>VXBP01008584.1:238199-253246 GCA_013400115.1 Rhinopomastus cyanomelas
CTCTCCTCATAAGGGAGATGCTCCACTTCCTTCATCATCCTCATAGCCCTACGCTGGACTCCCTCCAGCAGCTCCACATCCCTCTTGAACTGAGGAGTCTACAACTGGACACAATACTCCAGGTGTGGTCTCACCAGGGTAGAGTAGAGGGGGAGAACAACCTCTCTTGATCTGCTAACCATCCCCCCTTCTGATCCACCCCAGGATGCTGTTGGCCCCCTTGGCCACAAGAGCACACTGCTGGCTCATGGTCATCCTGCTGGCCACCAGGACTCCAGGTCCCTTTCTCCTACACTGTTCTCCAACAGGTCAGTTCCCAGTCTATACTGTTACCTGAGGTTGTTCTTGCCCAGATGCCAGACTCTACACTTGCCCTTGTTATACATCATTACATTTCTCTCTGCCCAGCTCTCCAGCCTGTCCAGGTTTCGTTGAATGGCAGCAAAGTCTGCAGGGGCATCAGCAACACCACTCAAAGTTGTTGTTCTTGCTGGTATGAGACAGACAACCATATCTACAAATTACTTCAAGAGAGACTGGCTATAACATTGGTGTAAACAAGATAACATAATTTATAGGGTTACCATCTGCTACAATGTTTCTCAAATTAATTATTTCACTCTCAAAAAAATCACATTTCAATCTGTTAGGCTAGGTGCTCAAGGTATGAGTTTCTATCTTTTAGAGCTTCTTTATCCGATTTTGTTTCAGAGTAATGATATTCCTTCAAATAAAGATACAACATCTGAAATCAATTGTAAAAACCATAGAGCACAAACCGTGTTGATCGTATTTTGCATCTTAGACATCCAAACAAATCAATCTACCAGTAGTGCCTATTACAAAGTATGATACAAATTACTATCTAAAATCCTATTTTATGTCTAGACTTTCCAGTAAGCGAGGTGCAGAGAGTAACTATCTCAATTTCAAAAATTAAATTCCAATACATTAAGACTGCTTCTCAGCCTCTTCTCATTGAGGCCAAATAGAAAATATTTCTCATTTTATAACAGACTTAATATTCTTAATAACCAGCACATGAGTAAGCAGGGGGCCTTCATCCAGGACCCTCACAGCAGGGCCAAAGCCGGGGCAGACAGCTCAGGACTAGTGGAGCAGCCAGGGCATTGAAGTCATCAGCTCAGGCAGGAGCAACACTAATTACTCAACAGAAAACCATGACAACCCAAAGTTCTGCACCCACCAGCTCTGACGCTGCTATCCAGAAAGAGGTCCTGTTTGAACAGGCAGCCACACAGATTTCAGGCTGCATTCTGTGCCCTGCTCTCACACCAGTGTTGGACACCAGCACTAAGCACCCCTGTGGGAAATGTGCACAGGTGAAACAGCTCCTGCACTCAGTGAAGGAGCTCAGGGAGAAGGGGAACAGGCTGAGGGCTATCAGGGAGTGTGAGAGGGACACGCTGGTTTCACTCCCTGCCTCCCATGAGAGAAATCCTGCAGGCAGACAGAGCCCCTTCCATAGGGACTGTCCCTGGCCCCTCCACCTCTGAACCACCACTCAGTGGATAAGGAATTGGCTAGACGGTCATACTCAAAGGGTTGTGATCAATAGCTCAATGTCCAAGTGGAGATCAGTTAGTTATAAGTGGAGTTCCTCGGGGGTCTGTTTTGGGTCAGGTGCTGTTTAACATCTTGCTGGAGAAATGGACAGCTCACTGGGGTCACTCTCAGCAGGTCTGTCAGTGTTGATCACCCCAAGCTGTGTGGGGTGGTCAACGGGCTGGAGGGAAAGGGACTTTCATAGGCTGCAGAACTGAGCTTACGCAAACTGCATCAGGTTCAACAAGTGCAAGTGCAGGGTCTTACACCCCAGCAAGGGTAATCCCAAGCACAAATACTTGCTGGGTAGCAACTGGATTGAGAATAGTCTTCAGGAGAAGTACTTGGGGTATTTGTAGTTCAATACGAGCCGGCAATGTGAGGGCAGCCCAGAAGGCCAACTGTGTCCTGGGCTGGATCAAAAGCAATGTCACCAGCTGGAGGTGACTGCTCACCCTAGAGAAGGCTTGAGGGGGGGCAGGGGAACCTTACACTGGCCTTCAACTANTTTCCCTCTACTCTGCTCTTGTGAGACCTCACCTAGACCACTGCATCCAGTTCAGGAGTCCCCAGTAAAAAGGACAGAGAAATACTGGAATAAGTCCAGAGGAGGCCAGAGGGATGGAGCATCTCTGCTATGAAGACAGGCCGATGAAATTAGAACTGTTCACCCTAGAGAAGAGAAGGCTCGGGGGGGGGCAGGGGAACCTTACACTGGCCTTCAACTACCTGAAGGGGGCTACAAGAAAGCTGAAGAGGGACTTTTTATGAGAGACTCAGCGATAAGATAAGGGAGACAGTTTCAAACTACATGAGTTTAGATACTGAATAGATCTTAAGAAGAAATTTGTCACTGTGAAGGTGCTGAGGCACTGACACAGGCTGCCCAGGGATACTGTGGCTGTTCCATCCTTGGAACTATTCAAGCCCAGGCTGGATGGGGCTCTGAGCAACCTGGGCTGGTGAGAGGTGTCCCTGCCCACGCAGGGAGCTGGAACTAAATGATCTGAGGTCCCTTCCAACCTAAACCACGATTCTATAGTAAAACATCTATAACCAAGTATCTCAAATTTGCAAATCAGTTAAATAAGTAAAACCAACAGGGAAAATGGGAGGGAGCAGTGGCCTGAAGCCCACTTTGCCAGCAGTTGATCAGGTGGTTTACAGGTTTTTTTCTTCTCTCTCTTCACTTGTCTTTTAACCATTTCTTGTCCTTGGTTAATAAAATGTGTTTTTCTTGATTACATAAAAAAATTTGCACCCAATACATGTATGATTACAACTTAATAGTTAATTTGGTAATTTCCAACTCCTTAACCTTTAAAACTTGAGTCTTCAGTTTTATGTATAAAATGACACCCATAACTATTATATTGTTTTATGTGATAAAACTGTTGCCATCCTAAATAACTTCTGGCCAAGCAAGTCTTTCATCAACTCCTGCTGTTTATGCTTAATACTGGTTTACGGTTGTTGGGTTTTAGACAAGGGGATAAGGTCAGCGTTGCCTTGGCATCCTTAATACCTCTAACACATTCAGAAACCTCCCACTGTGAAACACAAGGTTTCAATTTAATATTTTTCATTGCAAAGATCACTTTGTAAGATGCATCTTATTGTTAAGATAGTTATTTTTCATAATAGTAAATAAATCTACATTTTGGAAAGACAGTTTACCCTGGAAAATCCCAGAGCATCTGACACAGGAAAGACTGAATGCCCATTATGCCAGTTCTTGGGGCAATTCTTTTAAGAGCAGACAAGACATGCCACACCAAGTTTATTTCTACCTTCAGAAAAAGCAATCACAAATAAAACTTCAGTAGAAGAAAATTATTCAAATAGTACAGTAGGTATACAATGTGCCTGGGCAATAACCAAAACTTTAACCCAAGTTAGCACTGGCAGGTGTTAAAAAGCAGCTGTAAGCAAACTGAATTCTCCCTATGGAAAGCTGTTTAAAATCTCTACTTCCAAACAGAAAATTATTTTCAATTTTCTTGGTGTTCTCAGAAGTCTTTCTCTGGTCAGAATACAACTTTGGGGTGTACGCTTGAAAGCCTTTTCCTAATACAGCAAAATGCATTGGATAAAGTCAGAAGAATATAAGACAGTATCATGCTGGTTGAGAAAAACTGATTATAAATTTTAATTTCTTTAGCAGTGTCTACTAACATCAAAAGTCAGTACACCAGTAATCCAGTTCCTCTGTAACTATCAAGCATGTTTTACATTTGTTTCCTCTCATTACCTAAACTTAATTTGCTACTTTAAAAAAAAGGCAATTACTACTTTTAACTTCATTTCACAAACAAACCTATTAATTTCTTTTAATAAGTTCCATGTATTCCCTAAGAACAACAAAATTATATTATTCATTCCTGTCACAGCACTGCTCTCACAGAAGTATCAGAAGTTAACCACTCCTCTTTCCTCACATTCTCTGCTTCCTAGACTCTACATCACATCACCGAACACCTAAAGAGACCTGGCAAGACCCGAATGCTGTGCAATGCAGCCTGCCCAAAAGGGAAATGGAACCAGCATTTCCCACCCAAACTGAAACCAAGCAGAAAATGGTACAATGCTCTGTCCCTCTTGCCTGAAAAACCCATCAGGTACTATCCAAAGAGTTGAGAATATTTCATAGACATATAAAACCACAGAATGTATTGGGTCGGAAGAGACCTCCAAAGGTCATCCAGTTCAACCCCCCTACATCTAACAGTGAGACCTCCAACTAGACCAGATTGCCCAGAGCCCCATCAGCCTGTCTCCAGGGATGGGGCCTCCACCACCTCTCTAGGCAACCTGTTCCAGAGATTCACATCTAGACTAAGACAAAAAGTTCCAGGTCCTAAAAGTCAGAAAAGTCTCAGCTTTTTCACCCTTTTCCTTACGTTAAGAAAAAACAACACAAAACCACACATACCCCCTCTCAAAGTTTGACTGCAGCTGTTGAGGTTGTTCAAGTCCTATTCCCAAGCCCAGGCTATGATTTTCAAGTGGAATGATGCCTGACTCAATTATTTTTATTACAGTACCGTATGCAACTTGCTGTGTGCAATATATTTATTTGTCCATGTTTACTCAGACAGTTCAAGTTTAAACTAATGATTAAAATATAAAATCTAGCATTTACACTAATTTTTAAAAAGATATTACTTGCCCCTAAAAAAATACATTTCCCCTTACCAGCTTTAATACTATTTTTCCATCCAATTTAAGTTTACAATTCTGAAAGAAAAAATGGAAGTGATAATCTTCATTGATTATATCCTGTACATAAATAACATTTTCGTGTGTGCACACAGTATATTTTGAAATCTCCTTGATTGCAAATATGAATAAAGCAGACCAGCTTAGAGATCCAGTCTTCAGCAAGGACACAATTCCAAGCTTTTATTCACATGCAAACACATACAGACTTAAACTGCTACAGAAATGCACTGGGTTGCTTATTCCCCCTCTACATTGAGCCATAAAGTATCAGACTGAACATCTCTAACAAGCCAGTCTTAGCCCTATAACATTAGAGATCATAAACTACTCATTCTACTGGCAAATTTTCCTGTGGTTACTTCAGTTATGATTCAATAGCTTTATATAACCACACACTCTATGTGTGTGTGTGTGTGTGTGTGTGTGTGTGTATATTTTAATATCCACGAAACCACAGCCAGTGTCACAAGACTGCACACACCAGGCCAAAAACATCCAAATATAGCCTCCCAGCCCACAGCTACTGTTACCAGCTGCATCACAACAGCACAGAAACCTGCCAATTCACACACCAGAACACAACACCATCTCAGTTAGGTCCTGTGTAACGGACACAGTAACTCTCATGAGCTCTAACACGACATCCAAAAAGGTGACGGAACAAGTGCTTTCAGTTATTTCTGTAACACAAGATGTCCAGCACTAGCACTGACTGGTACTGAGGTTAGTATTTTCTCAGCAGCTGATGCCTGTCATGCATCTTCATACACCTACAGATCCAATTATCCGACTGCAATAAAGTGCTGTCCTGATATTTAGAAAATAATCAATGCACTACTTAACACTCAAAGTTTTCAGGAAACTTAGACACTCTGACATAACACATTTTAAAAGCAGAGAACAAAAAAATGCTGAATTTGAGAAACATCACAAGTTCATGTAGGTGAACGAAAGGAGAAACCACCACATAAAAAACTTGAATCTCATTGAGCCAGGGTTTCTAGCTTTTAGTGAAATGGCCAGTATAGCCAAGTGCAATTCCACACTTAAACTTCTACGATAGGAAACACAGATACTTACAGATATGCAGTCACGCTCACAGAAGATTTCAGTCTGATGTTTGCAAGATCTAGATCCAGCTGCTTCCTAAAAGTATGTTGAAGAAAACCTATACTTTGCTATAGGGTACACAGTATCTTTGTATCAGATTTTTGGCTGCTCTGTGGGGATCAAGAGAGGTGCCTAGAGACTAGAGGATAGCAAATGTCACTCCAATTTTCAAAAAGGGTAAGAAGGAAAATCCCTGCTGTGGCAGGGGGATTGAACTAGATAATCTTTCGAGGTCCCTTCCAATCTCTTGTGTTCTGAGATACTGAAATCTGAATCTACAAAAAGCATGTGAGATATAATCAGACCACAATATACTAACATTTTACATTTCCATAAAACAAAGCACATAAACAAAGAATCATAAAATCATAGAATCATTAGGGATTGAAAGGGACCTCAAAAGATCATCTAATCCAATTCCCCTGACACAGCAGGATCACTAGACCAAGTCACACTGGGATATATCCAGGCAGATCTTGAACGTCTCCAGTGAAGGAGACTCCACAACCTCCCTGGACAGCCTGTTCCAGTGCTCCATCACCTTCACTGGGAAGAAGTTCCTTCTCAGGTTGATGTGGAACCTCCTATGTTCTAGCTTACAAGCACTGCCCCTCATCCTATCACTAGATGACACTGAGAACAGCCTGGCTCCATCCTTCTGACATCCACCCTTCAAATATTTATAGACATTAATGAGGTCATCTCTCAGTTTCCTCTTTTCCAAGCTGAAGAGACACAGCTCCCCCAGCCTCTCCTCATAAGTGAGGTGCTCCACTTCCTTCATCACCCTTATTGCTCTACACCCCTCTTGAACTGAACCACAAAATCCAGATGTAGTCTCACCAGGGCAGAGTAGAAAAAGAACCTCTCTCAATCCACTAACCACCGCACCCCAGGATGCTGTTGGCCCTCTTGGCCACAAGAGCACACTGCTGGCTCATAGCCATCCTGATGGCCACCAGGACCCCCAGGTCCCTTCCCTTTCTCCTAAACTACTCTCCAACAGGTCAGTAACCAACCTATACTGGTACCTGGGGTTGTTCTTGTCCAGATGCTAGACTCTACACTTGTCCTTGTTATACATCATTACATTTCTCTCAGCCCAGCTCTCTAGCCTGTCCAGGTTCCACTGAATGGCAGCACAGTCTGCAAGGGTGCTGGTGACACCACCCAGCTTTGTGTCATCAGCAAACTTGCTGACAGTGCATGCCAATCCCTCATCCAAGTCATCAATGAATAGATTGAATAGGACTGGTCCCAGGACTGACCCCTGGGGCACTCCACTAAATACAGACCTCCAAGTAGACCCTGTTCCATTGACCACTACTCTCTGGTTTCTATCCTGCAGACAGCTCACTATCCACCTCACTACCCAACCATCCAGGCCACACTGCCTCAGTTTGGATGCAAAGATGCTGTGGGAAACTGTCAAATGCCTTACTGAAGTCAAGACAGACGACATCCACGGCTCTGCCATCATCCATCCACCTGGTTACACCCTCATAGAAGGCTATCAGGTTGGTCAAGCATGACTTTCCCTTTGTAAAGCCGTGCTGACTGTCCCTCATGACCCTCCTGTCCTTGATGTGCCTGGAGACAGCCTCTAAAACAAATTGTTCCGTCACCTTTCCTGGGATGGAGGTGAGGCTGACCAGTCTCTAATTACGTGGGTTCTCCTTCTTTCACTTTTGAAGATTGGGGTAACATTTGCTGTCCTCCAGTCTCTAGGCACCTCTCCCGATTCCTAGGACATAGGAAAGATGATGGAGAGTGGCCTAGCAATGACTTCCGCCATCTCCCTCAGCACACGCAGGTGCATCCCGTCTGGGCCCATGGATTTGTGCACATCTGGTTTGATCAACTTATCCCTAACCCAGTCCTCATCAACCATGGCAGGCTCCTCGCTTGCCTCAACCTCCTCTGGAGTCCCAGCAGTCTCTGGGGCTTGATATCAAGACAGTCCCCAGAAGTACAGACAGAGGCAAAGAAGGTGTTCAGTATCTCTGCTTTCTGTGTATCCTCTGTCTTCAGGGTACCCACCTCGTTCAGAAGGAGGCCTACATTGCCTCTAGGTTTAGTTTGACCTGCCATGTATTTGAAGAAGACCTTTTTGTCACCCTTGACCTCTCTTGCAAGGTTTAATTCCAAGGAGGCCTTGGCTTTCCTAGATAAATCCCTACATTCTCTCACCTTATAATCACCCCAAGTGGCCATCCCCTCCTTCCATGACCTACACACTTTCTTCTTCCTCTTCACTTTGCCCAGCAGCTCCCTGTTTAACCACGCAGGTCTTCTGGCTCCTTTCCTTGACTTCCTATCTGTTCGACTGCTCTTGTGCTTCAAGAAAGTGATCTTTGAATGTTAACCAGCTACCCTGAGCTCCTTTACCTGCCAGTACCCTGTCCCATGGGATGTCCCCTAGCAATTGCTTGAGAAGGCTCTCCTGAAGTCCAGGGTTGTGATTCTGCCAGCTATTCTGTTCCTACCACACAAGACCCTGAACTCCACCATCTCATGGTCACTGCAACCAAGGCTGCCCTCAACCGTCACTGCTTCAACCAGACCTGCCTTGTTGGTGAGTACAAGATCCAGCAGTGCTCTTCTCCTAGTGGACTCCTCCACCATTTGAATCAGGAAATTGTCACCAATGCACTGAAGGAACCTCCTGGACTGTGTGTGGGTGGCTGGCTGAGTGGGTCTTTCAGCAGATATCTGGGTAGTTAAAATCCCCCATGGGAAGCAGGGCCTGTAGCTGAGGGGCTGCTGTCAGCTGCCTGTAGAAGACCTCATCAGCTTCCTCATTCTGATCTGGTGGCCTGTAATAGACACCCACAACAGTGTCACCTATGCCAGCCTGCCCCTTGATCTGCACCCACAAACTCTCAAGTCTCTCTTCATCTGCCCCCAGACAGAACTCACTACATTCCAGTTGCTCTCTCACTGAGAGAGCAACTCCTCCACCCCGCCTTGCAAACCTGTCCCTCCTAAAGAGGACATAGCCATCCATGACCACAGAAATATGCAAAGTTTTTAAGCTGACCACTAGATTTGGCTTTATAAAGAATATTTCTTATAATTACTTGTTTTAAAGAGAATATTTGACTCACTCACAGTATTGCTAAACAGAAGTTACATCAGGTGTTGTGTGAATATCAGTTCTTTATGAGAAGATTCTGGACCTGTCAATTCAGCTAGGGCAAAGTGTCTATTATATGGACTTATCAGCATTATACCTCATCTTTTAACTCTAAAAACAGAGCTTATCTGTTCAGTATTTAAACAGGGAGGAATGCTTACCGTAAAAATTCAAGCACTGTACCTCTGTTCTATGCTGCGTATGAAAACACAATATAATGAAGACAGTAAATTGATATAGGTAATTACTACACCTGGCTCACTTGTGTCTCTTCTTTTTTGCCAGAAATCAAAAAGGAATACTTAATACTTCATTTTCATCCAAGAAAGAAGTTTAGGCAATATTAGGGCTTTATCACTTGCCCTGTAGCACAATTGTGTCCTGTTGGCTTGTTTGAAGGAAAAATAGCACCTATTTTCTCCTTAAAAAAAGCTGCTCAAGGCAAAATGTGTTTTCTTCTGTTATTTTAGGCAAGAAAAAAGGTTTTAAGTAAAGTAAACCATGAAAAGCTTCCAATAAGCATTTCTACTTACATTTACACAGACAAGAATTTGAGCTAAAGGCAGTCAGCTTGTGTTTTATCTAGGATGACTCTTTCTAGCATGCTGTGACTAGTGCTTCCCCTTTCACAAGATGGCTGGAAGGTAGTAATGCTCTTGACAGCTATTCTTTTCTGGAGGTCCAAAACCAACAGCTCTCAACAGTTCTATTACTTCCAAAGGTCATAGCCAGAATCCAATCTGAACAAATGCTGGAGATACGGCATATCCTGCGCTGAAAGCAGAGCCCTCGTACACCTTAGAGCAACTCAACAAACCCAAAACCACCTCAGCAACCTCTCTTTTGTCAACATTAAGGAATTCCATCCAAGCACCGGACAGATTTTATTGATATATATTTAAGCCTCATTTTCAAAGTTAGAAAACATGGCCTCCTCTGTCAAAGGAGAGAAATGTCTTTAAAATTCCTTGATATGACTGCATTTACCCAAATATTTGCTGCATCAAGCTTCTTACTGTGTGGGCTGTGAGCTGCCTGTTGAATTAGGCAGGCAGGCTTTGTGTTGACAGCTTCCTCAGTGTGAGTGGCAGTAGACGATGGTGTGCCCACAATGCTGGAAAGCTGATATGATACAGTTCAGTCTCCCACATCAACAAACAAGGTGGAAGAAAGATGGCTGCCTGATGCTAATTGGCCTTTACTAATACATAGCAGTACTGCCGCAACTGACATGTCTGAGGGAGCCTAGTTTACCCTCAAACCCAAAACCATTTGTTTCAACTGATTAGATGTTTCCACTCTTTCCCTTCATTTACAAAGATAGGCCCACTGACGCAAGATACCTTGCCACAGCTCACTGAAGTACTAAGTTGCCTAATGCCCAAGTTCACTAGTTTCTTCCTTCATGAACAAGTAGTAGTTGACTTACTAATTTCTACTGCACTTCAGGATCATTTGCATTTTCAGGTTATTCTGCTAGTCTGTGTATTTACAGATTAGAAAACTGAAAAGATTATCTCCCAGTCACAAAATCAACAAGCGTAGAGCATCAGCAGCACAGAGGTTAACTCTAGAGAGGTCAAGAACTCCCTGTTCAGCACTGTGGTATTGAAATTATGAAGGACAACTACAACAGCCTTACACTGCTAATCCAGCAGAAACATCTGATCTGGAAATAAATTTAAGTAGTATCACACTAACCAAAAAACCTGAAGAATTTTTTTTCTGTTCCTGAAAATGACTACTAAATCTGGCAGGATCCGAGTCTGTTGGAAATTAGTCCAGAAATACCAATATTTGCTAGCAAAGACATCAAGATTTCTCCAAGTTTACTTGTTACCCAAATGAAATAACTTGTTTTATCCTGTTAGAAGACTTCAATGCTTTTCTTCCAATTCCTTCTGCTACTTTTTAATTTAATAGTCCATAGTCTGCTTGAACTGCATAACATTTCTTCTTGGTTTAAGTCTGAAACATCACACTTTTTATAGTAAATACGAATTTTCAATGTTTTTCTTGTAATAAAAGTGTTACATAAGCTAAAACACCCTTCAGAAAAAACTCTATGGAAAAGTCTGAAGTGGAATTTCTATTCAAGTAGCTCCATTTCAAATTGCCTTTGCTCTCTAACGATGTTACAGCTAGAACTAACATTATTCTTGTTGTTCAAATGAACTCGCACCTTAATTTTCTTGTTTTAAATGAGGGTAAGTTGCTCTTCGAATAAACAAACACCACTAGTGCTGCTTCTCAAAACTTTGCTGTTACAGCAGTTCTGTAGGTTATAGCTAGGAAGTGCTGAAAGCCGATAAAATGCAGTAGACAGTCATCTTGCAGTAAAAGCACCTTTATCTGATAATTATCCTTCTACAATGCAGAATTAAACACTTCCAAACATTAACTTCAGTAGTTTCTGGTCAAAAAGCAAGTACAAATCAATAACCAATTTTTAAAACCAAAACTGCTCCTCCCAGGATGTTTTACAAGTCTCTCCTGTACCAAAGCATCAAATTGCCTCACCATTTCATTCCTATAAAACTTACACCTTCAAATTAAGAACAGTTTTCTAAGGATATTTAATGAGAATATAGAAACTAATGATTTTACATTAAAAAGAGGGCAAATACTGTAAGTTTAATATTACAGGTGATTAAGAATAAAAATAGGAGGACACTAAAAATCTTCTGTGCCCTAGCACCACCGCCAGCACTGCATGCAGCAGACCCTTTAACCAACATGCAAACTACAGCAGTACAGAAATCGCCTCATGCAGAGGAAGCCTGAAAACAGGCAAGCAACACTGACCAGCTCATCACAAGGGATTCTGATGCAGGAACCATTAGCAGACAACAGCTTATGAGTCAAGTTTTATGTCCGCAAACACAAGCCTGTCCTACAAACAACTAAGGGCCAGCTGCCAACGCAGGCGGCCATCCTGCATCCCTTAACTGCCCACAGCCCGGTTTTTGTGTCTTCCTCCCTCATACCAGTGTTTGCTAAAGTCCTGCAGTAAGAAACTAGTAGAAAATGAAACCATCAAAAAGAAAAAACCCAACCCTGTTGGCTTCTAGCCAGATTAGCTCACAGAACTATTTCACTATTGGGCTTTAAGAACACCAGTGTTGGTACAAAAAGGAGAGCATGAGAATCAGAAGAGCCCAAAGTCAGGTTTGTGTGAAGGGCCAGAGATGCCCAACTGTATGTAGTTACTTCTTCAGGGGGAAAAAAAGTTAAAAAGGACACCACTGTATCGTGTGGCATAAAATCCTGCAGTCAGCTTTGGAACTACTGGCTTTACTGAACCCTGATACTACAGCAGTGTGTGATAAAGCTAACTCAATAAATACACTGTCAACAACACCAAATACCAACACACTTTATAAAATTTTTGAAGTATCTAGTCTACTCAGAGTCAGGATAGAAACAGGTTACCAGGAAGTTCAGCACTACCAGAATACTCACATGATATTTTATGGTTCAGTTCCTTTACATTTTGGCCAAAATTCTAGTAATAGTAAAATACTTTGAAGTAAGTGGCAACCAAACTGATGAATTTTCCATTCCTTTGTTCCTTTGGTAATTAACAAAAAAACCTGAACCTTTATTTTAAAAATTGGAAGCATACTTTGCATTTTAGCCAAATCAAGCCTTGGGTTCTGCGTAAAATAAGTCACTTCTCTAAATTACTGTAGTCCATTTTCTCATAAGTTTTAGAAACTTCAGCGTTGCCAAAACAAGCAAATTGAAACACACCTCTTAGTCGTGATTTCCACGTTAAATTCCACTGGCCTTAAATGCATTCAATTCTCTTCAAATTACTGCTTTTAGCTCTAGCAACAGCTTCCAGGCTTTGCTTCACTTTGTGCATTACTTTTTCACATGCCAACACAATGAAATTTGTGTAAGTACCCAGGCTTTTCTCAGACACTAAAAATGAAATGTTATAATTTATAAGGATTTATTTAATAATTTTACCAGATGACCAACTCCTCACATTCTGTTTAGTACGTAAAATAAGAAAAACTGTTTCTGTTGCTTAACTGTTTTGCAGATCACACGCTGTTAAAAAGTAATAAGGCATCAAATGTCTCTTCACATCCTAGTTTATACGTGAAGGGACAGTGACACAGAATGGGGGGGGGGAACACCAACCTTCCTTCACAGATCCAAGAAAATCCTTGAAACTTCCCAGTTTCCAAGAAACTTCCAAGAAATTTCCAAGAAAATGAAGAAATACTTGTAAATGGAAGTGAATTCATTACTACATGGCCCTCCTGAACTGGAAAAAAATGTGCTGTGCTCACACAGTTGAAGGGCTAGACTAGATGACATTTGTGTCATTTCACAGCCATCCCTTCACACAGGAATTCCTGCCAGTCAAACCCATGAAAGCTCTTTAATGAATTTACCTAAGTGACAGGAAAGCCCAGTGAACTAAACAAACATACATTAAGGTACCTGGCAGGATGCTCTTGAAACAAGCATAAAACTTCAAGTACAAAGAGTTCCAGTAGCAAATCAGTCATGTTTCATGGCACAAATCTTAAGGTGTCATGCTTGCATTTACAAGGTCTCACAAAGGAAGTAAACATGCACATCACTCAGGTAGGTGTGCATGTATATATGTGTGCAAATTTGGACTTTAAATAAACCACTGTGTACACCACTGATTACAATATTAGCTTTACAATAGCGAATATGGATTGCTGCTAGGATTTTTTTCCTTGATTGGCTTTTCTTTTACAAATGCAAGAGATAAACATGAAGACACTTCCTTTTACATTTTGAAGTTCACTGTGAAATTTTTAAACATCAGAGCACTACAAAACATTTTATTTGCCTTTAGTAAGACAGCTATCTTAATTATCATTACACATGCATCAGCCCCTAAGATCTCTAGCCTAGTTTTCATTTTCCTAAAGGACTCAGTGTCTATAATTATCTATGTGGATCTTAATAGATCCGAATCTTATGTGGAATCTATTATGGAGGCAAAAAAAGAGGAAACTAATAAAGTTACTACAAATATTACCCTACAAACACAACAGAATAACAAAAAAACAGCACAAAGAAACAGACTATATCTGCTTTTATTGAAAAAGGCTTAAAGTAAACAAAAACTTGGGGAGACCTCCAAGGTCTGTGAAGAATTGTCTGAGGACTAACTAGGTTCTTAAATAGTCTTCAAAATCTAATACACCCTATTCTTACAGAATTTCGGTTGAATATAGTTTCTTTATTCTCTCATTGTGAAATCAGAGTTGAGCAGTTCATAAAAGGTTCGAAAAATAAAGATGAAGCTAAGCACTTTCTTATTTTCCATGAGGAATAAATATGTCTGAAACCAAAACCCTAAACTGGCTGCAGTCAGTTAAATTCAGAGTAATGTCATCTATAATGTTGGTTATGGACAAAGAATAGAAGAATCTGCTGTGGTTGTATGTATTGATCTAGATTTGTAATTAGCACTTCTACTGAGAGTTGATTATCTCTTCTTCACACCAACAACCCTCATTCTAACACAAAATTCACAATATTTTATTAAATCCTGTATTTTTCCTGTTGAACAGGAAGTATAAAAATCATAGAAGGCAACATCTACATTTTGAACAGGTCTATCAGACCTATTTGGCCTAAGAAACATCTGACTACAACTACAGCAGTGTCATGACTTGTGTTTATGCCATCTTTTACACAAGATAACCCACACACAACCATGTGTGAAACAGCTCCCAAGTTCGAAGTCTGCGAGTGCAGCAACAGTAAGGACCAAATCCAGTCCACAGAAAGCTGATTAGCTCAGTAACAGCACCTTGTGAACAGCAGCTGAAAGCTCCAAACTGAATATAAATCATACAAAGCAACTGAAAGCACAGGCAAAAGTACTTTCACAGAACCATCATGGCTGGAAATGACCTCCAGGGTCATCGAGTCCAACCTTTTCTCCTAGTATCTAACCACTAGACCATATCCCTAAGCGCCGCGTCCACTCGTTCCTTAAACACCTCCAGGG
>VXBP01008584.1:254266-305011 GCA_013400115.1 Rhinopomastus cyanomelas
GGGAGGTGCTCCACTTCCTTCATCATCTTCGTTGCCCTACACTGGACCCTCTCCAGCAGCTCTACATCCCTCTTGAACTGAGGAGCCCACAACTGGACACAATACTCCAGGTGTGGTCTCACCAGGGCAGAGTAGAGGGGGAGAAGAACCTCTCTTGATCTGCTAACCACCCCCCTTCTGATCCACCCCAGGATGCTGTTGGCCCTCTGGAAATGACTCTGGGACCATTAAGTCCAGCCCTCATCCCAACATCTCTCTAACCTGTAAACCATGGCCTCAGGTGCTCTAGATACTCATTTTTTAAACATCACCTCCCTGGGCAGCCTGTTCCAGTGCCCAACCACTGTCTCAGGAAAGAACTTCTTCCCAAGATCTAATCTATACCTCCCCTGATGCAACCTGAGGCCATTTCCGCTTGTCCTATCATTAGTAATTTGGGAGAAGAGAGCAGTACCAGCCTTGCTACAACCTCCTTTGAGGCAGCTGTAGAGAGCAGTAAGGTCTACTCTCAGCCTCCTCTTCTCTGGACTAAACAATCCCAGTTCCCTCAGCTCCTCTTCTCCAGCCCTCTTACCATCCTCATTGTACTTCTCTTGCTCCACTCCAGCACCTCAATGTCCTTCTTATACTGTGGCACCCATAACTGGACCCGGTACTCAAGGTGTGGTCTCACGAGTGCAGAGTGGAGAGGTACAATCACCTCCCTACTGCTGCTGGCTGCAGTGCTCCTGATCCAGGCCAGAGTGCTGTTGGGCTTCTTGGCCACCTGGGCACACTGCTGGCTCCTCTTTAGATGGCTGTCAACCAACACCCCCAGGTCCTTTCCGGCCAGGCAGGCCAGCCTGCAGCACTGCCGGGATTTGTTGAGACCAAAGTGGCACTTGGCTTTGTTAAACGTCATCCCATTAGCCTCAGCCCATTGCTCCAGCCTATTAAAATCCCTCTGTAGCACCTCCCTACCCTCAAGCAGATTGACACTCCTGCTTAATTTGGTGTCATCTGCAAATTTACTCAGGGTGCATTTGATCCACTCATCCAGGTCACTGATAAAGATGTTAAACAAGAGTGGTCCCAAAACTGAGTCACGAGGAACACTACTTGTAACTGGTCGCCAACTGGATTTAACTCCATTCACAACTCTCTGGGCTCAGCCATCCAGACAGTTTTTAACACAGGGAAGAGACCACCTGTGTAAGCCATGAGTTAACAACTTCTCCAAAAGAAAAAATGCTGTAGGAAATCACAGAATCCTAATTAATCATTAGGGATTGGAAGGGACCTCGAAAGATCATCTAGTCCAGTCCCTCCACCCCAGCAGGATCACCTAGACCAAGTCGCACAGGAACACATCCAGGCAGTCTTAAACATCTCCAGTGAAGGAGACTCCACAACCACCCTGGGCAGCCTGTTCCAGCACTCGTCACCTCACTGGGAAGAAGTTCCTTCTCATATTGATGTGGATCCTCCTATGTTCCAGCTCACAACCATTGCCCCTTGTCCTATCACTAGATGACATTGAGAAGAGCCTGGATCCATCCTCCTGAAACCCACACTTTACTTATTTATAGACATTAATGAGGTCACCTCTCAGTCTCTTCCTCTCCAAGCTAAAGAGACCCAGCTCCCTCAGCCTCTCCTCATAAGGGAGGTGCTCCACTTCCTTCATCAACCTCATTGCCCTATGTTGGGACTCCCTCCAGCAGCTCCACATCCCTCTTGAACTGAAGGGCCCAGAACTGGACACAATACTCCAGATGTGGTCTCACCAGGGCAGAGCAGAGGGGGAGAAGAACCTATCTTGATCTGCTAACCACCCCCTTCTGATGTCATGCCTAAGCCCAGGTAAACAACACCCACCACTTTTTGCTCATCTACTAGGCAGGTCATCTGATCACAGAAGGAGACTAGGTTGGTTAAATAGGATTTGCCCTTCCTGCACCCATGCTGGCTGGGTGTGATGCCTATTGTCCTGCACGTGCAGTGTGATCACCCCAAGACTAACTGTTCCATGTACGTGGTTCTAGTAAAGGGTCTTTCCCTATTGCAATTATATACACGATGAAAATTTCAAAACACAGACTATACAATTAAAACCCATTCAACTACATCAGAAAAATCAGTTACTTTTAAAAAAAACATGTTCTTCAGTATGCTGCCTACATGACCACTGCCAATGCTTTTGTCAGGGCCCATTCACTGCTGGTTTGATCAGGTCCAAGCAAGCCCTCCAGGCTTCTTTTTCTCATGCATGCCCCCATGCCCTGCTGGCACCATTTCGGGATCTCACTGTTCTGCCTTGCTGTTCTTGGTCTGAGTCAGTTTAGCCACATTTAAATCCCCCACGGTTTCCCCAGCAGCACCCTCAGCCACCTCATCCTCTCAGCCTCACAGGTGAGAGATGCCAATTCATGTTGGGTCTCTCCTTTCTCCCTCAGGCTTCCCAAGCTCTGGGAACCCTCTGTCCAGCTCAAAAACCTCAAAATAAAGCACTCTGATACAGAGCTTACCTATGCCACTGCCTTGCTTTTTGCAGTCTCTTCTGTTTGTTTACAACTGTATTTGGTCTTTAGGATGAGCTACAGATAATTATTTCTTGCTAGCAAATCCATCCCTTCGAGCTCCATCCTCTTGAATACACACCCAGTTAGTGTATTTGTATCAGACTGTCAATTACAGAAAACAGTTCAGTCCCCAGACAATCACTCATGAGACACAGGCAACAGTTAACTGGTTGATCTGACACAGTATTTGTTTAGGAACCTGCTTCTACTAAGCTGTAGTCTTGGTTGTTTGAAAATTTTTTGTATTAATGGCAGGGAATCCATCTAGTAATCCAAACTACCCACCCATGGCGGTAGACAAAGCAACCAAGGAGTTCTTTGAAAAACAGAACCTTTAAGAAATCCTACCAACAAAACTCCCTGCATTAAGGAGCTCTGCACTCTGGAGCAGCCTATTTAAGCAGCCAGAGTGTGAAGGAATTACTTGAGTACATGATCAGAATATTAAGTATCTCACACTGCGCAGACTCACAGTGAAGCTCTCAAATAACAGAGTAACTACTTCAGAGCAGAACTTTTTTTGCTGACTACTGCCACCAGTACTGTCATGAACAGCACCCTCAGTTTTGTGCCAGCCAACACACTACTCTGAATTGTCTACCAGCGTCTGGAAAGAACACTATTATAGCTGGTAAACATGATCTTACACTATCACTGCCAGAATTGCTCTGTGCAGTGACAGAGACCGTCTCCCTACAACTACAGTACTACCTAATTTTAGGAAGCACTGAAGTACTCAGCCATTTCAGAGAGCCTGAAGTAGATTAGCATCTATTACAAAGCTTCCTTGAAATCCTACTCATAAAGGATGTCTTCTGTAAGCCTTCAGCTAAAACACACTTGCAGTCACTGTGGTATGAACACCACAAACCTCAAAGCAAAGGTGCAATTTCCTTGTAAACAGGTTTCTACTGCATACCCACCATCTTTACTAAGTGGCAGCAAAAGCAAACAACAAAACACATTTAAAAGAAATGTACAAATCTGGAATGGTTCCACAGTCCAGACAATAACCACTCTGTGTGTGTGTGTGTGTGCAAAAACGTATAAACTATCATAAATAAAAAATCATTACTTCCAGTTCAAAAAGCCAGGTTAAAACCATAAACATTAAAAACAACCCCACAAGCTAACCACAACTGATACTCACAAGTCACTTCAACTGCAGAAGAGGTTTTTCCTATTGCAATTATATTTCTAACAACAAAAATATAAAACAAAGGAAGCCAAACAGAGCTGAAGCAAATTTATCCCTGGTGATAACCATGTAGGAATAATAAAGTTCAAGTCACTAACTGCTCTGAGAATAGTGGAAGTCCAAGTGCTAGCATAAAGCTTCCAATGGCAGTGCTTGAGTGACCTGAACCTTCTTTACAGTAGTTAAACAGCTATACATTGATACAAAAGGGGACATGTTGCAGAAACCTCTTCAAATGGTCAGTCCTGTCTAGAAACGTTTGCTCTCCCACCAATAAGGGAAGTTTTCTCTCAAGTTCCCCAACACATATATAAACAAAAGTCCTCTTACAGGAATTAGGAGTCGTCAAAACATTTGATCTAGTGCTGGAGAAAGTTCTCTAATCATAAAGACAGTTTGAAACAGTTGAGCTATAAATATAGAAGTACCCTCTTCCTTACAAGACTGCATTGCTAAGCCACTCTGCATCATCTTTTCTAAGTCATAGGAATCAGGAGAGGTGCCTAAGGACTGGAAGATAGCAAATGTCACTTCAATCTTCAAAAGGGTAAGAAGAAGGACTTGGGTAACTATAGACAAGTCAGCCTCACCTCCACCCCAGGAAAGGTGATGGAACAATTTGTTCTGGAGGCCGTCTCCAGGCACACCAGGGACAGGAGGGTCATTAGGGACAGTCAGCACGGCTTTACAAAGGGAAAGTCACACTTGATCAACATGATAGCCTTTTATGAGGGTGTAACCAGGTGGATGGATGATGGCAGAGCATGGCTGTGGTCTGTCTTGACTTGAGTAAGGCACTTGACACAGTCTCCCACAGCATCCTTGCAGCCAAACTGAGGCGGTGAAGTCCAGATGATCAGGTAGTGAGGTGGATCATGAACTGGCTGCAGGATAGAAGCCAGAGAGTAGTGGTCAATGAGACAGAGTCTAGCTGGAGGCCTGTATCTACTGCAGTGCCCCAGAGTATCTAGTGGAGTGAACAGGACTGGTGCTGGAACCAGTCCTGTTCAATCTATTCATTGATGATTTGAATGAGGGATTAGAGAGCACTGTCTGCAAGTTTGCTGATGACACAAAGCTGGGTGGTGTCGCCGATAGCCCTGCTGGAGAGTAGTTTAGGATAAAGGGACCTGGGGGTCCTGGTGGCCAGCAATGTGCTCTTGTGGCCAAGAAGCCAACACCATCCTGGCATGGATCAGAAGAGGGGTGGTTAAGAAGATCAAGAGAGGTTCTTCTCCCCCTCTACTCTGCACTGGTGACCACACCTGGAGTCTTGTGTCCAGTTCTGGGCTCCTCAGTTCAAGAGGGATGTGGAGCTGCTGGAGGAAGTCCAGTGTAGGACAACGAGGGTGATGAAGGAAGTGGAGCACCTCCCATATGAGGAGAGGCTGAGGGAGCTGGGTCTCTTTAGCTTGAGGAAGAGGAGACTGAGGGGTGACCTCGTTAATGTCTATAAATATTATCTCAATGTCATCTAGTGATAGGACGAGGGGCAATGGGTGTAAGCTAGAACATAGGAGGTTTCATATAAATATGAGAAGGAACTTCTTCCCAGTGAAGGTGATGGAACACTGGAACAGGCTGCCCAGGGAGGTTGTGGAGTCTCCTTCACCAGAGAAGTTCAAGACCCGCCTGGATGTGTTTCTGTGTGACTTGGTCTAGGTGATCGTGCTGTGGCAGAAGGTTTGGACTAGATGATCTTTCGAGGTCCCTTCCAATCCCTGATGATTCTGTGATTACCTCACCAGGTCTTTTTTCTAATTGAAATGTGTCCCAACTAGATTGAAACAAAACACCTGCTGCCACTAAAGATGAATGGAATAAAATTAGAATAAAATGAACCAATAAAAGTGTCATGGCTGCAAAAAAAGCAAGAGGAATCCCAGGGTTTCAGGCAGTGAGATGAGTCGGAAGGTAAACAATGAAAGGACAAGGGAAAATAAGAGATAGGAAGAAGTGAAAACTTTCAAAAAGCAGCAAAGAAAATACTGCATGCATAGTTCTCTGCTCTTTCGTCCTCCTTAATCATTTCCATAAGCTCACCATCATAACCTCTGACATGAACACTCCTGACCTTTGCATGAGCAGACATGGGCCACAGTTTCCTGCAGGACTCCCTGTGTGCTCTGAGCCTTCAGCTACAACAGCAGCTGAGAACTGCAGTGTTAATACTGGGCTTCCTCCTCTGTGAGTAGAGGCCAGTCACCATTCATTCTGGTTTACCTAAGACAAGACAACTTTCTTGGAGGGCAAACAAGGAAGGTTATATACATTACAACCTTGAAGAGATTTGGCTTTAAGAAAGCAAAACCAAAGCCACACACACAACATTTGCCTACATCTTAATCAAGAGCAAAAAGAATAGAAAATTAGAGCAGGTACTACCTGGACAGATTAAAGAAAAGAACAATTCTCTCTGATAGAAGCCTCCACTTATCATCCAGATGCCATATTAATATCCATTTTTCAAGTTAAAAGGAGTTGATCATGTTACAAAAGATCCAATAACAACCAGTATCAACCTATTAATGGCACAACCTCACAGAACGGAAGGAGATATTTAAGCATGATACCAACTTTTTAAGACTTAAGGTAACAGCATACATGCAACAGCCAAACTTTGCTTGAGACATAAACATATTGACACAAATGCTTGGTTTAATGAATTATAAAACAGCAATATCAAAAATTAATTCTGGACATCTCAGCAAATTTGCTGAAAAAAATGTTAAAGGCAAAAAAAAGGAAAAGATCAGCATTGTAGGAGTATCCCCAAGGGAAGGAAATCAGTAGCCGAACATGCTACACATTACCTCTGCCCCTTGTTCATCCATCTGCTGCACCCCAAGAAATGCCACAGGGGAAGCAAACATGTGGAGCACAACTAATAACAGCAATTCTGTCCATATTAGAAACTAATTATCACCCTTTCCTATCAGGATCAGTGCTTCCAGAATTATAAGCAATTTACCCTACTAAATGGAGTCTGAAATTTAACACTCAATACCTCCAACAGCTTACTTTTTAAAAAATGCTGATATGGACCTGTATAGACTACAAACTGTATTTCCTTTCCTTTTTATACAACCCACACTCTTGCTTGTGAAAATTTAAAACCTAATATTTCTTAAGTGAAGCAAAGAAGAGAAAGGAACTCTGCTGAATCACAATACCGTGCATTTTAACTCCCAGCTCAAAACAGCACAATACTTGTGATCAATCCATCTAAATCTAACAGAAAGACAAACGTAGGATCTGGACAGTTTTAGCAATCTTCTGAAGCAACAATACAATCTCATTGCTTCTTTCTGAATCTATTACTTTGCATTAGACACACAGACCATAAAATTACAACATAATACAAACAGCATTTTATAAACTACCTTGCAAACAAAAATTAGAGCTCAGCTTGGTCTGTTTTCATTCTACCAAACTAAAAATTAAGAATTTGGAGAACTGCTAAGATTCTCTGCATTAGTCTACACTGTAAGGAAGTAAATACTTCAAAACAATCCAGTAAACATTGTTTTGTTTTAATTAATCTCACCTATTTGAGGCTCTGTACTCCACACAAGTTATACTGTGAGTGCCAATAAAGAGCGACAAGTATGAAACAACACTGGTTCTTTCCCTCAATTTCTATTCGTTTTGTATCCGTCCACAACTTGAGTCAAGTACTTCTTTAGGCCTCAAAACCCATTTCATATTGCAGGCTGCCAAAAACAAAGTACCCTCCTCTGGTACAATTCCATCAAAGCCCTCCTGCTTAGTCAGCAGGTGCTACTTTGAGAAAGACACGGTCAACACCCTTAAGAATCCGAGCAAAACACCTCCCTGAGTGAGCAGCCTGGAATTTGAACTCAGGTCTGTTAGCCCAAGACTGCAAAGGCTGGCTCAGTGCCTTGAGGTACCCACGTCAAGAACTCTCAGAGAAGGATTTACCAAAAAGTCTCAAAAATCTAAGCAACAAACATTCTAACGAAATTCACCAGACTACTTGGTTTGTACCTTTGAAGAACATACAATGATATTACACTAATAAAACAGTTTTAGATGAAAATGAAACATTCCTCAAGACATTTAATTCAAAAGCCAACAGAACTTGAGTTACATGAACTGTAAATACACAGCAGAGCACTGCTTTTGTATGCAGCCAGATGTCAGATCAGACTCCATTCAGGATGTTAGAAAGCTATCATTTTAATTTATTTTTAATCAAGAATAGCCAAGACAGTACTTATGATCACTTGTAGCACTCAGTATGAAGGGATACAAAGACCAAACCTAATGCAAAACACCAGCAACTTGGCTTAATAAGATTACAGTACATTCAAAGGGGCTCATAAGCATTTTCTATAAATGAAGTGCAAAGCCTGATGACTCCATACAATCCGGAAGACCAACCTAAGCTTATAATGAAGGTATTGTGACAAAGCTTAGGACCTAAAACACCAACAGTGTTCTGATCTAGTTGAAAATTTTACACTGATTATAAAACAAACATGTTGAAGTGAGTAGCTTTAGAGTAGCATGCTCTAGTTTCTATGACACATGTAATGTTTATAAGGCAGATAACACTGAGTTTAGTAGAAAGCATTTTTGCTGGAAATCACACTTCTCAAAATTACAGCATATTTACGGCATAACAGCACATGTCTAGAAAATTTAAGCCATGTCAAACACCCTTAAAAAAATCAATAATAACTATATATATTTAACTCAGGACAAATAGTTTACTTTTATGGAAAGCAACTAAAATGGTATAGTATGATCTTCTACAGGAAAAGTAAATTGGCAAACTAAATAAATATTAAGAACTGGATCCATTGATTAAAGGCAGCAAAAAGAGGGGGAAACCCAAAATCCAGCACCTCTGCACTTCAGTTTCATAAGCCTTACCACTACACAGCACTAAGTACTACAGTGAAACCAGTTATCAAGAGAAACACAGTTTGAGCATGCGAACCCCACATCCAAAGGCACACACAGCTATCTTTACACCATCATAAGCATCCTTACAGAAAACAGTCCTACACAGAACAAATCTAATCTAGTAATGACATCAGCTTTCCAAAACAGATTTGTCAGCAGCAAGAAACAGCATACAGACTGCTCTACCAACGCGATACTTAATTATTACTCTTAGCCAGATTTACTAACTGAATTATTCACATTAAAATAATTGTACAGCTGTACTTCAGCACACAAGCAATACTGTGCTTCTTAATGTCAGCATGAACCATCCCGATGCTGGGGGGAAAAAACATTTTAAAGCATAAACAGTGGAATCATTTGACTTCGCACCTGCTTGCCCATCCAATCAAAACATCAGTTAAGCTCTTCATTTTTCTAAAGATATCTTAAACCACAAGCGAACAGATATATTCTATTTTACTTCTAAGTATTACCAGTAGGACACTGTGCATGCATGCACAATACATATAGCCTGCTGAGAAGAAAGAAGGAAACTCAGGATACTCCTACACAAGCTAGTCACTCTTGCTGCCATCTACTAAAAATCATTATTTTCAAAATTCCATTCTACAAACTGAACCACCTAACTTTTTTTACCTACTTGTTGGATTAAAAGGAAGTTCAATTCTGCAAAATACATTTCAGAATTCAGTTTTCATTCAAAGGCTTGCATGTAAGCCTACAGCCAGATGTACGTGTCTAACAATTATTATTTACAAGCAAAGTTTTCAGTAAAACTCCTTCCTGTGAGAGTATTGTTTCTTAAACACTAGTAATTTGTCACAAGACAATATAAAACCAACACGCAAACTTCCGGTTACTGCTGAAGAGCAGAGATCCAGCTAAAGACATCCAGATAAAATCAAGTGATTCAGAAGGTACACAGAAGGAAAAAGAGGTGTTTGTCATTACTAGGTTTTCAACAGGCAGCAACATAAGTCCCTTCACAACACACTGACAACATGGAAAGGAAGACACACTGACAGAAAGGCAGCACACCCAGCAAGATTTTACTTTGCAATATATCTACACTTACCAAAACGCTTCCAACCTACACCACAGTGCACTCCCTGTAACCATGACTTACAAGGTTTTCCTTTCCCAAGTCCAGTCACACTTTACAGAAAGCATTTTTTAAGAACATGCAGCACTAGGTTTTATTCAAAACAAGCGAGCAGAAAAGCTGTCCTAGGACTACTTTCACTAACTCTAAAACTAAGGAGCATTAGATGGAAGCACTAACAGAAGTCACAGAATAATCATGGTTGGAAAGAACTTGCTAGATCACCAAGTCCAACCGTACCCACAACCGTACTCACATAAATGCCTGATTGGTCGATTAAGACAAAGTAACCCCTTCCATGCCTGCAACTTTAGCAAGGCGTGAAGCACCATGTCTACACGTTTCTTAAATACCTGAAACTGAGGATTCAACCACCTCCCTGGGAAGGCTGTTCCAGTGCTTCACCACTCTTTCTATAAAGAATTTCTTCCTAATAGCCAATCCAAACCTTCTCTGCCTCAACTTCACATCACTTCCCCTGGTTTTGTCATTAGTTACTAAGAAGAAAAGGGCAACACCCACATCTCTACAACCTCCTTTCAAGTAGCTGTAGAGGGCAATGAGGTCCACTCTCAGCCTCCTCTTCTACAAACTAAACCTGTCCCCAGCTCCCTCAGCCTCTCCTCATATGACTTGTTCTCTAAACCCCTCACGAGCTTGGTAGCTCTCCTCTAGACACGTTCTAGCATCTTAATGTCTTTCCTATAATAAGTAGCCCAGAACACAAAAGTCACTGAATCCCCAAACAGAAAGCCAAAATATCCAGTGCAGGAAAACCTTAACAGTCATTTAAAAATAGAACTCCACCTTGAACAAATATGTGAAGAGGCATTTTGAGATTAGCATACACAGGAACAGAGCCAGCTTTCTTCTCACTCACTACAACAACTACAGGCATCTGCAAGGCACTGCCCATCTCAGGCCACAGGCATGTCCACAAAGCAGCACAGAACACGTTACAGTCTGTGACAGCACACCTCTCTTGGACTTCTATTTCCCTACAAATCATCTTATAAAAGAGTAAACGACCACAGAATCAACCAAGCCATTAAGCCACTAAGCCACTAAGTTTCAGAGAGGCAGACATCAAAGTTCCTGAACCTGGATTTCCACACCCCAAAAAAACCTTAGGATCCTGATTGAGCTCTTTCCTTCCAAAAACACAACCACTAGCACCCTCCTTTGGCTATCCACACCAGGCTAGCAGTAAGAACACAATCATTCACTGCAAAAAGTAAATCCCAACCAAGTCCCACCATGCACGCAGTGCAGATTCCATAAGCAAATGGCTCTCAGACAGACTGACTCCTCCTATCAGTGGCAAGCAGGAAGAAAGCCAGATAGGCCACTTAAACAATGGCCGTGTACACTGTGGGACAGCAAGATTGATTTGCATAACTGGAATTATGATGCCTATAACTTCTGTTCACTGACAGCATTTACTGAAATCCACATGATTACCTTACCTCCAAAGAAAAAGTTACAGCACAGAGATAATTAGAACACACAGAAGTAGTCTCTAAATTCACATAACATTAGGGATTAGAAGGGACCTCAAAAGTTCATCTAGTCCAACTGCCGTGCCAGTACAGGATCCCCTAGATCAAGTCATTCAGGAACATGTCCAGGCAGGTTTTAAATGTCTTCAGAGAAGGAGACTCCACAACCACCCTGGGCAGCCCACTCCAGTGCTCCATCACCCTCAGTGCAAAGAAGTTCCTTCTCATATTTATGTGGAACCTATGTTACAGCTTACAACAATCTTGTTCTATGACTAGATGACACTGAGAAGTGTCCTCCTGGCACTCATCCTTTCCATATTTATAAACATTAACAAAGGTTACCCCTCCGTCTCCTCTTCTCCAAACTAAAGAGACCCAGCTCCCTCAGCCTTTCCTCATAAGTGAGGTGTTCCACTTCCTTCATCATCTTCGTGGCTCTGTGCTGGACTTCCTCCAGCATTTCTGTGGCCTTTTTGAACTGAGGGGCCCAGAACTGGACACAATACTCCAGATGCACTCTCATCAGGGCAGAGAAGAGGGGGAAGAGAACCTCTGTCTGCTAACCACCCCTATTCTAATCCATCCCAGGATGCCACTGGCCCTCTTGGCCACAAGAGCACACTGCTGGCTCATGGTCATCCTGCTGACCACCAGGACACCCACGGACACCCACGTCCCTTTTTCCTACACTGCTCACCAACAGCTCAGTCCCCAACCCATACTGGTACCTGGGGTTGTTCTTGCCCAGATGCAAGACTCTACACTTACCCTTGTTATACATCATTACATTTCTCTCTGCCCAGCTCTCCAGCCTGTCCAGATCTCGCTGAATGGCAGCACAGCCTGCTGGGATGTCGGCCACTCCTCTGTGCTTTGTGTCATCAGCAAACTTGCTGACAGTGCAACCTAATCTCTCATCCAAGTCATTAATGAATAGATTGAATAGGACTGGTCCCAGTACCAACCCTTGAGGGCTCCCCTAGATACAGACCTCCAACTAGACTCTGTCCCATTGACCACTACTCTCTGGCTTCTATCCTGCAGCCAGTTCATGGATCCGCCTCACTAACTGATTGTCCAGACCACACTTTCTGAATTTAGCTGTAAGGATGCTGTGGGAAATTGTGTCAAATGCTTTACTGAAATCAAGATAGATGTGTGAATTTACATATAAGTTACATAGAGAGAAGAGTAAAAACTGTCAGAATGCAAGCAGATCTAATACAGACATAGTATAAGATTGCTAATCCAGCATCTACATCAAATTCCAAACCTTCCTGTCCTACAAAGGTACTTCCACTATGTTAAGCATATTACGTTAGATGCGAAATTCATAGTCATGCAGAAACTTTACAATAAAAATACTTCCTTTGCAGTCTACCCACAAATTAAACACCCTAACTAAAGCAGGTATATAAATGCTTGGCTATTAACCACAGACATAATGTCACTGACATGCTCATTACTCTAAAGTTCCATCCTTTACTGAACTGAGATAAAGGCAAATTAATCAAAGTCTGAGGAATTGTAAAAAGGAAGTAGTAACTAGACATCTACTTGATATATTTTCCTCCAACCTTAAATGACCAATAATAAAGAATTCCAAAAACTGCTTAAGAATAATGTTAGCATACGACCAAAGCTAAGTGAACAGCAAGACAAAAGCAAGCTTCTAAGCTGATTCACCAAGATAAGTTATTCTAATATGTATATTCCAATATATTTATGCAGAAACACCACACTAACACGGCAGATTACCTGCTAGAACTCCAAAGGAGAGGAAAGCTTCCAAAATAATGGAAGTGCAAAGTGACAAACACAAAATTAACAAATTGCACCGCGTTAGCAAACACTCACTTGCATTTAAAATGTTTAGCGATAAGAATCAACACAAAAAGATTTTAAATGTTTTGGATAAAGGAAGAGATAACCTGCCATGAGAAACTAGATTAGACAAGAATTAAGGATCCAGCCACCGACATCATAGCCTTGACCTATTTGCATACCATGCTAAAGGAGGATCACTGAAGACAAGACAGGAACACATCAGATACTTCTAGGGCTTTTTCACTTTCAGCTTGATCATCACTACTACTGTTAGAGAACACAGCATGGTTTTTTGCAAGTGTAGTGCATGCTTACATCTTCAACTTTTAGGTTTTATTAAAAAAAAAAAAGGCTAGAAGCAGTCCTCACACAACACATACAGATAATGGTTCTGGTGCCCAGTATTTTCAAAGAAAAGGTACCAAGACTTAGGAGAAATGACGTAATTCTCCAATCATGCTGATTGTATCTGAATAAATTCAGGCAACTGGTATAATTTTCAAGAGTACAATTCATATGCTTGCAAATTTGTTCTATATATTGTGTATTTCAAAGAGAATTTCCAAAAGGGCTGGTAACAAATAATTCTCTTTTTTAATCTGTCTGCATTTAATGTTAATTAGTCACAAGGCTTCAGAGGAAAAAGCAGACTAAAAACATCTTTAAAAGCTGATTCCTAGCCCCATGAGAATGTGAAGTCTCAAAACACTAAATCTAGAAGACAGATTATCACAGCAAAATCATATATAGAGTAAAGGAGAATCAAAACACATTTCAGAACACAATCACTATTCTTAACATTTATGTCCACAGCACTCCACATATGATCTATTGTTTTCTTGGACTCACAAACCAAATACCACTTCTGCAAGTCATCGCTGTATCACAAAATCACAGCAACAGTAATACAAAGGAAAGTTGAACTGTCCCTGGGCATTTTGTCCATCAAGACATGTTAGAAACACGAAGCAAAAGTGAAAAACACAGCCCAGAATCCAGCATTCAGGACTGGCATTCATTTGCTCCATATTGTACAATGCCTGGAGGAATCACATGCACTAAAAGCAGTTAACTAGACTGATTACATGGATGAAAGCAAGCCTAGGACAATGCTAACACAATGCAAACAACCAAACCTGTAAAAATTATTCAGTATAGCTGAACATCCAGGCTAATTAAAATCTACCCTGTGCAAAAGAAGTTAACTTCATTGTTTTTCTTGCTGACAGTTATGTCTAAAAGTTTTAATTATGACATGAATACTATTAGAAGCAGCAGCACTAACAACCTGTTACAAAAATAATCATCATTTAACAGTTCATCTTTATTTGGCTTTAGAATTGGTAAATATGTATGTACTAAAATTAATTCACCCAAAATTTTAGACCCACTGCATCAAGGTGAGAACAGACCAAACTACCCAAACCAGAGACAGAAGCTTGGCAGTGCACAGCAGTAAGCACTTGAGAATGGTGGCCATCTGCATGAAGAACACCAAGAGCAGACTAGTATAGTTCTTTACTTCTCAGCTTCAAAGCTGAACACTGCTCTTTATAAAAGTTGATGCTTTTAAGCTTAGTGCTGAGTTTTTGGAGTCTTGCCAAAATAAAGATTAAAAGTTGCTTTCATAGTTTGTTTCTTTACCACTCAAACAAATATTCTTCAAAAGGACAAGCTGAAGGAGATACGTAGCAGCAGCAGCAAAACAGTGATTCATCAAACATCTATCTAGCATGTGAACAACAAATAAAGCAGTAAGTATCCCTAAAGTTTCTTGCACATCAGGCCCACGGAAAAGCAAATAACCTTCCCACACTAAGTTTTGGTCAGGTCAACCTTCTGGGCACCTCTACTTATAAAATACTTCTACATCTCCTCATTTCCCTAGTTTTCTGTGTCTCCCCAAATGCTATTTGTCACCCTACTTCTCATAAAAACTATTGTGAGGTTTAAAAACAAGGCCCACAAACCACTTGAAAAGATGGGATAGTTGACATTATTTTTAAATTTTAGAAATGCCTCACAATACATTCAGAAGTAAATGAAATGTAACCTACACACTGCGGTTAAAAGTTCAACACTACTTTAGGAAAGTGAATTAAATTGGTTTGCTCTCTCCCCCTACTCCTAGTGCTTTCTGTATCAGGAGTTCCATTTAAAGTAAAAAACAGAACAAAGCTTGGTTTTATTCCAACCTGGTTGGTACTGAGGTTTACAGAATGCAAAACAGTGGTTTGTTTGGGGGGTTTTTTCCAGCAGTCATAACACACTAGTTTGGCAAAACACACTAGTTGAATATCATGTTACAAAGAATTGTTTGATGGCCATGGCATCCTTTCCCCCTTAAAGGATGTTTGTGCCTTAAAGGACATAGGGTTTACCAGTCAAACCTGAGACCAAAGCATTCTGTGGAGTATGCAAGGGATTTGCTTTCAAATAGGCATAGTGCTTGAATCTTCCCCTTTGACATGTATTTACTCCTCAGTACTTCAGAAACAACTTCTCACTTACCAGAGCTATGACACCAGAACTGTGTGTTTCCCAAAAGGCTGTATTTATGACTGAAGAAAACCAAGTTAAAAGCATTTCAGGAAGAAAAATTCACGTTTTGACACTAAGTTCTTCGTGAACAATAGGTTAGATAAGTTGTGTTTCACAAACTTAAAACACACTATTGTGGCACAATCAGCTTTTCCATCCCAGTCAAATCACAGGTTCTGTCTACAGCATGCCACAGGGTATTTATTAAGTATTCAGAACCCAGGCACAGCAGCAAGTGCAGTCACATTGAACACAGCCTCATCTCTTGTTTCAGTCAGAGTAGGTTTTATCAAAACAACTACTTGATTACTGAATCTTTCTAGACGACTTGTTACCATATCCATGATTATTAGATCATGGCCATAGGCTAGATGCTGGTACATATATCCAGCTGTCAAAATACATTTAATCTACTAAACACAAAGGACAGCTATGGACAGGGCTATTTTCTGTTTATATACCAGGAAATTTTTACACTAGTAATTTTCTTCCTTGAAGAAATGTAGGGAAATGTATTTATCTGCACTTGTTTCACTTGGAAAAAAATGAAAAGCATACATAATCTGCGAATTTGTACCAAAACAGCTTCTAGATTGTTGCTATGAGCTCTAGACTGAAAGTTAGATTTTCACATTTTTAAATAACAAACCTGAAGTGCAAAGTTATACAGCAGACATAGTACAAGCCGAACAACAAAACCCCAAAAACTTTATCTAAATAAAAGACTGAATTAAACAGGCAGAGGCATAGAAATGATATTGAAAAAGCAGATACCTTACCAGGAGTCTGTTACAGACCACCCAACTAGGATGAAGAGGTGGATGAGATATTCTACCAGCAGCTGGCAGAAATCTCGCAGTCTCTAGCCCCTGATCTCACAGGGTACGTCCACTGACCTCTCATTTGCTGGAAATATAGCAGAGCAAAAACAGTCTAGGAGGTTGCTTGAACATGTGGGAGTTGGTCATGACATGGACATGAACATGACACAGTTGGTCAGTAACAGCCTGCCACGGGAGATGCCTCACTAGACTCCTTACTAGACCTGCTGTTTCAAACAGAAGAGGTCTGCTGGGAGATATAGTAGTCAGAGGCCATCTTGGGTTTAGCAGTCATGTAAGGAGGGGACTTAACAGAACCACCAGAGTGGACGTGCAGAGGGCAGACTTTGGCCTGTTCAGGACATTGGTTAAGGGAGTCCCTTGGGAAACACTCCTGAAGGACAAAGGGCTCCAGGCAGGCTGAACATTTTTCAGAAAAGGACTCTTAAAGGCACAAGAGCAAGCTGACCCCACATGCCACAAGATGAACCAGTGAAGAAGATGATCAACCTGGCTGAACTCTGAGCTCCTGTTGGGCCTCAGAAAGACAAGAAAAATTTATCACCTTTGGAAGAGAGGGCAGGCAACTCAAGAAAAGCCCAGGGATCTGACTAGGGCATGCAGGGAGGACATGTGAAACGTAAAAGCCCAGTTAGAACTCGGTCTGGCTCTGGAGCGAAGGCCAACAATAAATGCTTTCACAAAGGCATCAACAGCAAAAGGTCAGGGAGAATTTCCACCCCTTGCTGCATATCATCATCAAGGATAAGGACATGGCTGAGGTACTTAGCACTTTCTTTGCCTCAGTCTTTAATGACCAGTTCAGTTACCCTCAAGGTATTCAGCCTCCTGGGCTGGAGAGCAGGAGACACTTTCCACAGCCCAAGAAGAAGCAGTTAATGGCCTGCTAAGTCACCTGGACACTTACAAGTCTTTGGGGCCAGACAGCATCCATCTGAGAGTGCTGAGGGAGCTCAGAGAAGCCTGCCCAGCCACTCTCCATCATTTATCAATGCAGAAGTCATCCCAGATTACAATAGCACTAAAAATCAAGTGAGTAATAATATATCCAAGGAATTTGCTATTCCTAGTAAATTTTTACATATTAATTTTCATGAAGAACACCGATAAGGCCAAAAAAAATTCACCTTTTGAGAATTTTGTATTTTGTTTCAGTATTCTGTATGTGTACTTTCTGTGTACATTAATGGGTCTGATAAAAATATAGCATAGATGGAAACCAAGCCACAGGATATTGAAAAGTATTTAATCTCAAGACAAAAGCCTCTAACATGAATTACATGAACTACTCATTTCATTTTAGAGTAATTCAAGTACAAAATTTATTCAGAATTACAATAATTCTGATAAAAAAAGAAAAAACCTAACTTCTCAACCTTAACTAATTTTAAATGCTATCTCTGCCAAGCCTGACAAAATCAGGCTGGTATTAATACATACTAGCATTTTCAGAACACAATGAGCTTATCTCAACATATTTCAGCAAGCGTAGTGCCACAATCCCCAAAATAGTGTGTACTCAATATTAATTGACTCAAAGGCTAAAAGAACACAAATAGAACTTTTGTTCTAGCCATAAAAGATCCTTTTTCCCTAAATGTCACTTGATACCAACTGGCAAAATAATCGAAGCAGACTTGGGTTATTAATGTGTTCATTTTGCAAGGATAGCTGGTTAGCTTCAGCACACATGTCCGCTGATACAGCATTAAATTTGCTTAAAAAGGGAAAAAAACTGAGAAGCAGACATGCTGCAGAGCCTAACTCCCTTGTTCATGCTCTCAGTGTAATCAATGTTGTCCTCTCCTTTTATACTCTCTGCTCACCATGCCAAGGTCACTTACATCGCTGTCTGCGCAGGTTACACCAACTAAACTGCTTAGAGCCACAGCTCAGTTATGCTTCCCAAACCTGAAGCTATGCTTCTTTCCTACTCTAAGAAAGAGGAAAGGGAGGGCAAAGTGCTGGATATCATAAACCAAGTTAAAGATTACTAATATGGAACCATTCATCTGCTACAGAAGGCAGAAAGTTCTTTTCAAGTACAAATAAATATTGGTTATGTCATTCTTAATTTCACTCACAAGAGTAAGAATTAAGTAGTTAATTCTTACCTATTTCTACTATTTCAGAGAAGCTTGATAAAGCTCAAGAAAAAGATAAAGAAAAAGCTGCAAAGTATGGAGCAAACTATATGGGTAACTTCAAAATTCTTCTGATCTGGAGGGTCTTTCAGAAATAAATGAACACAAACATGGAAATCACAGTCCACCTGACAGAACACGCTGTGCACAATTCCATTCTCACAGCCTATGCATAAACAGATGTTGCTGCTGTCTAGATTATCTGTACCAAGTACATTGCCTCTGAACACCTATACTTCTTGGGGAAGAAAACTCACTTAGAAAAATTATGTTGCTGAAGAGACAAGCAATTCACAGTCTTCACTTCTGTTGAAAAACCACACCACTGAAGAAGACTACACAAAGAAGAAACACTACACACAGAGCCAGCTGTGTTTGCTGAATAAGAGATCCTACATAAGGTATATTTTACAAGTAAATTTTAAAATAAATATGTGTTACAAATATATTTTCCAAGCACTATAAGGGGTAACTGCTATACAAAATGATGAAAGTCATGCAATCATAATTTTGCAATAAACACTAGATAAATCCTATGACAGTTCAGTCTATACTGCAGTCAAGCTAAATATGGTAAATATAAGAACTTATATATTTATATAAGAATTTATATTTAACCACTGTAAGATTTTTTTAAAGCTGTAGCTCTACAAGCAGGAGATTTAGCCAACAATCAGCTGTGAAAAAATTAACATCATGTATTTGAAGGAAACATATACTTTCCGCTCTTTAAGCTACAGCTGTGCACTAATACTGGCAAGGTACTCCGAGATGAATGCACCGAGCACTTTAGGAGATGCAACAGCTCTGCCAAGAAACCTGCCTTCAAAAGGACTTCCATTGCTATGGCAACAGCATGTTCTCCAGTACCCAATTTGGAGACAACCTATGACACATACATGAGAGATGGCCAAACTCACGACTGATTTCCTCGCTGCAGCGCAAGTCGTGTTGCCATACCAGTTTTCACTTGCCAAAAGACTAGGCACAAAACACGAGGGTTTTTATGGCTCTTCACAGGGCATTTTGATTACCTAGCAATAGCTTGCTACATCTAGGAGGAAAAATGCCTTTTACTTTTTACAGCAAATGGAGACTATATTCTTTTTATACAAACTAACAAACAAAGGTAAAAAGAAATTTAACCACAAGTACAGAATGTAAAGTCCATTATAAAGCATCTCTCGCATGCCGTTAACTTTTCTCTGATTCTAATTTCCCCCAAAAGGAACTACAGTAACTACATAGGGACCAGACAGTAAGTCAAGCTGTTAAAAAGGACTTGAAGAAAATTTAAGCTACATATCCATTTAGGCACTTTCATTACAGTTTTGAAAATGTAAACAAAAACCAGTCTGCTCTTTGTGACCTGAGCATATTCACCCCAGACAGTCAGATGCACCCTTTCTGTAACATGGTGAGAAGCGTAGCGGTATGGTTGCACTCTTTATGGCCCTGGAAACCCTGAAATAGTTTACCAACCTTTAAAATTACTTCTCTGTGTACTGTATAATGCTCACAAAGGTAGAAACTGTCTGTCAAGAATCACATCTTGGAAATCTTGTGGAAGAAAAAAGATTAAATCAACTATTACTGAAATTGACAGTGTACACTTTAAAGGAGTTGACTTGGAGGGAAAAATTAAATGCCAAGGCAGAAAAAAAATATGGGCTTTGGTTGGTTTGGGCTTTCTTGGGGTTTGAGTTCACAGGAGATTTTTTTTGAGTGTAGGGGTTTTTTTAGTTGAGCTTTTTAAATTCAGCATCTTACAAGTATCTGCAAGAAAAGTATCTCCTACAGGTAGTCCTGTCAGAAGAAATATTAACAAAGTTCATGCTCCATTTTTCTGTGTGCTCCCTACTGTCTTCTAACAGGTCAATACAATATAAGTATTTTCAAGGTTACCAGGATAACAGCATTACACGAAGTAGAGAAGACATATCTGATGCTATGTGCATTTGTACACAACATAGCTGCAATGCACATTTCTTTCATAAAATTAAACTCTGGGATTCTTTGTTATCTATCATACCATTCAATCCCGTTCATCCACATATCACAAGCATTAGTCTCACAAAGGTGTACTACAAAATACAGCTGTTTGAACTCCAAGCAACACAGATCATTTTTAGAAACAGAAAAAAAGCTTTTCATTACTCTAAAATTCAGTCATCTTCATTAAATCACCATCTCTTCATAAAAGCCTTGGCTTCATTTAGCATTCAGGAAGATGAAAGAGCAGCTACTCTCCTTATGGATTACTTCTCTATTACAAGAGAATGTTTTGCATGTCAAAAGCAAACATTAAAGGATTAAATTATATTGTCATTTCTGCTATTGTTTATTTGCAGTGGGCAGCAAACACAATTGCATAGGAACGATCTGTGATTATTTTAAGCTGTGTTCTTTTGCAAGGATTATGACTCATGAAGTTACTGCATAAAGAAACTGGATCAGGACAGGTGTCACACTGAAAATCATGGAAACGTGACAATATAAAAAGTGTCTGTCCTATAAGCAAAGCTGTCTGGTTTAATCGTTTCACAGAGTAGCCACAACAGCACTCTTAAGAGAACACTAAGACAACTTAATCTTGCACTCAAATAGACAAAAATTAAAAAACCCAGTAAGCTCCATTCTCCTACAGAAGACTAAAAATACTTCAGGGTTTCCTGAAGTATATTTATTTCCATAGCATCCTACTAGAACTAATACCAGAGGTATTTGGTTACAAGACATCTCTACAGCATGCACAATGCCGAATTCAGTGGACTCTATCATCAATGTATACACATTCTTTAGACTTCAAATATGTTTCCACAGAATCACAGAACATTAGGGATTTGAAGGGACCTCGCAAGATCTAGTCCAATCCCTCTGCCACAGCAGGGTCACCTAGATCAACTCGCACAGGAACATACCCAGGCGGGTTTTAAACGTCTCCAGAGAAGGAGGCTTCACAACCCCTTCCAGCATCCATCTGAAATTTCTTTGGCCTACAAAAAGTACCAGTTAGAGCACAGGAGAAGAATAGGAAGGGCCGAAAAGCACTGAAAAATTAAATCAGTTTTAATTTGCAGACTTAGCTTATTGTGAAGAAGAAGAAGAGATGAAGTCCTGCAGTAAGTAACTGAAGTAGTGACCTTCCAATCCCTGAAAGGGGCTGTCAAACGGCTGGGGAAGACTGTTCACAAGGGCAGGGAACGATAAGATGAGGGGTCCTGGTTTGCAGCTGGAAAAGGGCAGAGTTAAGGCTGGACATGAGAAGCAAGTTCTTGAATCTGAGGGTGGGGGGACCCCTGGAACAGGCTGCCCAGAGAGGTGGTTTTCCAACAGAACAAGAGAAACCAAGGTTGCAAATAAATACTATTTTAAACTTTTTACATCTTTCCACACACACGATATAGGCACAAATCACAGTAAGATTTAGGTTTTGTTAAATCGCCTGTCTGGTTCTCTTCACACTGTCTCGTTCAAGTTCAAAAAAACCAGAACAGTTTATTTTGGACTTTTAGATAATGATTAAAATGCAGACGGTACTTTATAAAACTACCTATTTGCAATTAGTTTTCATCTTGGTCTGCTCAGGACAGGGTTAATTTTAGTCAGGACAGGGTTAATTTTCATGACCTGGCTAAAGTAGCCAATCCATATCATGTTCCATATCATGCCCATGTCATGCCAGGGAAGGCACAGGGTGTGTTTGAGCTAGGCCCCTGTTTCTGCAGTGCAACACAGCCAGGCAGTGGTGTGACCAGGGACTCTGTATCTGGCACGGTGTTCTCATACTGTTGGTGCTATTGTTATTCTCTTTTTTCTTCTTGTTGTTCAAGTAAATTGTTATTTACCTCACTCAGCTTGACCTTTTTCATCGTCCTTCCCCACTCCCCTACTCCAGTGAAGGTGGGTCTGAACAAACAGCTGCATGGTGCCAAGATCAGACCACAAAAGTCCTTTCTACCACCCAACACAGGCACAAGGGGTTGAGAAAAGGAGAGAAACCATTTGCTGTATGCATTTCATATATTAGTTAAGGAGTCCATCTGCACCATGCTGGCCAGTGTGCTCACACAGTGATTGTATGTAAATTCCTACGTTCACTATGTACTCCCTGCTGTGCCACCTATGTCCAGGAGATTGGCCAGGACTATCCCGTTGTTATACAGGATGTCGTCAATGTATGTAACAATGGTAACAGTGGTTATGAAGTTGAGATGACATTTGTATGTGGCACTGTCATTTGCTAGCGATCCCACGAAATCTATGAGCCAGGGGAGCCGACTTTCTCAAGTGCTGGAGAATTTTGAATAGCCTTGGGATGCTCAACCCAATATGGTTTTGTTGTCTCCTGCAAGTGTTTTGGGGTACACAAATGTTTTTCAAGAGTAGCAGAGACCCAGAGGTCTTCCCAAAAGTTGGTTGTGCCACTTACAGGCACTGTGGCTACTCACACCCTGGCAGCAGGACGTGCAGCTGAAACACAAAACCAAGCTGTGCTAGTAACAGTTGCACCTATACAGAAACAGAAAGAAACCAAAAAGCAGTTCACTTGATTAGCGACAACTGAACTAGCACCATCGAGAGAAGAGCAGGAAAAGGCAAAGACAGATGTTATCACCCAATTCCTATCCCTGAGTGAGCTCAGATATGCAAAAGTATTTCAGTCATCAGCCAGGTGAGCACGTCTTTGCTGCTCTGATGCTGGGATAATGGGGACAATGATTTTGAATTAGAGGGCAAAGAAGCCAAGCAGCTAAGCAGCTGGAATTGCTGTGTAGGGAAGACGACACTGGCAAGGGCAGCAGGAAACAGACACAAACCCTCAGCCTCTGGAGGTGACTTCTGTCAGGTGTGAGTCAAAGTTACCCCTTCAAATAAGATATTGAAAGTTGCCCAGTTAGTTCATCCATCATGGAGAAAACTATTCAGTGCCTGAGGGAATTAGCTGCATTTGAGTTAATTTAAAACAACGTAAATGATGGTGCTACAGATGCAGATGAAGTCTGATGCATACCGCCCATGTGGTGGAAATTCATACAGAGTGCACCACCATCATATTTCAGCTCATTAGGAGCAATGACCTGTGTCACGATCCTGCAACACACAATGAATTGACCAGCTAGTGGATGCCAGCACTATGAGGGAGGACGCTGTTCCCTGTACGGGCTCGCATCTCAGCAGTGGATGAACTGCCTCAGAAGTTTCAACAATTCAAAGAGGACATATCCTACTCCCTATCTGTACAGGTCCATCTCAGCTGTTAGGAATAATCACCAACCCCCTGCTCAAGAGAGAGCATGTGGAAGGTACAGACCATGAACACACAGTAGTTTTACCTATGTGACCACGGAGACATGGAGAAGGCATGAGGAAGACAGATGGAAAATGCATTTTCAATCCTAGCAGCCAGAGTACATCAGCTGCAAAACAACCCTGAGTAGACATTCTCTCAGGACATTACTGCCCCAGTTCCTCATGGGAAACACCCCAGACACAGTGGGAGGGCTGATGTTACTAATGATCCTCTTGAAGGAACATCTAAGTCACTTTTACAATACGTGAGTCACCTGTCAGGATTAGAGCCACACTTCCAGTCAGGTGGAGAAAAGAGACAATCGGGTTTAACGGAATCCAGTGTGTGAATCCAAAGGCCTGGCACATCAGACCCACAGGAGTACAAGGCCCTTGTAGATACTGGCACAGGACACAATAATGCCATCAACCTGTAAAGGGGCAGAACTCACCTGTGTTTCTGGGGTGATAAGAGGATCCCAAAAGCTCACCGTAGTGGAAGCGGAAGTGAGTCTTACTAGAAATGACTGGCATAAACACAATTATGGCTGGCCCAAAACCTCTGTGTGTGCTTGGCAAAGACTGTTTCAGGAGAGGGTATTTTTCAAGAGGAGGTTTTTCAAGGATCAGAAATGGTATCAGTAGACTTCTGGAATTGCTGCCATGGAGACAGAGAAAGGTCACCTGTCTCAGATGACCTATCTGTGATGGGGCTACTGATGATTGAGGAACAGCAGCTGCCAGTCGCTACTAAAACAGTACACCAGCAACAATACTGTACTGAGACTCCCTGACCTCCACTCAGAAGCTCATCTGTCAACTGGAACGTCAAAGAGTGGCCAGCAAGACATGCTCACTTTTTAACAGTCCTATTTGGCCAGTGAACAATCTAATGAAGAGTAAAGACTGATAGTGGATTATTGTGGTCTGAATGAAGTCAGGCTGTCGCTGAGCACTGCTGTGCTGAACATGCTGGAACTCCAGCACGAACCAGATTCAAGTAGCCAAGTGGTATGAGACAACTGACTTTGCTAATGCATCCTTTTCCACTCCTACAGTATACACAGAATTGACTGGCCTGGGGGTGGAAACAGTTCCATAATCTGCCATGGACTGGTTGAGTCTACACTAGAAAAGGGTGGGGATCCTGAATATTTACATCATCACAGGAAGAAATACAAGAGTTTTTGAGAAAGGGGAGAAAATCATTCAAATCCTGCTGAAGGCTGGTTTTGCCACAAAATGAAGAGACCCGCACAGAAGATCAAATTTTTAGGAATCAAATGGAAAGATGGCCCTTGTCCCTATGGATGTGATCAACAAGACAGTAGCTATGTTTCTGTCAGCTAATAAAAAGGAAGAATGGACTTTCTTAGGTGCTGTAGGTTTTGCAAGAATGTGTATCTGAGACTACAGTCCGATTGTGAGCCCTCTCTGACAAATGATCTCTAAGAAGGATGGTTTTAATGGGACCCTCAACAACAACAAGCCTTAAAACAAATTAAAAAGGAGACTGTTCATCCAGTAGTCCTTGGGTCAGTCTGGAAAAGATGTTAGAAATGTCTAAGCTGCAGCGAGGGATAATGACCCTGTTTAAAAACTCTTTTGGCAAAAAGCACCTGGAGAGACTCAAGGGCAACCCTTGGTGTTTCGAAGTCAGGGCTAGAGTATCTGAGGCTCTCCACACTCCAACTGAGAAAGAGATATTGGCAGCACCTGAGGGAGCTCAAGCTGCCTCAGAAGTGACTGGTACAGAAACACAGCTCTTCTTCGCATCCCAACTGCCAGTACTGGGCTGGCTGTTCACAAGGAGGGTCTCCTCCACAAATCATGCAACTCATGTCCCATGGGGGCAGTGGGTTACTTGCCATCAGAAGATAAGGTAATACATGCCAAAGAGGCCCCACCATATAATGAACTACCAGATAACAAAAAACAGTATGCCTTGCTCACACACAGGTCCTGATGTGTTGTGGGAAAACATCAGCAGCAGAAAGCTGCTCTGTGGAGCCCTATAAAACAAGTTGCTGAAGCCACTCCAGCAAAAGGTGAATCAAGTCAGTCTGCAGAGGTGAAAACCATTCAACTGTCTTTAGATATTGTTGAGCATGAAAAATGGCCAGTTCTTTACCTCTGTGCTAACTAATGGATGCTGGCAAATGCCCTGCCGGGGTGGTTCCACGAATGGAAACAAAGCAACTGGCAGCAAAAAGGTAACTCCTCTGGGATGCAGGATTATGACAGAGTATCACTGCTTGGATAGAGAACCTGGCTGTGAATGTGTGTCACGTGGATACCTATATACTCACAAGTCAGGCCACTGATGTTTGAGGAACATCGAATCAACCAGCAGGCAGACCAGTCTGTTGAAGTCAGTGTGTCAAATAAACCCAGACTGCCAACACAAGGGTGAATTACCTCTGGCTCAGCAGGCACACGGTGCCTCAGGCCATCAAGGTGGTAAAGATGCAATGTAATCATCGGCTAGGGACCAATGGGCGGACTTGACTGTGGATACCATTTATTGCACAGTCATCAACAAATGCAGAACATGTGCCACAATCAAACAAGCCAAGCAGCTGAAAGCTGTGCGGTAGAGAGGACAGGGGAGGGAGGACATGGGTTGAAACACAAATATGGGGAGGCCTGGCAAATTACACAATCGCCCAGGTTGGAAAAGACCTCTAAGGTCATCAAGTCCAATTGTTAGCCTAACACTGACAAGCCCTTGACTAAAACATCCTTCAGCATCATGCCTATAAAATCCCTAAATAACTCCAGGGATGGAGGCTCCACCACCTTTCCAGGCAAGCTGTTCTACAGTCTGATAACCCTTTAAGTAAGTAAGTTTTTCCTAACATTCAACCTACTAACTTCCATTGGCGCAACCTGAGGACATTTCCACTGGTTTTATCTCATTACTCAATTGAATACATCCACCCTCACCCCACTACAACCCACTTTCAGGTAGCTCTAGACAACAATCACGTCTCCCCTCAGCCTCATTCTGTCTACATTAAACAACATACGTACTCTCTCTCTCTCCTCAAAGCACATATTCCACAAACCCTCACGAGCTTTGTGGCTCTCCTTTTAGACACACTCTAATACCTCAATCACAGAATCACACAGAACATTAGGAATTTGAAGTGACCTCAAAAGATCACCTAGTCCAATACCCCTGTCGGAGTAGGATCACCTAGACCAAGTCGCACAGGAACATGTCTAGATGGGTTTAAACATCTCCAGAGAAGGAGACTCCACAAACCTGCTGGGCAGCCTGTTCCAGTGCTCCATCACCCTCACTGTGAAGAAGTTCCTTCTTATATTTATACGGAACCTCCCATGTTCCAGCTTACACCCATTGCCCCTTGTCCTATTACTAGATGACAATGACAAGAGCCTGGCTCCATCCAGCCCTCACATATTTATAGACATTAATGCGGTAACCCATCCATCTCCTTTTCTCCAAGCTAAAGAGACGCGTACCCCTCAGCCCTTCCTCATAAAGGAGGTGTTCCACTCCGTTATCCTCATTGCTCTGCACTAGACTCTGTCAAATAGTTCCATGTCCTTCTTAAACTGAGGGGTCCAGAACTGGACACAATACTCCAGNTTCCTTCTGCCACAGCCTTGCACTTTCTTCCACTCATCCCTTCTACTTGGGCTTGTCTTCCATCTGAGGTGCAGGATACAGGAGCCCCTTGATTCTGGCTCTTATTTAGCTGTTGTCCANATCCAGAATACTGTTGGCCCTCTTGGACACAAGGAAACATTGCCGGCTCATGGTCATCCTGCTGGCCACCAGGACCCTTTCTCCTACACTGCTCTCCAACAGCTCAGTCCTCAACCTACACTGGTCCTTTTTACCTTAAGAAATAACTCATAATTTAATCTATAGATGAATTCTGCTTTATTGCCTGTGAACTTGCAGATTTGTACTAGAGTACAAGAACCTGATCTGTGATTTGAAACCAGGCTCTTCTCAATGTCATCTAGTGATAGGACAATAGGGGCAATGGGTGTCAGCTGGAACATAGGAGGTTCCACAACAGTATGAGAAGGAACTTCTTCACAGTGAGGGTGACGGAGCACTGGAAGGGGCTGCCCAGGGAGGCTGTGGAATCCCCACTGCAGGTCTTTAAAACCCACCTGGATGTGTTCCTGTGTGACTTTGTGTAGGTGATCCTGCTGTGTCAGGGGGATTGGACTGGATGATCTTTCCAGGTCCCTTCCAATCCCTAATGATTCTATTACTCTTTCCTTCTGCCACAGCCTTGCACTTTCTTCCACTCATCCCTTCTACTTGGGCTTGTCTTCCATCTGAGGTGCAGGATACAGGAGCCCCTTGATTCTGGCTCTTATTTAGCTGTTGTCCAGACTGCAGAGCCTGGCTCCACCAGTCTATCTCTGTTTCAGCCTCCCTACTGCTCCTGAGCCTTTTTACTTCCACTTGTAGCCTTTCAACCTCACCTTGCAGCTGTGCCACTCTGTTAAACAGATAATCTACCTGCTCACACCCCACACAGCCTGAGCTAAGTGTGAGACTGTTGCATTCCCTGCAGCCTATCAGCTGCACGGCTTCATCTTGCTGGGAGACCTCTGTCTGGGTTCCCACATCCATATGGGGTGGTGACCGTAGCCTGGTCTTCCTCTGCTGCTGGGCTGACACCATTCTTTTTTCTGCCCCCCGTGGCTAGAGAAGGCTGGCTCTATTGTTCCATGTAGTCTGAGTGTGCCATGTTTAAAGCTGCCAACATTCTGTCACACCACATCCCTTTCTCTGCTTCACCCGCGAAAGATTTTGACTTATCAGATCCCTCCCCTGAGGCTCCCTGATTAAAGTCAAAAACCTCAAGAAAAAGCATTCGGGGACCAGCTCAGGCTCTGTCGCTCCATGCAGTCTCAATGTCCCTCTCAGTGAGAGGCCCAAAACCGAACCCAGTACTCAGTACGCGGCCTCAAGAGTGCCAGCTACGGGGGCAAAATTACTTCTCTGGACCTACTAGCAACCCTATTTGCAAAAAAGGTCAGGCTGCCATTGGCCCTCTTGGCCACACTGTTGGTTCATGTTCAGCAAAGCCCCTCTCTGCTGAGCAACTGACTACATCACACATCCACAACCACACCATGGCAAATAACATATACTTATGTGGAAACAGTTACTAGAGACACAAGCTGTGCCCTGTGCTACTGCTGTAATTCGGGCTTGCGAAACAGATGTTGTGGTGACATGGCACTCCAGAAAGAAGTGGACAATGAGACTACTTTCCAAAACCACTTCAGACAACTTGGCCAAAGAGCATGGCGTTGATGAGTTTAATCACACCCCCTTATGTACCAGCCTCTGGGAAAACCAGACAGTGGAAAATTGTTTACAATGCATTGCTAAAGAACACACAGAAAGCAATAGGGAGTGGGAGTGTCAAACAGTAAGACTAACAGTTAGCAAAAGCCACCTGGTTAGTCAACACCATAGGCTCTGCCAATCAAGATGGCCCTGCCTAGTCAAAACTTCCACATGCTGTAGGAAGGAGGTAAGTTCCCATGATAAATATCTTGGGAAAGGTAGTCTAGGTTAATTTCCTGCAGGCAAAGGCAAACTCATTCATGGGGTTGCTTTTCTCAAGGACTTGGATGCACTTGGTGACTGATGCAAAACAGAGAAGTCCAACAGGGGAACCTCAGGGTGATTTGAGTGGCAACAGCCCATGAACTGAGTTGTATGATGTTAATTATTCTATTCCAGTGAGACATGGGACTTTGAAACCAAGCAAAGGGTTGGTTTCAGTGACCAAAGTTAAATTAGAGCTCAGCAACTCCCTCAAGTGTGCTCAAGATACAGACCATGAGCGTAGGCAGCGCCAGACACATCAGCATCAAGCTCTGGATGTTGTCTGCAACAGTCCAACAGCATCTTTCCTGCCCTAAGATTGCTGTTGACAGTTACTGCCTGAACTATGTAGACTAAATGAACTTAACAAACATGCTGGAGAGATGGCTCATGTATTAAGAGAATAATCTTTGTATGTTTAATTTCTACAGCTAGGCTGTGAGGCAGCCAGTGGGATATTCCATACCATGCTCATGTCATGCCTAATACCTATAACATGTAAAGAGCTGGCCAGAGTGGGGGACGGGCAGCAGACCAGGTAGAACCACAAACGGCAGCAGCAGATGATACTGATATACTGTTATGGTTTGAAAACTGGCCAAATTTTCAGATGTCTGGTTTGGTGATTTTATGAAGAAAATGCATTTCACTTTTTAGACACAGTCTTGCCATTAACCCCTGTGCAGTGACCTGACCCAGAGATGGACAGAGTTCACTGGTGTGAGAGGGCCAGGTGTCCAGTGTCCATAGACTGTGCTGTGGGACTCAGATAATCACCAAATCTTCAGGATTGAAGGGGTGATTGCATCCTCCTCTGCTCAAAGTAGATGCCTTTTTCCAGGGCTCTAGTTCTGAAAACAAAGACCAATGCAGTAGCTGTCTCCATTTTCCTCAGGATGTGCATAATGGCGTTGAGCATAGTTCGCTTATTTTTTCTTGCTTGGGTTTTTCCTTTTTTCTTGGTTATGGGTTCAATAAATTTCTTTTGATCAAGATTGTTTCATTGCTTGTTGAATTCTCCTTGAAGGCTGGTTGGTGTGCTTGAATTGCTGGCACTAACACAAGACTGATCTGGCCCTCTCTTTCTAACACAGGACATAAACATGTTATGTTTTTGTCATACTGTAAGCAGAACAAAACACTGACTCCAGGAAATGCTACAGATTAAATTCTTGTTCATGTTGAATTAAAGGTAAACTTTGATTTAAACCAAATTTCATTTAACACTCAGAACATTCACATCCATGGTCAGACAGTCACTGGTATTTTACCTGCAAAACACACACAACTAGAAATGACCAAATCTGGATTTTAACTAGATGTTTTTCTAATAATTAGTTCAGTCTATTCGTTTTTGTAATTTAAAGATGGGGGAAGCCACAGTACAAAACGTAATTATCACAAATAAAGGCTCAGAACACATTTCCAGATAAAAATCCAAAACAGCCTAAAACTTTCTCCACATTACCACTACTTCATCTTTATCAGCTGCAAAGAGCTCTTTCAGGGACAAGGGATGAGCAAAAGGTTTCCTGCAGGGTTTTATCATGCAAAGGAAAGCAGAAAAGCAAGTGGTTCAGCTTATTACTAGAACTCCACATAACAGCCTGATAAAGACATGGAGATACCAGCATTACTACACCTGGACAGGAAAAGAAGTGCAACACCAAGACAAGCAGATGTAAACAACATATATCAGTATCTCACATGCTTACAGAAAGCCAACACAGACAATCTGTGCAGCAGATCAGGATCAACAAACCAAGTCCAATCTAATAAACATTTACTTCAGGGGAAAAAAAAAAAAGTGTGTACTGTATGTAAAAACAAACTACCAATTTACCACTGATGAATGAAGAGACATTGTGTCTAAACACCAGAGAAGTGCACTGCTTATCTTTTCAAATGCTGTCCCATATTATGAGCAGTTTGTAAAGTTTTCCATACTACCAATACACAATAAAGCTTTCTTAGTTTTATGCTAAGGTTTCACTGGCATTCCTAGAGAGCATTACCCTACACACAGGGCTGTAAGCAAGATGTTTTACCCAAATGTCTTCCTCTTCCAAGCCCCACCTATTTTCCATACTTTAAAACACCAGTAACAACTATTTTGATGCAAGCAGACAAGATTTTTTCTGCATTACATTAGTAAGACCATAAAATTTAAAAGCAATCTATTATTTATATTTTACTTTAAAAAAAATCATATCCCTAGCACACAAGAAGAATCTAACAAAGTCCTAAAGATTGATTTGGTACATTTTAGCCTGATTATCCTCTGAAGACAGTGGTATATTATTCAACAAAACAAAGGCTGCTCTTTCTGATCATTCTCAGTATTCAGTTAACATCTTCACCAAAAAAGTATGTCTATGGTTTTGATTGTTGTGTTGACAAACACAGCTTTGTTTTATAAGTAAAAACAAACAAGGCATTCATTCAAGACATTAAAAAAATATCATTATATCATCTTAGACTTGTAATAGAAAAACAAGCCTTGACCTTACAAAACAGGTAAATAATGGATTGTAGTATGGCATAAGTCCACAAATACTTCCAAATCATCAAGTTGAGGTTTGCAAGTAGACTCTCATATTAAACTCAACAAACTGAAGAATTGCCCATGACCACTTCAGGCAAAAACAAACACATACACTGTCACTCGAATCGTAATTATACACTGAAATAATACTTCTCCCCCCTTTTCTTACAATGCCTAATAACAAAAACCATGATTAAGGTGTACACGCAGTTTAAAGCCAGCTATGAGTATTGAATAACAACCTTCATCAAATAATTCACATGTAGAAGAAAACAGTACATAAAGAAATAAGGAAAGGCATTATTTAAAATTTAGAGATAGAAGACTATACAAAACAAATCAAGTTGTGCTATATACTTCTGAAGTAGTACTGAAATACTAGACAAAGCCTCTTAAACAACTTAGAGGACATACTTTATTCAATTAAGTCATTTGAAGCTGAATAGCTGAAGTTGGTCACTAATAATTCTTTTGAGGAAGATTTGAGAGGAACAAATTTTGACACATTTATACCACACAGATCACACCTGGCTCTAAAGGTAATTTAAGAAACTTTAAAAAGCCTCTATAGAAGCTAAATGCTGTTCCCCAAAAATATAAGCCTTCAACAAAAACTGCATCTCCACAATCAAGTCAAATCAAGCAAACCGTTCAATCCAAAATGCATACTTTCCCATTTCAAAGAGTCCCCATGAACTCCAATCTTACTAAGTGATTTGGTATATTAATGACTGAAACATCCTTCTGTTCATCAATAAATACACACTATTTTCAACCAGGAAAAATTATATGTTAAGCAACTTCAAACAAACAGCTTGACAAGTTTATAGTAGAGCATATAGTTTACTAACAGAAATTTATATAGGAGACTCTATAGGGTCAACGATGGATAAAGGAGAATTATCTGAGGCAAACAGCTGTCATACCAACTTGAGAGCAAAATTACTAAGGGGTTAAGTCCTCTTTGTGTGACAGCTGGAAGGGTGCTGGGGGAAGGGGATCTTTGGTACAGAGGTACCAATGACAGGCTTTTAATTTGATACTTTCCTGTCAAAGACTACAAAAAATAACCAAAAATCCCTAAACTTTTGCAAAAACTAGCCAAATCAACATTTGTATAGTAATTTAGCCACGGAGTACAAGCTGTGCTAACTTAAAGGACATACAAATGCACAAGCATCTCATTTATCTTTAAAGGAATTCCTCAGAAAACATTCTCAGATTCTTCCTCTACTTCACTCCAGCCTTTAGTCCTTGTGTTTACATTTATATCATAGAACCATAAAATTACTCAAGTTGGAAAGTACCCTAGAGATCACTTAGTTCGAACCTCCCTTCTATGGGCAGCAATATCTCACACAGACTAGGCTGCCCAGAGCCCCACCCAACCTGGTCTTGAACACTTTCATGGAGTGGGGGATCCACTACTTCCCTGGGCAACCTGTTCCAGTGTTCCATCACCCTCATAATGAGGAATTTCTTGCTATCTAATCTAAATCTACCCTCTTTCAGCCTGAAACCATCCCCCCATCCTATCACTCGAGTCCTTGCAAAAAGTCCCTCTCCAGCTTTGCCATAGCCCCTTTCAGGTACTGGAAGGCTGCTAATAAGGTGTCCCCAGAGCCTTCTCCAGGCTAAACAATCTAAAATACTTATGGCCAGTCTTCATAAGGAAAGACGTTCCAGCCCTCAGGGTTCTCTAGGTAAATTAAAAAAATACAGCAACAAGCAATTTTAAGCATATCACTTCCCACAAGACATTAGACCACTCTCCAAAGCATCTGAATACCCTTTATCACATACAGTAGATCATAAAAACTTGGCAGATAAGAGAGCTGCTGGCTGGAGTGGAGGGTGACGGTGAGAGTTGCCCCATCCCATAGAGGTTCCACATCAAGAAAGGACAAGGCATTGCTGCGACCCCAGACCTTCCGAAGCCATCCAGAAAAAACATTGTAAAGATCCTCTAGGCCTTGTGAGACAGTAACACTTGTGGAGGTTAGATGTTGCGCTTGTAAATACAACAACCACATGGCTGTTCCACTCGGGGAAAACTGACTGCTGAAAATGCCACATTAACCTTTCGAAAGAACACTTTTCACATGTGGATACAGCAATGTTAGAATAGTATCAAGTGCATCTCTAAACAGACACACCGTTAGAATTAGCTGCTTGGAAGCCGGCAAGGAATTCCTGACTAACCGACACAAGGCTCACACCATCACCCTAGGTGATAACGCCCATTTCAAAGCCATAAAGAACACAATAAATGATGAACAAGCATCAAACTCACCAAGCTAGACTCAGAATACCTAACTGGTCCAGAAACTTTTCCTTCTCCTTGTTTCTTTAATCCAAACACATTCAGGACCTAAATGAGAACAAACCCCTTGCAAGAGATGGTCTGTTTTAAAGTTGGTCAAATGCAGGGAACTGATAACCCAACTTATATTTTCCCCCCTCCTCCTTCTTAAATGGGAATACGGAAGCAGACCTTGAGCCCTTCCCAATGCTATACTTTTCAAGCCTGCTCATGGAATATAGAATCATAGAATCATTAGGGATTGGAAGGGACCCCGAAAGATCAGCTAGTCCAATCCCCCTGCCACAGCAGGATCACTTCACTGGAGAAGTTATAGAATCAGAATCACTCAGGGTTGAGAGGGACCACCTGATCATCCAGTTCCAACCCCCCAGCACAGGCAGGGACACCCCACCCTAGATCAGCCTGGCCATAGCCTTATCCAGCCTAGCCTTAAACACCTCCAGGGATTGTGCCCCATCCACCACCTTCCTGGGCAACCCATTCCAGGCTCTCACCACTCTCATGGTGAGGAGCTTCCTCCTCACATCAAGTCTAAACCTAACCATCTTCAACTTTGCTCCATTGCCCCTACTCCTGTCACTACCTAACATCCTAAAAAGCCCCTCCCCAGCCTTTTTGTAGGCCCCTCTCAGATTCTGGAAGGCCACAATAAGGCCACCTCAGAGCTTCCTCTTCTCCGGACTGAACAGCCCCAACTCTCTCAGTCTGGCCTCATAGGAGAGGTGCTCCAGCCCTCTGATCACCCTCGTGGCCCTCCTCTGCACACACTCTAGTACTTCCACATGCTGGTTCATGTTGAGCTTTTCGTCCACAAGCAGCCCCAAGTCCCTCTCCTCAGGGCTACTCTGCAGCCAGTCACTGCCCAGCCTGTATTTGTGCTTAGGATTGCCTCAACCCAGAAGCAGGACCTTGGACTTAGTCTTGTTGAACCNCTGCTTGTCACTGGCCTCCACTTGGACATGGATCCATCGACAGCCACTCTCTGGGTATGGCCATCAAGCCAGTTCTTTACTCATCTAGTGGTCCACTCCTAGAGCTAGAGTGCAAACTAAAGAACATAAAAAACACTCACCACATAGCTGCATGATCTACTGTTTATGATTTCACATGCCACCCTAGATTTCTAGCATTTAACACACAATAAGCTTATCCTCTTTTGAACACGAACAAAATTATACAGGATCATGATGTACCTTGAATGACAAAACTAGAAATATGGTTATAAATCCTGAAACATAGGTGTTCCTCTTTTTTTTTTAAGACATGTCCGTCATAACACATTGTAGGACCAGATTATGTTACTACACAAGACCTTTCATCAGCTCCTTCATTCAGAGATTCGAAGCAGGCACTAGGAATTTCCTATCAGACAAGTGATTTTTCTTAAGAATCACAGTACTGAGAAAAAGAAATAATAACGTATTTTGAGTGGTTAGTTAGGAATACTGATTTGCAGAGAGTTAAAAGTGCCTTTTCTCTCCAACACTTGAACTAGATTAATAAATGCAGTATTTGAAGCATTACACATCCAGGTAGCTTCCAGGCTTTTTGTTTGGTTTGGGTTTTTGTTTCACAAGGAAATGCAGATTAAAAACTAAGAAGAGTTTATGGAACTGACAAACAGCAATCAAGACAGGTTTTACTAATTTTGGAAATGCTTGTAACTTAATAGACCTGCTAAAGAACTGCCATTTTGTCCTGTCTCAAGACACACTGCCCTAATTTAGGAACATTCAGGTTAATGGCAGGCTATCAAACCATTTCAGCATCAAGCCACTAATTAGTGACCCATTCCAACCTATTCCTTAAAAAACACTACTAGGAAAAAGAAGTGCAAAGAGCCTCTTGAATTTGCATAAAAGACAACAAAAGTAATCCAAACATATCTAAAAAGATATATTAATAAGGGGGACTTTGTGTGTAGGTTTACTGTGAGAAATATCTGGGTACACACAAGGTCTATGCCCAGACTTTTTTTCAGAAAAGAAACTTACAGGCAGGAGAAGAGCTATACTTGGACAACCTGACTCCTTAACTGTACTACCTCAAACTCTTACAACTTGGTTTTCTCTTAGATAGCCACAGTATCTCACTTTTATTTTTGACTGACACATTGCCTTTGCACATGCAGAGCCACATGTAAAAATAATGCTATTGGCACAACAAGGAGGCTACAGAAACTGAAGACAGTAAGCCACATAAAATATACTGTCTCTCATATATTCTTCTTTAAAATCTAAGATGTTCTTGGCAGAAAAAAAGAAAAGGGGGTTAGGGATGTATGTTAGGATATAACACACAAGACAAAAGAATTTAGTCTCAAGAAAAATTGAAATTTAGGTCAAACCTTGTTTGTATTGGCACACTTTTTTTTTGTTTTGAAAAAAGCAAAACAAAAATTTCAGAAATCATAAACACTGTTATTAATCAGAGTAGCAACATAGATGCCTTCAGTTTTAAATAAAATACGCAAAAAAGCCTGATTAAAGAAACGCTACAGAACATCTGATCTTTGTCCTTTCCCTCTACAATCTGTAAGACAGAAATGGTTCTCTCTTCACAAGTTGGTTTTAGAGCAGAAAAGAACAGTAAGCCCTGTTTTAAGCAAGAGGTAATTACCACAAGTACAACAAGGAATATTTTGTGGCTTAGCTCATTGACTTACAGATCAAGTTACTTATCCAATATGTTTATTTTCACCAGTGCTCTGAGTTACTTGACTTTATCAGTAGCTTACACTACTTACTGTCATAAGATACTAAGACATATCAGATTTGTTCACTTATTTCATCTACAGCTTTCATTCATAATGACTGGCCTCTAGGAAGCAAGCATGCCCCAACACCAGACTGCAGCTACCTCTCAAGAAGAGTAACAAGAACAGTGTGCTCAAACATTAAGCCATTATAGTATTTTGTTACAAACTCTATATATGTCATATTAGCTGTTATTTACGCAACCAAATTACACACTTGCTTTTACAGCACAATCAACAGAAATACTGCAGAATTATACCATATCATGCTTGTTACATGAGAATTAATAACAGACACTCGAGTATAGCCAACATTTTACAAAGCCACACCCAAAAAACAAACAAAGAATTTAAACAGCCTCCAATAGCAACTAATCTAGCCTTTTAAATTTGCAGCTTGGGGGTGGTAAGGAAAATTCATCTCAGTTGCCAGAAATATAGTCTTAGGAGCCATACAGATGAGCAATTGATTTTTATATACTTAATGGAGGCCATTAGACTGCATCTCAAATCATTGACAGGCTGAGGGAGGGCAGGGAAAGTAGATTTGGATTTAAGCTTATAGAGAGATCTACAATAAACACAAAACACATTCTTACTCCAACTACAAAAAGGAAAACCCATGCTTGTAAGATACCAGAAAAACAAACCAACTAGACATAACGGGAAGGATACTGAAGCAAGCTTCACTTGTGCAATGCCATCAAAATCACAAAGTCTCTAAGTGGTAGCATAGTTCTGTATTCAAAAATGAAATACGTTTTTTTTTTAGCAATCTATGCAACTGTTTTCATCACTAGATAGCTCAAAGGAATAAATACTTTATCCTTTCACATCTCTTCAGAAAGTGGCCTCTACCAGTCAAAAAAAAAAAAGCCACAGTTTTTAAACCACTGTGTGTCCTAGAAATTATCAAACACTTGACATCAAACAAGCCATCAATTACTAGATGCTAGAAATTAAGTGCCTGTATTTCTTCAGAGATCTTAATATAGTCTTTCTATGACACTTAACATACTCAGAAAACAATTAATTTACAAGTTTGTCACCTCTCACTCCTGCAAAGTAATCCCAGAGGGTCAAGGCTTCAGTCACAACATTATAAGAATTAGGGCATATAACTCCACTAAACAGCAAACACCTACAACTAGAAATGTTTTTAACCGAAATTCAACACTATATAACATTTCCTTTTCCAAAAGGAATTCAGGTGAGGTTGTATAGCTTGTCTAATGGCTGAGGTGTACCTGCTCATGAGTGGTATCTACATGATGAAGTATCATATTGGTAAAGAAATTGAAGGAGTCATTGACACGGTTTCTCTCAAAAAAGCTCAGTATTCTACCATTATCTCTGAGGCATCCAAGAAGAGAAGGAGAGATATTATCTACAAATACTGCAAGTCACATCACCTAAGGCTGATCTAATAGCTAAACTAAAAATGAAAGCTTTATTATTTATTCAACAGAGAATTATTCTACTCATTCAGATAAAGCAAGGAGAAAAGAGGATGAGGTGCTCCCCACAATAAGTTTTAGCTGTCTGAACATCTTGGAAAAAAGCTCTCAAGAAACAGTTGTCTTCAATATTTGCATTGAAATTAAAGAAGACAAAACATTTACTACACCTTAAATGGATCTGCTGTCTTACTAATGAAAACAATTTGTTTGCATACTTTCAAAGAACAAGACAAATCACATATTTTAGGTGAGAAAAGCTAAAATTATTCAAGTATGTTACAACATTTAGTACATATTTGCATTAAATGCAGGAGAGTCTCTGACGAGTTCACAAAATTTTAAAATTCAGAACTCTTAAAATGCTTTTAACTCTAAAGTGTCACTAAAACGCAGAGTGTCATTTGGATCCTCAAAACTAACTGCGCTCTGACAATGCAAGAAGCAAAGAGGTAACATTATTGTACCACTTTGATCAAGCACTTCACTCCTCTAACGGCACTCCAGAAATTTGTTTCCGTTAACCTTGACTACAACAACAAGCATCCCTTTGTTGTATTCATAAAAACAGAAATACCACTCCACTGCATTCACCCAAAAATCAGCATCCATACAAGAACACATCATCCAGAAGTTACTTTAGTTTCTCTTCTGTAATGTCTTTTACAAGCACGATACTAGGAATTTCTTAGCAAGTTGGATTTATTTCCCATTGCAGGGTCAGCTTAAAATTCTCAAAGCAGCCATTACATAGACCTTAACAAAAAGCCATTAAAGCCACAACACACATGCAACACAAATACAGCTGCATGTTTTCCAGATGCACTGAAAAAGGCTCAACATGAAAGAATTCTATTTGTCAAAACTTTGCAAACTACACAATACTAGAAGATGGTATTAGCCCTACATTTTCTATAAGAACTGCAGTTTAAAATACTCCTTCAGTCAGGAGTATTTCACTATGCTTAAGTATTTCCCCCCTATTTAACACAGGGCTACGAAATAACTTCGACTTAACAGATTGGTTAGATTTTATCAAACAAAACCAAAGCAGGCATTCATTTTTTAGGGAACAGACAGATAAACAGACAACTTGCATGGCAGTATGACTAGAGATATTTAACACATCACTGTACTAACACAAGTAATCTAAGGAGCACAGAAGAAAACTGGTTAGAATCAACAAAATGTGCTATAAAATAAGACTAAAACAGCTCATATTTAATTAACATGTTTTATGAGCACATGTACAAATGAAAGATAACCATACTTGGAACACACGAACACTAAGCTAAAACATGAAGACCTAGTCAAGTGACCTGTATGGGACACGTCCTACCTGATCCACTGAACTGGCTGCTTCCCAGCGTAGTTGGTCTGGTTTTCCCACTATTAACAGGTGGGGAAAACATCTGCAAAAGGAAAAAAAGGTGCTTTCAATTATTAATATACGCCTAGAAAAAATTTAATAAGAAACAATTACTTCCTGCTGGCAAGTAAATCGAATTGAAGACCCATAAACTAAAAGTTAACACCTCTAAAATAACTTTTCAACTAAAATACAAACAACTTTATTAAAATTAAACAAAGATCTACTACTACAGCAAGTCAGAAAAGCTATATATCTTAATTTTTGCTACTCAGTATTTCTTACTGATTTGTGCTTTTAAAGTCACTGGAAAAAGAGCTTTTCAGAAACTAGTTTCTTTTATTATGTTTTTAAATCAAGAACCTTTCTGAAATTCGTTAAAGACACAACAGAAAATACCTGTAATTTTCTAAATCAAAACTATCAATCTCTGTTACTTATGGGATTTTCTTCTGGTTTGCTTAAAGAAGAAACGTCAGCTTAACAAATGTTAACTATTACATTATGCCATCAAGTCACTCAGATTTTAACCAGTTAAACCAATTGACCAAGCTGGTATTAGAGTATTAAATCTGGAAGTCTAGACATTACATAGACGTTCAGGTGTCTAAGACAGTTGATACAACCCCAGCAAAGCTCCTACTCCTCAGCTCGCTTTACCAAACACAAGTCATGGGAAGCACTCGGGGAATGTCCTACCGCGCTGAAATCCAGCAGGTCGCTCAGCTCCTTGTCAGTTCCTATCGCCGCCATCCTCTGCTGCTGCGAGTTCATCTTCTTCCACTCCTCCAACCAACTCCTAGGGCACACACACGAAACCACAAGCAATACTCTGCCGTGGGGCCAACGCCGACCCCTCGCCGCTGGAGACGGGCCAGTGGCGAGGGCCCCCGGCAGCGGCCTCCTGAGCGGAGCGGGGAGCCGCGCTCGGCCGGGCGGCTGGCGGAGCGGCAGTAGCAGCTTCCCCGAAGTACCCAACTCTCTCTAAGTTTGCTCGGTCTGCCTTGCTCTCCGCATTTCACTTCCGTCCGCCTCGAGGACGGGCACGCACGCCGCCAACAACGGGCTGCCCGAGAATAAGACACTGCGGCCCGGTCGAGCCCGGAGAATTAGCGGAAGATTAAGTGACGCGCGGCCTCTGCAACAATGGGGGTGCAAGAGGCTCCCGGCGCTCCCCTCCCTCTCCCCGCAGCGGGGTCGCCTCTCTCTGCCGCCGGGGGCCGCGAACGCCACCACTCCGCAATCGGGACCGCGGTGGCCCGGGACCCGCCCCCGCGCACCGCACGCGCGGGGCCGGGAGCGCGCAGGGGCGGGGGAGGAATGCGCGGGCTGGAGCGCGGAGTGGGGGTGGGGGGCAGGAAGGAGAGGCGGCGGGGCCCGCGGCTTCCCTTGTGCCCGGCTGGGGAGCGGCAGGGGCGCTGCCGTGGTCCCGCTTCCCTCCAAGTTTCGCGGTCGCTCGGCGCGCAAAGACCAGGCCGCCGCAGTGCTTTATGAGCGCCGGGAGCCGCTCGGTGGGTACCGCGCGCCCTAGCACCGCCCGCAGGGACTCGCTCCTGCCCGGTGCCCGCGGCCCGCCCCGCCACCGGCAAAGACCCTGGAGCGCCGCACGTCCCGGCCCCTGCTGGTTGCCCGGCGGCGCCTCCTCCACCCCCACGACCTCCTTGTCCGCCCTCCGACGGCCCCCAGGCAGCCCCGCGCCCCTCGCCGTAAGCCCCAGCCTCTAAGAGCGGCCGGCCACCACTTCCCTCCCCCACTGCTCTGCCCAACTTCTTCCGGCCCTGCACTGCCCGCACTTACTTGCTGCCCCCCGTGTGCTCCGGTGACCGGCAGCGGCGGGCGGGCTGGATGGGAGGCGACTCGCCGAGCGCTACCCCCCGCCGGTAGCAGGAACTTGTGGCTTCCCTCAGGCGGACATTTTTCTGCTTAGAGAGCCTACGCACTACCTCACAGCTCCGGCGCTGTATCCCTCCGCGCCGCGCGCCGCCGCGGCGTTAACCCTTGCCGTGCCGCGTCGCTGCTGTGCGGGAGCAGCTGCTGCGCTGGTGCGGGCCCGCAGGGCACTCGCGCAGTCGCCGCGGCACCGCTACACCCCAGGGACAGCCCAGCAGCCGCGGAGTGGCAGTGAGGGCCGACCAGTGCACCCAGCACCGGGGAGCCCAACAGCACGTGGAAGGGCAGGACCCCCCGGCCCACTTCGGGACACTGCAAAAACTCACAGCGAAGCACAGCGCGGGCGGAGGCCGCTCCCCGGGCCACCAGCACAAACTTCGGCACACGAGCCCGAAATATGTTATCGCCTGGGATCCACATACCTTTGTCACATCTAGCTACTAGCAGCTATCCAAACACAGCTCCACTGCTCAACATAAACTAGCAGATGAAGGCCATCGAGCTTTAAACACTGATTAGCAGCTTCCTGTTACACTGCATGTTGGAAGAGACCTCTAGTGATCATAGAGTCCAACCCCCCTGCCAGGGCAGGATCCTCTAGAATCTCACAGAAACATCCGGGCGGGTTTTGAAAGCCTCCGGAGCAGGAGACTCCACAATCTGTCTCGAGCAGCCTGTTCAGGGCTCTGTCACCCTCACAGTAGAGAAGTTTCTCCTCAAGTTGAGACAGAACTTCCTATGTTCCAGCTTGTCCCCATTATTCCTTGTCTTCTTAGTGGGCACCAAAAAGAGATTGGGCCATTCCTCTCGACAGCCACCCCTCAGATATTTATAGACATTATGAAGATCCCTTCTCAGCCTTCTCTTAGCCTGACTAAACAGCCACAGTTCTCTCAGTCTTTCTTCACAGGGCAGATGTTTGAGTCTTTTCATCACGCTGGTAGCTCTCTGTTGGACTCCAAACAATCCTATATGTGTTAATGTATATCACACATTCAAATAAATTCTGCAGTTCTCTGAAATGGCTATTGATAAAGATCTATCGGCCCAACAGCCTCCACGAAGGAATGGGAACCAATGTGCAAAGAACCAGCATCTTTGCTTGGGTCCTGCCACTGCGCAGACAAACCACCAGCTCACGCCCCATTCCCTTCCAGCATCCAGCACTATCGGTCCATCCTGATGGGACGTTTATGTCACGTTTGAAGCTTCTCGAGGACGCTTGCTAACAGCCTCACTAAAGCAGGAGGCATACCAGTGCCGAAGAGTGGGATCCTGGTGCTAGCCCAATGCTCGGCTGTACACCGGTCTCTCAAGCCTGCAGAGCCCCCAGGTGGCACCTACTTGCCACCACCTTGATCTCAGCCTGCTCTTTCCTGACCAAGGCTACCTAAAGGCTACCTCCTCTTTCCTCTGCAAGTGAGAATTAAAAAAATAATAATCTCTGCACCAACTATTAGGCCCCTTTTTTGGAGCAAGGGCACTTCTAAAACATAAGGCTAATGCAAAAGGATGTTTAAAATTCTGGAGAATCTGAAACATTGCAGGGAGACAGCAATAAGCACGAGGAGAGCACACTGTGTGGCAAACGCTCACGCTGCTCTCAGGCTGCTGCTTGGCAGTCACCCAGGTTTGAAAGCAGCAGGCAGTACACAGGGCCCTCCAGCTGCATGCCAGGCCCTTCCAGTTCAATTCTTCCCACCCCCAGATCGCAATTGTGACATCTTCCGGAGGAAAGGGAGGGTGATAACAAACTTAACACCCCCAAACAAATACAAAGTGGATATTCTGCAGCTCTTCTCCTCTGTTTCTCTTCCATATATGCCATAAACTGGGTGCTTATCTGGCCTTGTGATTCTATGAATATTGATGTGCTCGTCACTTAGAGATACAAGAAGCAAATTGTATTAAAACATCAACACAATGATTTTCATTCTCTGTGCCCCTGAGGGACACAAATACATGCTTTCCCCCTTTAATGTATACTTCACAGTAGGGGAAAGCACCCAGTCACAGAGATCTTTATATATTTAATGCGGAATGACCTCTAACATATTGTAGTTACAAGGAAGATGCCCTGTTTACATGCTATGAAAATGTTTTTCTTAAAAAAATAGCATTACTTTTGTACTAAGATTGCTACTCAGTAGCAGTTAGTACAGCTACGAAGCTGTGACACATCTATCAGAAAACTGACTGAATATAAAAAATGTGGAAGCAATAATGCCAAAACCTGTTTGTACTTACATGTAATTGTACTGAAATTAAAACTTCATTTCAAATGCAATGTTTTCTATTTGCTCTCTCACATAAGATTTTAAGGTTCACATTCACAGGCTTATATTTGCAGCTGCAAACTTTGAGTGTCAGGTAATACATCCACATAATCCATTATATCATAGGGTCCACAATGGCATGACACTTCCTTATGCAGATATTGGCAGTAAACACACTCATCAAAAGCCACATCATAGCAACCATTCAGTTTCCAGGCACCTGCAGAAAAAAAACACCAGAACATAAATGAAGTTTCCACAAACTGTGTCAGACAGCTTAGCAAGTACCCACAGCCTCAGGGCAGGTGTGCTCTGCCCCCAAAATACACTGTGAGCCTGTCTAACATAAAAGAGATCGCTCTGGGGAGCCAAGATTGTCATGAATTATAGAATCACTAGGGATCGGAAGGGACCTCAAAAGATCATCTAGTTCAATCCCCCAACTGGCCAATTCAGAGACTTCAGAAGAAATTTCTACAGGTAGCCTGACCAAAACTGTTGTGAGCGAACCCTTTAATGCACTGCATACCCTCGTGCTGTCAAGTTCATACACAAAGAGGGAAACACAGAACAATGCGGTCAAAGTTTTAAAAGCCTACACCAAGAAATAGATGAAAAAAACCTCTGCATTTATCTATTTAGAGATATGTATGAGAAAATATGCTGGAGCAAGACTTGATAAACATTTTATGACATCTTAAGGAATAGGTATCTGAATCCTGATTCACACAATTACAACAGTTTTCTGACAAAGGAAACACTTTCAGTTTCATTTCTGCTGCTGTTCAGGTTCCTTCCTTACATGTCTACAAACACAACAAACATTCTACAGGAATCACACAGAATTGAAAAACTTCCACCTTTGCTGTAACACAATGGTCTCTTCCTTGGTCTTCACTACCAAGGCAACAGATCAGACAGATAGCACAGAAGTACAAGAACAACCATAAACACCAAGAATTTACACCACTGATTTAATGACCGGGACTCTGGGGCTGAATTCCTGAAGATGTCTTCACAATCCTAATACTATTGATAAATATTCTATGTAGATCATTCACTAGTCTTGTGGAAAAACACCTTGTGGATAAACACCTTTCCCTAGCTAAGTCTTAAGTCTGTCATAGAATAGTGATAGCTAAGTAAACCCATGCGCACAAGGTGAACTCCAGACCCTGACACAGCATAAAACACAAAATAAATCTTTATGGTAACAGACCTGGCAGCTGATCTACCAACAAAAAAATGGTAGCTACTAACCAGAGCAATCAGGGAATTGCTAATTGCCAAATGGCAATGGCAACATTCTTCTTCATGCTTCAACATGACCATTAAAATGTAGAATTACACACAGGACATAAAAAACCCTAAAAGGCATATAAAAAACAAATCACTTAAGCACAACCACCTGAAAAAAACCACACTCATACACTGGTTGCACAGCCTTTATTAAATTGCTTTCTACCCATTCCTTAAAGGAAAAGTATTTGATACAGCAGACAGCTGTTGTGCATTCAGGGATGTGAGAATTACTATTACTATTTAATGTATCATGCCTTTGTGAACAAAATCATTAAGCTTGCATGTCTCCTTTTGGTTTATTTATTCTTAAAATTACACATCCTAAATCAATTTCCAAGCACCACCACTCAAACCAAAGGAGTTCCTCAGGTGTTCCCTGACAGAGTACGTGACCCAGAATGGAGTTTTCACTGGAATGGTTCCTTCAAATCAACACGTATGCACAAGCCTGCACCTACAGCCAGCAATTTATCCCTGATAAATGCTGTTACTCAGCAAATCCATCACCCTGGAGAGAAGTCAGCAAGCCTCCTTTCCTGCTCCATTGTTTCCTTGCCTTTTGTGTTTTACAGCAAATTCCTACCCTCACGGACACCACTGAAGCCTTTTTGGTCTTTCCCAGTGCAGAACACAACCTTCAGAGCCTGCAATAAGGAGAACACAACCCTATTTCCTGAACTATAGCACAGACAGAACAATTCTATAGACTCAGGTCTATAAAAATTAATGTTACTGTCATATATGACTTTTTTTGGCTGAAGCTGTTGGGGAGGGCCCATGTCACTCCTACAGTTCTTCCTTCCAAGGCAGACTTCAGCAAAGTACCCTGCAGATGAGCTGTATGTGTATGTGTATGACCAAGCCTACGAAGGTGCAGGGACTACTGCTCTCAGCGCAGCCCATCTCACAGATAACCGAGTTGGCTGCCTCACTCCCTGCCTGCTATATTTACCCCACAGCAATTAAAATTATATAACATTTGCATTATGTAACATATTGTACAACAGGGGAAGACCTGGGACGTTTGCAGCGGTGAACCCTCTCACGCAGCCATCACTTATGAGGGGAGCAGAGTCACCGGCTGACTGCTGTGGAGAACCCCTCGAGGCTGGCAGGGGGGTTACTGATGGCTCTTCTCAAACCGTTCGTGCTGCCGACACACGCTCGCTCGGCTGAGGCGGGACGCGGGCAAAAGCTTTCGCTCGCCGTAAGGGCGATCTTCACTGAGGAATTCCGACAGAGTCAGAGATCAGACGGGGGCCGAGGCGGGGAAGAGATCAAAGGGGAAATCGCGGAGGCACCGGGGCGGGGGTGGGCTCTGCTGCCCACGCTCACCGTAGTGGGACTGGCCCCGTTAGTGCTCCCCCGACCCGTCATCCGGGCAGAGCTGAGAGGACCAAACAGCACCACAGCTCGCAGTCAGCAACGAGTCACCGCGGCCGCCCCAGCCCCGCCCCGGACGTGCCCGCACCGGCTGTCCCGAGCAGGCCGGCGGAGGCCCAAGTTGGCTGTGCCCGCTCGGCCCCTCCCGCTCCGCTCAGCTGCCTCTCAGTGGGGCCGGTGGCGAGGCAGCCCCTCCCCGCCCGCCTGCCAGCGCGGCACCGCTCCCCCACCTCAGCCCACCGAAGTTTTGAGGGATCGAAATACACCCAAGGACTATTTATCCTTCCGCCGGAGGGGGAGGGGAGAGGCGAGGGCCGCTCCTCGCCTCGGACTGCGGGGCGGCTGATCGCTCTCGGGCTGGTTGTGAAAGACTCGGGAGCCCATCTAGTCCCGGGGCTCCCGCTCCCTGCCAGCGGGGAATGGAGCATCAGGTGGTACCGGGAGCGGAGCGCAGCGAGTGGGACGTGGCCGCCCTGGAAAACCTGTGGTCCTGGGAATGAACTTAAACGTCACCATTGGCAGATAAAAGAGTTTAAATGCAAACGTGCCTTTAGATTCACACAGGAGGTGGTTTGGATACTTCGGGGTTACCCCAGCCTTTTAAACTCAGCTCGTATGCAGGAGTTCAAGTTAAAAGCAGCATGTTCTCCTCCTTTTATATTCCCTTGCTACTTAAAGCTAATTAAGTAGCCACGGATTTACACTGTATTAATAAAATTAACCTACACTTATACTGTCTTTTATACTGTCTTTAACAATTGCTGGGACATAAAGTTTAATTTAAATAAACCTTAAGCATGTTCCGAGGTAAAGCATTCATGACATCAAAAGCGCACTGCCATCTCTGGCCTCTTTGCAGTGCCCCTCACCCTCTGCTCTGGAGCCCGCAGTGTAGAGAATTTGGGTTTGAGTTTGGGTTTGGGTTGGAAAGGGCCTCAGAGATCTAGTTCCAACCCCCTGCCCTGGGCATGAGCACTGTCCACTAGACCAGGTTGTTCAGAGCCCTATCCTGTCTCACCTTGGAGCATCCAGTTCAACAAGGGCAAGCATAGGATCCTGCATCTAGCAGGGAATAACCTCCTCAAGGTTTGGGGTTGATTTGCCCTCTGGAAAGCAGATCTGCAGACAAAGACCTGGGGAGTTGTGGTGGACAATGAGTTCATGATGGGCAAGCAGCATGCCCTTGTGCCCCTAGAAAGTCTCCTGAGGTGCATGAAGAAGAGCATGGCCAGCAGGTAGGAAGGTTCTCCTCTCCCTTCACTCTGCCCTAGTGATACCACTTCTGGAGTCCTGCGTAGCCACACCAAGTAAACCCCACAGCATCAAACTGGTATTGGAGAAAGCCACACAGAGCACAGCTTAGCTGCTGGAGGGGCAAAGACCAATGGCAAATTCAGGGACTGCTGGCAAAACTGGGGCACGTACTGTACTGCAAGTACTCAAGGACTCAGATCTAAAACTCGTTTATAAACTCATAAGATACAGATTACCGTGGCGAATCTTGTAACTGTGATCATACAAGCAAGTCATTTTCAATGAGGAGATTAATACAAATGTTATGATGGATCATATCACACAGTTCCATGTGGGCAGTGTTGAAACATGCCCAGGACAAGCGCTACTGCTGAAAGCGAGTGGAGCAAAGTGACTTTCAACAAAAAGGTATCTCACACTGAAAGACACTGGGTACAGAGACAGAGCAGAGGTAACTACAGAGAGGATAAAGCACAAGAGTATCACCACTCACAGCCTACTTTCCTAGGGAAATCACTTGCAGACAGCTACACCATGTTCATGGGGATGGATAGATTTCTTATAAACCATAAGCATATTTGCTAATTTCAACCAAGGAACATGGGGAAATAACATTCACACACATTTAATGCAAAAGGGGAAGTAAAGGAGGAGCAAAGGAGACCATGTTGGTGCACCTACTGAACAAATGACTAGTTTGAGGTCAATCCTCATCAGTGACCAAAGACCTCAAAGACAGGGTACGTGCCAGAAGAAGTTAACTTGAGGTTCTGATTACCTATTTTATCATAGATAGCTGAGACATCTTATATATTCACATGGATTTGACACTGTAACATGCAGATGCTTATTGCAACCACACAGTTTCCAGATGCTACTGATCAATACTCCACCCTACTGAAGGGTGTGCCCAACAGGAATGTTATTAATTTGGACCCAAAACAGAAATTAAGAGAGAATGATGCAGGTAATACCATGTAGTAGACATTTTCATACAGTTCTCAAGTTTTGAGCTGAAGTACACTTCAAAGATAGCTAATTATTTGGGTTTTAATTCTACTTTTTATGGGCAGGAGTGGGATATTTTCCTTTCTAAACAGTATGTTTACGCTTTCAATTCTTTAGTGCTCATACGGCAGTAGTTATAACTTCCACAGTCATCATAAATCCCAGGTAGTCCTGCCTTAGTCCTACCTTAGTCCTGGCATATATCAAATAGAGGCTTTTGAATGTAAGATCAATTTTGATCAAGTTTCAGCTGTTTCTGAGTTTCTAAGAAGGCCATTCTGCTCAGACCAAATGTCCACCTAGCCCAATAGTCTCTTTCCAAAATAACCACTCAGTACAGTGTTTCATCTGCGTGTGTTCTTAATGTAGTGACAATTCAGTGGGATTCTGGAGCATGGAGATGGGTTTGGCTCAGTGCCTGGTCCTGGTATTTCATTGTTTCCAGATAAATAAGAACAATCATTGGCCAGTATGGAATGCGCAGGGAAGTGTGTAGGAACCAAGTCTCAGCACTGTCTTTCTGTATATTCCTGCTCCTGCTGATAAGAAAAAGAACTTCTCAAGTAAGAAGATGTGCCTGATTATTGTTATCAATAGCTACAGAGCCTTTTGTAAATGTATTTGGTTTAACTACTCATAATCTGTACATAAAAAGAGTGTGCAGGTAATCCAACTTTTTAGTACTGTCAATGGACAAAATACATTCCATGAGGGAAACTAGTTGAAAGTCAGTAAAGGAGATCCAAGTCTTGAGGGAGAAGACTTGTATTTGCTCTCCATCAAATCCAGGATAAATATATTACCTTGAAAGCTCAGAGGGACAAGTTTAATTTTTCATAAAACATTAAAAATGCTATTTTAGTAAGTCCTTTTACATTCCCTACATCACCTTATCTCTAGTTGTAAAATTAAGGTTGTAGATTATGGAACATATGGTGATTAGCCCAGGGTTTCATGGTTAGTTTCTTAATATATGTGAGCTATTGCCTCTTGGTTGCTGGGCAGACCAAGCAGGATGGTTAGAAGTTTCTCTGCCCAGATTCTTACTGTCACAACATTTGTAGGGATATAGTATCTTTAAGTCAAGCATTCTATCAAATCTTATTAAAAGTAGAAAATTTAGAAGTTACTGGAAAGACAGAAAAACAGATGAACTGGCACTGCAGGCACACAAACATCTCTTCCATAATGAAAAAACAGAGTAAAACAGTTATAAAAGGTGCCTGCTATAATATTGTTCTGACTGAAGTTGCTGGATATGAAGCTATTGTTCTAGAGGCTGTCTCCAGGCACATCAAGGACAGGAGGGTCATTAGGGACAGTCAGCATGGCTCCACCAAGGGGAAGTCATGCTTGACCAACCTGATAGCCTTTGATGAGGGCATAACCAGGTGATGGCAGAGCATGGATTTGGTCTGTCTTGACTTGAGTAAGGCACTTGACACAGCCTCCCACAGCATCCTCACAGCCAAACTGAGGCGGTGTAGTCTAGATGACCAGGTAGTGAGGTGGATCATGAACTGGCTGCAGGATAGAAGCCAGAGAGTAGTGGTCAGTGAGATAGAGTCTAGTTGGAGGCCTGTATCTAGTGGAGTGCCCCAGGGGTCGGTCCTGGGACCAGT
>VXBP01008584.1:305332-337514 GCA_013400115.1 Rhinopomastus cyanomelas
GTTGTGGAGTCTCCTTCCCTGGAGATGTTTAAAACCTGCCTGGACGTGTTCCTGTGTGACTTGGTCTGGGTGATCCTGCTGTGTCAGGGGAATTGGACTAGATGATCTTTTGAGGTCCCTTCCAATCCCTAATGATTCTATGATTCTAAGATTGCCATCAAAAGAGGTCTAATGTACAGCCCATCTAGTGTCCCTTCAGTCATATTTCCAGCACAAATATCACAGCCTGTCAAAATCATGTCACTTGTGGAAATTTTTCATTATATTCTGTGAGAAAAAATGTTGTTTCAAAGTTGAGAGATTTTTTTCTTTCTAATATTTTTTTCTATTAATAGCATGTTGCGAAATCACACAACAACTCAGACTAGTTGTACACCTCAAGGCAATTCCAAAGTTTACTTTCATAGTTGATGGTGATTGAAGTGATAGCTACTAGAAACCCTAGCAGCTGCATTGCCATCCGAGTCCTGACTCAGAACTGAAAACTGCAGGGTTGCTGAGCCGAAGCTGAGGTCCAGAACTTGCTTTTATCTCTGGGAGGCAAGAATTACGGCACAGCTTGCATATGTTTTTCAATGTCAGACTCAATTTAAGGTTTTAAAAAGGCTCTTGTTGCATAAATCAGGTTAAATAGTGTTCTTATTTTTAATGTTAAAGACAATATTTTAGCAGCACAAACAGAAGACTTGCAGCAGAGTCCTGCCCTCCTGAACTATTCCAAAGTTTTAGGTTTCTCTTTGGTGGAGCTATGATTTTTCCTCTGTAGGTTTTCAACGCTGCCAATAATTGAGTAAATATGCACAGGTCAGTTTAATTTTTATTGGCCCAGCTGACTCACATGTAAGATAAGAGTGGACAATGACCTCTTTTAAAAGGTTGCCAAGAAGAACTAAAGTGTAAGATCTTCAAATGAAACACATGGTAAAAACAGGGTTTAAGTAATTTAACACTTAAACTAGAAGTGGGTAGTAGTCTGCGTATCTAAATGAGTTTCATCATTTGGGATCACAGAAGAGATATAAATAGGAAAAACACTTAGGTGCCTCAAGCTTCCTCCGGGGATGTACTACCTTCACTTGGAAGAAGGTAATAATGGTAATCTAAAAACCTCTCATTATTGCTATTCCATACACAAAAGTGTAAAGGGACACTGCCATACAACTGTTTAAAAGATCTGTTCAAAGTTTATGAGAAATATATTCTAAAATTACTGGTTTTATATTTAAAAAATAAGCTGAAATATAGTCAAAACCACCTGCATTTCTTAACAGCTGGAAAAAATATTGAAGAATCTATTACCTGTGAAAGCAATGATCTTCTGGTTTTTTTAGTGCAAAGCCCATAAATTTACCTTTTTTTTCTGTGTCAAATTCCACTCATTGCTTTTCTCTGTTGCTCTGATCATGTTTTAAATATATATTAATTTCAATAGGAAACAGTTTCTATGGTGACACCTTCTACCTGATACTATAAAAACCCCATAAAACATATGTTACGACTCAATATAAATAGAGCCTTTACGGGCTCCTTAAATCAAATAACCGAAGAGGAACTACTAGTGAAGGAAGACCTGCGTGTTGCGGGGAGGTGGCGTTTGCTGGTTGTTGTTGTTCTGTGGTGAGCTGTGAATGTGTACATTGCATTTATGATGGTTAAACTGGAATGGAAAATTTCATGAGATATGTCTATCTAAAAGTAAAATTAATTCTCTTCTTGTCTGTGAGACAGGGACATTTATTGCACAACTCCGAAGGAGCAGGAAAAGTTCCTCACAGTACATTTGGCAGCTATTTGGTTATTTGTAGCTTCCAAATAAAACAAAATATTATAGATTTTTACTAGGAGTTATTACTTTTTGCATTATGGGTTTTCAGAACATATTGTTCACCTGTCTAGTACAGGACACACAACATCCAAACAGGGTAATAGAGAGTTAAGGGGTCCGTAACTGTACTATCTGGTGTAGAGGCAGGTCTGTGAAGAAGGCTCTAGAACAGCTAAAGCTTAGCTTTTATTTTCCACAGGAGAGATTTCCTTTTGATTGATAAGAAAACAGTTTTAAGAAGCCTATAAGAGATTTATTGAGATTAGGGAATTTGCCAGCTGGATTGCTTGTCAGACTAAGATGCAATGATAAATGATGCCACTTCAGTGGTGCTGGGCTTGTCCCCTGCTCAGTGCCACTTTCTTGGTCTGACTTGCTGTAGCAGGGCAGCTGGTCATCACCACAAATAATTCATTTCATTTACTTTTTGAGGATCTGATCTTTGTGATCTTGTGTTCCTATGATTATTCATAGAGTGCCACATTTACTGTAGCACTCACACCAGCAGAAAAATTGCACAGAAACAACTGCTATAGGTACAAAGGACTGAACGATGATTCAGAGACTGCCCGCAGATGCCTCTGATCTACAGTCAGCCTTTAGAAAGGTTATCAACAAATTACCAAATGTAGAAAACAAATCAAAACAATTGGTTTAGCACGATCTGAAGCCAAATTAAAACTAGGACAGAAAGCTTTTGGGGGAATTGACACAGGCTAAATAAAAGTGGCTCCTGCCACTGCCACCCTTCAGGGCCTTACGAGATACCACGGAAAGTGTCAGTGTGATTTATGTTTATGAATTATTCCTATGGGCAATACATAAGTATTCTGTGGAGGCTAAAAGGACCTTTTCCTTTACATATACTATATTCCTTGTATTGTAGGATTTGTATTTTTGTAATTACAGCCATTAGCCCTTCAAGAACTCACAAAGTGGTTCCCATCGTTGCCCACTTTCAAAGAAGAGGTTACCAAGTCTGTCAATTGCTTGTAGGGCACCAGATCTAAAAGAATTTATTTCAATATACATCAGGCAAAATTGTGATTACCTCAAAAATACTTTTCCATTGCATTTTGTGTCTTTCCACTAATCCATATTGAAGGTTAAATCACACGTGATGCAGAATTACTAACAGTGTAAGTTTCTGTAATAATTAATCACAGTAGAGTATTTTTCTGTGCAGTATAGAAGCTTCAAGTGCACATCCTATCTATTTCAGCATCAGAAACCATCTAATAAATGGCTTCTAGATGATAGGACTTAATACCTTCTTGGTTCTGACCGTAGTTACCGCATTTCCACCAGAGTACACATATTTCTAACAGGCACCAGTTGTGACGTAGTTAGTACTCCCTATTTTTTTAGTCACTGCTGTCCATGAAAACCATCATCATGTGCTGGAAGACTTCTCTTAATCAAGAACTGTCAGAATTCTCTCAAGAACTTTTAGGACTTGGCTGTTGACTATGGCTGAAACACACACTCTGAACAGTGCTCACTTTGTCAGATATAGCTTGAATATGTTCAAGGCTTCAAACAATACAGATGGTTTCACTTGGCCATGAGAGAACACGAAAATAGTATTTCCACTTTATACATAAAGAAAATACCTACTCCTAAAACAAATAATATAATTACATTTTAAATAATAAATAGAATTCATTTTTAAGACTATTTGTTCATTTAGTTCTGTGTATTGGATAATGTGTAGCTAACAATTGTCATTTTTTCTTACTTCTATATTTCCTTTTATATTTGTCCTTCCTATCTGGCAGTGTGTTGTGGTTAGGGTGGGATCTTGGTTCAGATAATTATTTTGCCTTCATAATTAAATGCAAATTTTCATGGCTGACACTTTATCCCTAAAAAAGGGACTTCAAAAGCTTGTGAGCAATGACTTTTGCTCAAAGGCTGTTCCAGGGTAACAGGGAATTGGAGGAATGGAAAGCACATGCAAAAGCTTTTTCTATGCTGCCAACAGGAAAAAGGCAGAATCACAGAATCATTAAGGTTGGACGGGACGTCTGAGATCACCAACTCCAACCTCCAGGCATGGTGACTCCATCACCTCCCTGGGCAGCCTGTTACAGTGTCTGACCCCTCTTCCACTAAAAAAAATGTTCCTAGTTTCCAAGCTGAACTTCCCCTGGTGCAACCTGTGACCATTTCCTCTTATCCTGTCATCAGTTACTTGGGAGAAGAGGGCAACATCACCCTCCCTACAGCTGTAAAGGGCAATATGGTCCCCTTTCAGCCTCTTCTTCCGCAGGCTAAAAGACACTACCTTAAAATAATGAAGTCTACATGCTCTGTGTCGGGGGCCTGAGTACACGAATACACTCTCTCAGTAATTGCTCTGAGCAGCCTCACCTGAAGTCTACCCAGAACTTTAAGCAGAGACTCTGTCTAAGCTCTTAAAGGTTGGGCCTTGCAGAGTTATGTCTTAGGTGTGCTCATCCTGTTCTTGAAGAGCTGCAGTTGGACCTTGGAAATTGATGGACATTGCTTTGCCTGATGATGACTGGGCCACTGGTAGGACCTGTTGCTGTTACCACTCTGCTCTGCTCACCTGTTTCCAGTGTGATGGGCTTGTGTCCTGCAGATAAACTCCTTGCCCAGTCTCTACTGCGGCCACCCCTTAGCTTCCAGCTCAGCTTCCTTTAGGGACCAAATTGTTCTTGCTGTTCTGTGACACTGTTTTCCTAAAAAGAGACACTGTGAAAATAATTTTTGTTTAGTTAGAAATGTGGAAAGCTGGTAATAAAGTCACCAAAGCTTTTCCTCACATGCAGTTTGTACCCCGTTCCTCAGGAGCTGAAAACACCTTTGTAGTCGACACAGACCAGTGTAAAAGTACACAGTACATTAGATCACCTAAGTACTTACTGTCGCAATACGTAGCGAGACACGCATTTTAATGTGAGAGACAACTGTTATAACAAACACAGGTCTGTGCTATTCTCCTTCAGAATACATGTGTCAGAGTTTGGATTTTATGCTTGATTTGCAAAATTGCAAGTAGCGTTTTGGGGGGTCAATAAGCAGAAGGAGTTTGGAGCTTCTGATTTTGGATTCTGAGAGGATAGAACAACATTGTATTTTTTATAAAACATGAAGCTCTCTGTTACCTTTTGAAGATTTTGAAGCAGGATACCAGCTTACCTTGTCCTACATCCATTGGTCCATTTCAGCTTCTAAACGGGTTTATTCAGTTAAGTGCTAATAAAAATTTTTGCATCCATATAAATCCAGACTCACTGTTATCATCAGCAAAACGTTAGGAATGGGCCATATCTTCATGAGGTGCCATTTTTCTACAGCATATTCAATGAAAGAGCATGTCAAACATTGATACCGGGGTCCTCAAACTTTTTAAACAGGGGGCCGGTTCACTGCCCCTCAGACACTGTCGGGGGCTGGGCTATGGTTTGGAAAGAAATGAACAAATTCCTGTGCACACTGCACATATTGTATTTGTGGCAGTGCACAAAAAACAGGGAAAAGAATGCAATATTTAAAATGAAGAACAATTGTAACCAGCAAAAACAAATAATATTTCAATGTGGACTATGGGCCTGCTTTTGGCTAATGAGATGGTCAATGTTAGGTTCCATATTTGTCACTGCTAGTCGTAGCAAGTGATGCCAGTGTTCATCAGTTAGTCTGGATCTGACTGGAGATTTCAGATGTTTCATTCAGGAAAAAGTCTGCTCACAGACAGAGGTGCTGCCAAAGATGGTTGTGATTTTGAGTGCATGGTTCCTGAGATTATGATAGGTCTGTGAGGGGAGAGATGCATAGAAATTAGCAAGGTGGTATAGAATATCTTCATAGGCAACATTTAGCTCAGACAGAAATTCCTGAAACTGTCTGTGGTTTAGTGCATGAGCTCTAACAAAGTTAACACAAGAAACCACAATTTTTATGACACAGTCCAGCTTCAGTGATTTACAACACAGTGCTTGTTGGTGGATGATGCAGTGTGTGGCTATTGGATGTGAATGGTTGCGCTGGTCCATCTCTTTGCTAATGCGTGCAACCAGTCCTTTCACGGACCCCACCATGCTAGGAGCACCATCAGTTGTCACACTGAATAGTTTACCCCAGTCCAGCTCCAAATCATTCATAGTTTGGCAAACTTTCTCATAGATATCCTCTCCTGTAGTTGTTCCTTTGATGCTTTTCAGTGCAACAAGCTCCTCTGTGACTTCGAAAGAATCATTTGTCCCACAAATGAAAATCAGAAGTTGTGGAGAATCACAAACATCACTGCTTTCGTTGAGTGCCAATGAGAAATAGCAAAGCTTTTTTGAGGAGTTTTGCAACCGCAGATTCAAATTTCCCCCATTTCTTCAATCCTTCGTGTAATTGTAGGTCCTGAAAGACTCACTGTACTAAAGAAATCCATCTTCTCTGGACACATCTCTTGGGCAACAGAAAGAAGGTATTCTTTAACAAATTCTCCCTCTGTGAATGCTCCGTCAGTGCGCCCTATGAGCTTGGCAACTTGATAGCTTGCTCAAAGTGATGATATATTGAGCTGCTTTTGCTTCACAAAAGTATTTTCCTGAGTTGCCAATCCATGTTTCAGATTAAACTAACTTCTTGTCTGCAGTCAACAGAAGAAAAGAGCTATTTCCCAGGAACAGCATAAGTGTCACCCTTTAACTATGCTACAAACACTAGCAGTGCTAATTGGCAACTGTACCTTGAGCAACTGTGGAGTTTCTTCACCATTATACTTTTCTCCCTAGTGTGAGATGTTCTAGGTTAGGGACATCTGGGTATCACCTTTACTTTCCTTTTACTCCCAAAATAACATCTATAATGTTTTAGACTATAAAAGAGGCAGAAGAAAAAAAACCACACCCCAGATAGTGAAAAAAATGCTGCTTAGGGAGGCTGAGTCGTTAAGAGCTATCAGCCCAGATATTGTTAATTTCATTGGCCCATTAGGGAAACAATACCCTTAGCTCCTGCAGTAGCTGTAGGCTTTCTGAAGCTGGAACCCAAGGTTCAGGTGGTAGGGGTGTTCCCCCTACCCTTCAGCCTGATAAAAAGACTCTACTTTGGGGTAAGCAGGGGGCTTAACTTTCTCCACCCCTTTATTGTGAACATTGGGCACCTACACTTCTGCCTGCTGTAAGCTGCTGACCCTCCTGCACCTGCCACTCCTGCTTGCCAGGAGCCACGGGACTGCCCATGGCTGCTGCTTTTCCTCCCTCATCTCGCTCTGAGCTGCTGGGAGCCACCTGCATTTACCTCACCGGGTTTTTTTGGGGGGGAGGTAGCTGGGTAGAGAGAGAGCTTGTCAGGGTGGTAGGGGCTTTGGGGGGTTGCTCTACATCTCAGGTGGCTATCTGGGTGTTTTTGGCTTATTTGTCACTCCTCTCTCTCTCTCTCATGGGAGGAAAGAGGAAGCTTGGGGAGTTGGATCGAAGGGAGGGAAATTTCTAACCACGGGTCTCTGACCTCCAAACTTGTTCCAAACCAGGACATGACACCAGTGAATGATCATGCTACTGGCCCTTCTCTGGTGGCCCCAGTCTCTCATTTGCTGTATATTACATTCTCTTCTACATGGTTTAGGTGTCAGCCTGGGTTTGTAGTCTACTCCTAATGCTTTGCATTAGCCAAGTGCTGTATCTCACAGTCAGTATGCATAGCTGAAGATGGAATTAGTCATTTCCTGAAGGAAGGGGGAAAATCACAACAGCTAATGTGTGAATGTGAGTAATTTGTTTTGGATTTCAGCTACTTCAGAAGTAGTTCAGAAGGCTCTGTGAGCCTGTGTGTATCATTAAGATTCGACTGTATCATTCAAACACTTTCTCATCTAGACAATACCTTAAATAAGCAGTGCAACAACACAAGGAACCTCTATTTCACAAAAGCGAGGATAAGACTATAACGTATTCCTTTAGTTTTGACCTTCAAATATGCAGGACTCATAAAAGTAGTAAAACAACCATCACTTTTTCAGGGTTAATTTGAAATAACCCAGATTAGACTGAAAGATCATGGGAGTCTGTATGTGAGTATTACTGACAACTGAAAAGCAGCTCCAGTCTTCTCATGAGCGGTTCTGCACCTGTCCCCAGTTTGGAGTCATGAGAATCAATAGACATTGTGCTTTCTGGAAAAGAGGAGGTGAGGACTTGGTTCTAAATGCGGTATATGTTAGTCTGAGCCACAAAAATACTATGAAAGGGGAGGCACAAAGCTAAAATAGCAGGTGTTTTTGTGTTTTTCAAGCTAGAATTGAAATCAGTTGGCAGCATTACATGGGGGAAGCTTGCAAAGTATCTTCCCAAATTCTGTTTGATTTAAGCAAATGGTAGCAATCGTTGTTTTCAAGAAGCTGTCTGTAACTTTTTTTGTGTACATCATAAAAAATTACAACATTTCATCAAGCCTTTTTACATTAAATAAATAAAAATGCAGGGCTTCTCAACAGTTAGAAAAATCTGGTAATTTCCTGGATACAAGCAAGAGTAAACACAAAACTGGAGATTTTTTCTAAGTGTTTTGAACAGTGGCATCGATATTGTGAAGTGTGTCTGCTGGTTTTTTTCTCATGGCACGCGTTGCCGTTTCAGAACTGTGGGTGACATCAGGTGTCTAAGTATTGCATCATTTAAAGCTAGCAGCTGTTCCATTTAGCTTTGTTCCACAATAAAACAAGAATGGGAAATTTTAAAAAGACTTGCAATAAAAAGGGACATTTATAAAAAACTAGGTTCCACATAAATAGGAGAAGGAACCTCTTCCCAGTGAGAGTAACAGAACAGTGGAACTGGCTGCCCTGGGGGGTGTGGAGTCTCCTTCTCTGGAGATATTTAAAACCCACTTGGACATGTTCCTGTACAACTTGATCTGGGGGATTCTGCTCTGGCAGGGGGATTGGACTAGCTGAACTTTTGAGGGCCCTTCCAATCCCTAATGTTCTGTGATTCTGTGATCACTAGATGCCACTTTACCTACATTGCACGTTCTTCGTAGCTTTTCAGTGAGGTGGGGAACAATTTCAAAGGGACAAATTCTGAATTCTAAGTTTCTGAATTTCTTGTACTCCTCAGCCAGGGAAGAGAGAGCAGAAACAGGGCTGACAGCAAGCACGAAATGAGTGAAACAGGATGTAACAGCTCACCACCTTAACAGCCAATCTTACTGGGAAAGAGACTACAGCATCCTGGGATAGGATGACGAAGGTGACCCTAGTCCCCTCTCTGGAGACCTGCTAAGCAGGAAGGGTTAAAGCATTTCCCAGGTTGCTGGTGTCTGTCACAGCCAAAGCATAACTTCTAGAGGAGTTGATTTGTAATACACTTCCTCTTGCCTTCCTACCTAGTAGAACCTTGCTACAGCAAAGAATTACACGACCTTTTCAGCAAGATTTCTTGCTGTTCTTGCATCAACGGCAGTCTTTGTCGTGGCCACAAGGAAGGTTACAGGCTGGGTTCATTGCTATTTTTCAAGCTGCTTTTCATCAGTTCAATGGTCAGCTGGGACAGGTTTTTCATGTCATCATGGCTGAAGGTTTTCCTTATGACTTCTTACCCACATTTATGTGATTTTCAAGGTAGACTGGATTTCCAGGTGCTATTAGATAAATACAGTTCAATGTATGAGGTATCTTTCTTTTGAATCGACTCTTTTCAGTAGTGTTCAATGGCTTTCTATGATGAAGTGACCACATCAGTGGCCAAGGGAAGAGCTATGGACATCATCTATCTGGGCTTCTGCAAGGCTTTTGCATGACTTCCTCACAAGATCCTTCTCTTTAAGTTCCAGCGATGGCATTCAATGGGTGGATCCTCCTGTGGATAATAAATTAGTTGGATGGTCACCTTCAGAGCATCATGGTTAGCAGCACAACGTCCAGATGGAGACTGGTGTCAAGCAGTGTTCCTCAGCAGTCTGTACTGGGATCAGGTCTATTTAATGTTTCTGTAAATCATGCAGACAGTGGGACTGAGTGCACCCTCAGCAAGTTTGCAGGTGATACCATGCTGAGTGGTGCAGTCAATAAGCCAGAGGGATGGGGTGTCATCCAGAGGGACCTGGACAAGTTGGAGAAGTGGGTCAGGATGAACTTTATGAGGTTTAACAAGGTCAAGTATAAAGTCCTACACCTGGGTAGGGGCAATCCTCAATATCTATACAGCCTGGGAGAGGGTGTGATTGAGAGCAGCCCTGCACAGAAGGACTTTGGGGTACTGGTCTGGACATGACCCAGCAATCATAGAATCATAGAATCATCATGGCTGGAAAGGACCTCCAGGGTCATCAAGTCCAATCTTTCTCCTACATTTCTCGATCTGCTGGAGGATAGGGAGGCTCTGGAGAGGCTGGAGCGATGGGCTGAGCTCAGTTGTACGAGGTTTAACAAGGCCAAGTGCCGGGTCATGCACTTTGGTCACAACAACCCCCAGCAACGCTACAGGCTTGGAGAAGAGTGGCTGGAGAGCTGCCTGGTGGAGAAGGACCTGGGAGTGTTGATCGACAGCCAGCAGAACATGAGCCAGCAGTGTGGCCAGGTGGCCAAGAAGGCCAATAGCATCCTGGCCTGTATCAGAAATGGCACAACCAGTAGGGGCAGGAAGGTGATTGTGCCCCTGTACTCAGCACTTGTGAGACCGCACCTTGAGTACTGTGTCCAGTTTTGGTCACCACAGTACAGGAAGGACATTGAGGTGCTGGAACGAGTCCAGAGAAGGGCAACCAAGCTGGTGAAGGGGCTGGAAGACATGCCCTATGAGGAGAGGCTGAGGGAGCTGGGGTTGTTTAGTCTGGAGAAGAGAAGACTGAGAGGGGACCTTATTGCCCTCTACAACTACCTTAAGGGAGGTTGTAGCAAGGCTGGTGTTGGTCTCTTCTCTCAAATTGGTGATGATAGGACGAGAGGAAATGGCCTCAAGTTGCGTCAGGGAAGGAGCAAGGTGTGGCACTGCATACAATTTAAGTATCTTCCCACATCAACTATTCTGTGATCCTGTCATCAGACCGCCTTTTTAACGCAGCCATCATATGATTTATTCCTTTTACTTCGAGAAGGGATAACTCTAATTGATTCAACAGGACAAGGCCTCATGACTACTCAGAGTATGAAGCTGTTGGTTCTTATCCTTGTACAAAATTTCTCAGCTTTCCTGGGCTGGAGGATCGTGCTTGTTTGACAAAGAACTTGCAAACCAAATGGCTTGCTTTGCTCTTGAGCTTCCAAACACGAGCAGAATGTGATTTGACTAGAAACAAACCCAAACAATTTAAAAGTATTTGATCAGTAATTTTAAATGTTATTCCTATGTCATTGGGACTAGTGATGCTGTTTAAAATATTACAGCCTTAATAAAAGTGGAGGGTGTGTTCAGTCAGCGCTACGGTTCCATGAGGGTTACCAAGATCCCCCTTCCCTTCACCAGCAGACAAATTTATCCCCTTTACCTTTTCAGCAGTCTTTTATCCATTTCTTTTACGCACTGCTGTCGCCACTGTTCCCCATCATGAGTCTAAACAGCTGGTTCAAGCTGATGGCCACATTCCCACTCACTGCCAAACCCATCCAATACTGTCACTCCTCATTTTTGAGTTTGCTCCTCATACTTGAATCATTTCATGATGTATAGGGTTTTGTGGAAATGATACCTGGGTAAAGAAGGGAGAGGACAAAAAATGCTGGTTTCTGTTTTGCTCTTTTACTGAAACAGTCACATCTTTAGGAACTAACGCACAGGAGAATTCCTTTGCGCAGCCGGGCTGAAGCAGGTGAAAAGGCCTGTGTCTTTCAAGTAAACTTCTGTACTACAAAAATGGAGGAACAAATGGGTTAAACACTCTAGTCAAACAGTAGAATAAGTCTTTAGGGAAGTATGCTGGTGCTGATTGTGTGATACATGCCAGTTTCTGACTGGAGAAAGACCGGCCATGCTAATCAAAACACACAAGGCATGGGTGCAGAAGCAGAAGAGTGACTGTGTTTGGTAGACAATAGGAAACAGGTTCTGACTGGCCATCTGGTCTGCACTGCAGAGCTGCAGCTGTGCTAGCTAGCTTAGAGGAGGAGCTGCAGCTGTGGAATGAATATATACAGTGCAGGAAGCCGTGATATTTACGGTAAAAATAAGAACTGATGACAATTTAGGACTGGACATGCTTTAGGTTTAAGATGTCATTTCAAATCTTGTTGTCTATGATTCAGCAATGGACATTTCCTTAAAATATTCAGAGGCTGAAAGAAGAGATTTATTAATCAAATTCGCCATAGCGTGCAGAGATGCAAACGCTAGGAACCAGTATACCGTGCTCAAGTCCAGCTGTCCTCAGTTACATGGGGATAGAATATTTCCACCAAGCAGAATGATCAGATATTGGTTTGATATCTTAGGATCTAAGAATTATCAGCTTCTTTTAAACAGCTCGAAAGTGTGAACACCTTCAGCACAATTGATTTTGTTTTATTCATGTCAGTGAATGAGGCTCAGAATTAGAGACAGTCTGGGTAGAACAACACATTGACATCACAAGAGGTTTTCACTGATTTAACTTGTTGGTATTTACACTTCAGTAGAAAAAAAGGTATTTTTATAGGGACTTTTTAATATTTACATAAATATATGTATAGCTGTTTAACACATTATACCTACTTCCTCTTCTACAGAGATGGTGGATAAATAATTTTAATGCAACTTCTCCCTAGAGGACATTACTTAGCTGTCACAGACACAACCCTGTGATAGTTCACATACTGGTGAAGAAGTACTAACCTGCCAACTGGTCACCATCATGCTGGAGCTGACATGCAGTTACCTTAGCACACAGTACCAGCAAGAAGTCAGCTTGCAGCTGGATGGAAAAAAAATTGCCAGCAAGATTTCCTTATGCCTTTTGGAAGATACATACATTGGGTGGTAAGTAATGCCTTGGAAAAAATAGCCAGCTAGAAGTCCTTGAATAGGGAACTAGTCCTGACTGCTTTTCGTGTGCCCAGAAGAGTTTGTGACAAGCACAGGCAAGAGTGAAAAGCTTTGATAATAAATCTAGAGATAACATTCTGATGAAGGGTGTCCCTGGAGCATGGAGGGAAAGTGTATTCCTTGAAACATTCAAAGCAAATAAGTGTTACTCTGTCTGTGAAGATACTCTCAGAAATCTATTCAGTGGTACTGCCTGAATAAGTACTACAGGAGGAGAGCTCGCACCCTGTGCCTTCAAGAAAAACTTCTCAGTGAAAACAAACAGGCGCCACAGTAAATGCTGTAGTTCTTTAGCTATCATGTGGATAGACATAGCTGCATTTGCTTCTGATTTGCATTTCTCTTATTTCATTGCAAATTGTCATGAATCTCTTCCAAATGAACATGAGCTGTTTGCTAGACACACTGCTGCCAATAAAAACTTAAAGGCCATTTTAGAAAAATCCATGAGGGGTGGCGGAGGAGATCATGACCATCTGTGTAGGTATCCAAGGCTAAGTTATTGTAGAGGGAAATAATTTCTCTGCTGTGTTTGCCAGCCAGGGCCCCGTTAGAAGTAAGTTGAGTTAGTAACTTTTGAAGATAAACATTTTCAAAACTGTTCTGTGAGTGCAAGCACTTCATGGAAGGAAGGTGGGGGAAAATGTAAAGGACAAACCACCACAATTTCAGTGATACTGCAGAAGGATGCCATCAGAGGAAAAGTATATGGTCTCCTTGGAATCTGCCAAAATGTTTTCTGTTGCTTCCCTTTTAGTTCCAGGACGTAACACTTACATAGAAAAGGAAGCACATAGTCTCTCATATTGTTCTGCAGGCAAATTACACCCATTCCATGCCTCATGGCACTTACAGACTTCTTGCCTTAACATTTAACAGAGACACAACAGACTAACGACAGTTACTGCATACCTGGCTCTGTGGGAGCCTTGTAACTTTGGTTGGCAGTCAGGATGACGCTCTGAAAAGTACATGTTCTGAAAAAAAATTGCACAGAGAATCACAGAATCACAGAACTTCAGGGGTTATAAGTGACCTCAAAAGATCATCTAGTCCAATCCCCCTGCCAGAGCAGGACCACCTAGACCAAATCACACAGGAACATATCCAGGTGGGTTTTAAATGTCTCCAGAGAAGGAGGCTCTACAAACCCCCTGGGCAGCCCATTCCGGTGCTCTGTCACCCTTACTACAAAGAAGTTCTTTCTCATATTGATGTGGAACCTCCTATGTTCCAGCTCACAACCACTGCCCCTTGTCCTATCACTGGATGACACTCAGAAGAGTCTGGCTCCATCCTCCTAACACCTACCCTTCACATATTTATCAACATTAGTGAGGTCGAGGGGCATTACCTACAGGGTAGCTAGTACTTTGCTCTTTCTGTGGGGTTGGACTTTTTTTTATTTAACACACTGCAAAACTGAATTCTTGGCATTATACTGAAATCCACCATCAGGAGCTAAAGTATGAAAGTCTCTTAAAAGCCTTCAGACTTCAAGCTTCATCAGTCTTCCAGACCAGAGGTCATGACCACAGCAGTGCTGTGGGCTACTCTATCAGTAGTCACTGTTACAAGGAAAGGTCTGTGAGATGAGAGGTAAACGACAACAAATTGAAAATGCCAGTAACCACAGTTCTGTTTAAACCGCTGCTGCCAGCATTGCTACTGTTCCAGTTGCTATAGTAGTCACTTTAATTCCCGTAAGTTCCATCTTCCAAGTGTAGCCTCTCATCAAAATATTTGCATTTTGGAGGATATGTCATGTAAGTCCAGACACTTAGTTGAAAACACTACTCTGGCTTCTCTGAGCAGGAATCCTTCATAGTGTCAGTCTTCAAAGGAAAGATTTACAGTTCTTATCAGGAGTTTGGGGTTTTTCTTTGTATTGAGATTCAGAGTTCTCTCTTCCTTTGAAGATAAGAAACCTCTGCTATCAGAGACATTATCTGAATATGAATGGGTCCCTGCATTTGACAAACTGTGTATAGGACTACTAGGATCAGATCCTAAATACACACACATTTAGAGTTCAAAAAGTGAACTAATTTCACCTTTGCTTGTTGTTCTTGATTCTTATCTCTCCTACAAGAAGTAGTAAAAATAAAAACATAACTTTAAAAGATATGGGTTTTTTAGAGTTAAAATTCATGGCCTGCTCCACCATTTTAAAGTGAAGCCCATTATTTTACAAGCAGACCAGGGTGTGACTTCTGAAAACATAATTGATTGCTCATGTTTAATAAATACAAGACCAAGCACAGTTGAATTTTTATATGCAGTTGTGAGTCAGCAGCTTGTTCCATACACTTGAAATGGAACAAACTCCATTTAAATTTGCAGTATATTCTGAGCAGAAAGCTGCAGCATCCCATCACATCTGCAATATTCTGAAGATACATATTCTGAAGATTATAATACAAATTATATTTCTAAAGGTAACCTCCAGCAATAACATGCCAGCATGAAGACAAATGGAAAAACGTAACTAAGATTCTTAAGAGGTAGTGACAATTCAGACAAATGATCCTATTACCAAAGTTGAAACACATCTTGATCAATAACTCAAGTTCTGCAAGTTCTTTGTCAATTCAAAATAAGTTCACTGCAATGATACAGCTAAGTTTGCTAAAATGGGCAGGTTTTGCATGAGGTTTCTTCCTTGAAATGTAAGTCACTTGTTTAAGCCTTTAGTCTTTAACAGTGCAACAGGATTTGTGTACTGAAAAACAATATCAAAGGTTGTAAGAGTTAAACTTACTAATTAAGCATTCCTGTAAAACATGCAGAAATGTGATGACAAAGAATAAATTAGTTTCATTCCAATGAAAAGTTTATAGATAGTTTCAGAATGACATCCCATGGTTATTTAAGAAAAACCTTTCTGCCTGCCACTGCGTCATGGCTCATGTGGTCACCAACTAGTGGCCCATGAATAGTAAAATTAACTTTCTGAGCTGAGACACAGGATATCCTGTATAGCAGGAGTGTTGGAAATCTGCAAGGAGGATTGAACTGGAAAACTGCCAGAAGTTCAAGGGCCACATCTATTTTGCATAAAATGGAGCAGATGGTAGCTGACTTAATCTTTGATACCATGGTACAGTCCATGGAGATTAAAAATCACAGCATGACATACTCCACTCCATTCCTACATTGAGCAAGTGATGAAGACACAACATATCTTGCAGATATTTTGAAACACTTACTTGGAAAATAGGCTCAATGCTCTGGTACTGTTTCTCATCTAGATTTTTCTTGCAAGAGTGCTGCTTTTAGCAACTACAGCTAAAAGCATACAGTTGATTCAGGCAGTTTCTTGACTGTGTTACTAGAGTTTCGCTTGTTGTGGCCCAGAGATACACCTTGTCTCTTAGGAAGTCTTTTTCCTGTTATACAAGTATTTATCACAGAATCACAGAACATTAGGGATTGGAAGGGACCTCAAGAGATAAACTAGTCCAATCCCCCTAACACAGCAGGATCACCTAGATCAAGTCGAACAGGAACATATCCAGGCTGGTTTTAAATGTCTCCAGAGAAGGAGACTCCACAACCTCCCTGGGCAGTTCCTCCTCACATTTATGTGGACTCTCCTACAGCTTACACCCACTGCCCCTTGTTCCGTAATTAGATGATGATAAGAAGAGCCTGGCTCCATCCTCCAGACACCCACGCTTCACATATTTATAGACATCCATGAGGTCACTGCTCAGTCTCCTTTTTTCCAAGCTCAAGAAACCCAGCTCCCTCGGTCTTTCCTCATCAGGGAGATGTTCCACTCCCTTCATCATATTCCATCACCATATTTGATCTAGCTGGTAGCATCGACAGGCATAATCATATCAACCAGCAGATCAAATGCCGAGAGTCTGTATCTGAAATTCTTACACTACTCAAAAAGCTCAGAAGACAATAATGTCTTGTTTTAAGGTTGTCCCAGAGGACCATTGTCTAATAGCTATTTAATATGCCACGAGTGTCTAAGAGTATCAACTCTTTTGGTTGAGAATAAGATATTCAGAGCATAATTCAGCAAATCTAAACATTTTTTATATTAAGCAAAGCAAATAAATGCATTTTTAAAAAACCCACACAAAAACTCCAAACCTAAATAGAAATTTTAATGTGTATATAAAAATTCCACAAAATCCACACAGTGAACATAGGCAGACTAAGCAAGCATAGGATAGAAAAAGCATGTTATGCAAAGTACTGACAGTTACTACTTGTAGATATCTCTGTGCCGCACCGTGTCAAGTGAACACTGTGTGTGAATTGCAATGCACTATAAAGGGGCTTATCCTTATAGTCAAGTTGCTAAATTCAAATACAAAACTCGAGAAGGCTTCAGACAAAAGAAGTATAGAATCATCCAGTCAGTTGTCCACAACGAGTTTATACAGCTTCAAACCCATTGGATATCTGATGGTAAAAGTTGCATTCTTTAGTCTTTTGGAAATACATGTTTTCTGTTATAAGATTTTAAATATTTTTAAACTTCTGGAATATCCAGGTACTGTACTACTTCAGGGGACATTTTCGTTTGATCTACTTCACAGATCCCTATAAAGGCATATATGGCTAATACAGACTTTTGGTGCAAACACTTTGTAAGAAAATAGTTAAAATATGACTACTAACAACTGATCTGTTAATAGAAAGATGACCTAGAAAGAGGTCACCTAGTTCTAACACACAATTGATAGTACTAGATACATTTCCTCCAAAAAAGTAAACTGGGCAAGGTTTTGTCATCCTAAGTTATAACCAGTATTTATGTTATAACCAGCATTTGTGAATTTCGGCCCTAGCCTGCTCTGATCCCACTGCACAGAGTAAACAGAACTCTGGGTGACTTCCACGGTGGAGAGCTGACTGGCATTCCCACATGGTTTCTCCCATGCAAGTGCTGCCAAACAGCAGACACAGCTATGTGGCTCTGTATTGCTTCTCAAGATCTCTGGATAAACTTTTTAAAACTGTCTATGAGCTGAAGGGAAGTTTAAATACATTATTTGATGGAGCCTGCTGGGGCTGTTAGTAGTACCCAGTTTATTATGAATCATTCTAGACTCACGACGCGGTAGCAGCTGTTGAGCCAGAGCTGTATCCTTCAACCTGAACAGCAGCAGAGCCGGTGCGAAAACTAAGGGTCTTCACTACAAATGAACAGGTAGTAATAAGATTTACCGCTTCTGATGACAAATGCCCTGAGCCTACACACACAGTAATATTTCAGTTTTATAGATCAAAGGGCATGAGAGGGATCCAATTCTTTCTTTCAATATTACAGACAGTAATACTGCAATAGGAAAAGAAAACATCAGGCAGAGAAAACATTTAGAAAGGATCGCAATTGCATCTTTTCTCGCCCTCTGAGGATTTTGTTTTCAAGCAATGGCTTCCTCTCTCAGCTTTTAATACTTAATTAGCCATTTTCATCAGCATGGGTTTGTTCTAATTTGTTGCTCCTATGTTCTGATTATGAAATATGACAGAATCCTAAATATGTAATGGGAATGAGATTATTAGCAGTGTGCTCTTGTGGCATGTGGCATCATTATCCTCTTTAGCATCATAAACATCATGCGTGTATCTGTAGCAAAGAGAGACCTTATTAGAGCACACCGATGGAACCGCATTCCTGAAGCACTCACAGGTCTACACGTGTTACTCGTAAGATCTCGGTGCAGGTTTTTAGATACATGAATGGCCGTGAAAAAAGCCATCTGGGTGGAGATGGACATTCTTTACACAGTTGTGACAACCAGTCTGCTATTCAAAGATACACTGGTACAAAATGCAAGTTTGATTGATTGATCCTAAAATTCAAAAGACCGCTTAGGCTTCGGCTCGTAGTCATCAGCACAAATCAATTTCTGATTTAACATTTTCCTGTGTGGGGTATCTTTCTTGCAGATATCCTATCAGAGTATTCTGTGTTCTTTGCTCACCATTTCAAATAAATTTTTCTAATATTCTTAGAGAAAAGTCAGGCTCTGCCAAAAGTGTTAGAGAAATACTGTCATTTGAAGTACAATCGTTTGAAATATTATGGCTTAAGACTTAACATTGAGAATCCTTTGTTTGTGTGAGATCATTTGTTCGTGTGAGATCATTTGTTCGTGTGTTAAGCCACCAAATGAAGTATCTGCCACCAATGTGCAATTACAGCCCAGAAGGCCACCTGCATCCTGGGCTGCATCACAAGAAGTGTGGCTACCAGATCAAGAGAGGAGATTCTGCCCCTCTGCTCTGCCCTGGTGAGTTCACCTGGAGTTCTGCATCCAGCTCTGGAGACCCCAACACAGAAAGGATAAGGACTTGTTGGAGCAGGTCCAGAGGAGGGACACAAAAAAAGCTCAGAGGGTTGGAGCTTCTCTCTTAAGCGGACAGGCTGAGAGAGTTGAGGTTGTTCAGCCTGAAGAGGAGAAGGCTGCAGGGGTCCTTATAGCGAAGTTCCAGTACCCGAAAGGGGCTGTCAGAAGGCTGAGGAAGACTGTTCACAAGGGCAGGGAATGATAGGATGAGGGGGTCATAGTTTGAAGCTGGAAAAGGGTAGACGCTGGATATGAGGAAAAAGTTCTTTAGTCTAAGGGTGGTGGATCCCTAGAACAGGCTGCCCAGAGAGGTGGTGGTGGCCTCATCCCTGGAGACACTCAAGATCAGGCTGGATGGGGCTCTGGGCTATCTGGTCTGGTGAGTAACGTCCTAGCTTACTGCAGGAGTGTTGCACTAGATGACCTTTAGAGGTCTCTTCCAATCCTATGATTCTATGATCTGGCAGTCATTGCAAGAGCATGAGGGTGGAAAGCTTTCTAGGTTATTCTCTTAGCACTGGCAATTTTAAAAGGACAAGTTCATGGTATAAGAAAAACAGAAGTACAAGTATTTTCTGCCTTCTAAGATAAATTTTTCCCAATGAAAGAGCTAATTCTAGGTTGGCTGTATATTTGCAAAGGTTGAAATTAAAATGTTACTGGCCATTTCAAAAATGTAATAAGTCAGTGTGGGATTTTGATCTATGGAAGACATAAAATAAGAACAGTAGTCCAAACCACTCAGTGGTCATAGGTAGATATGTAAAGAAACACCTGCAGCTTGCTCTGCTGATGTTCAAGAGGCTGTGGGAAGGTGAAGATCATAACAGAGTCAGATGAGCAAGTGAGTCCAACAAAGTTACTCGTGTCATAGGGAAATAAATTAGCAAACACGGAGGTATGTTGCATTTTTAATATAGTGGTCAAAAAAGAACATGAAGTTATTTGGGAGCTGCTGGAGGAAAGTGAAGTATGTGGTTCATCTCATGCATAAAAATAAGCACACTGCCCAATTAACAAAAAACTACCCTTTTCTGCTGCCAATTCTCTTCTCCACCACAGACAAAGCCCAGCTCAGTGGCACAGTGTCAGTTGCTGGTTCCTACAGTCTCAATTGCTCTGTAAGTCACAACCGCCCATCTGGAACTGTTGCTGCAGAAGCTGATTTCCATCTCAGGTGTAGCTTCTCTTACCTTGCTAGTCTCTGCCACAGCCCAACTATTTGCTCTTCTTGTGTATTCCATTAATAGTAAATCATACTTGTAAATTCCAATGATTACATTAATTCTACATGAATTCAAATAATTTCACCTATAGCTGATCAGCTAGTCTCATCACAATAGCTTTCAGAATATTTTTCTGGAAACAGTAAGAAGAGCTGGTGAAGGTCCCAGTCCTGAAAGTGGATCTACATGGAAGCCATTCCTGTTCAACACTCATCCTTCTGTGTAATTCAATTTATTTGTAGGAAATACTTTTCCGACAGCTAATTCTGGTTTCTTTTGTAATAGTGTTCAGTGCTATTCAAGATTTTACAATGATGTTGGCCATCTACAGGCAGTGTTACCACCTTTAAAGTAAAGTTTTTGAGGAGAAATGCAACCCAAACAGTACATATCTGTGAAAAGACACTGTATAAGCTTTATGTTTTGAGTACACTTTATATTGTTATAATAGAAATTAGTAACATTAAGTATTTTCTAAATTACAATTAGTACAGCATCAGATTTCTATATGGTGAGGAAGCTATGTTTTGCTAATACCTGGTTTTGACTCTGGAAGTACTTTGCTTTAAAGATTTCCGATGTTTAAAAGGATAAGTTGATCAGATGTATGCTTTTTATTCCTCTCCAAAAGAATACCAAATCGAAAACACCCTAAATCGATTAGATGACTCTATGATTTCACGGGAGGAGGATCTCTTCCCCTATTATATATCATTAAGTGGTTAACAATGTGAATGAACATAGCTGCTTCTGCAAATTGTTTTCAATTAGCTGTTGAAACAGAAAACTCATCTGAGAAAGAGGTCTAAAATGATACCACAAGTTTCCCAAGCTAGTCCTTTGCTACTGAACTAAAAGGGGAGTCCTACAGTGTAAGCCCCTAGAGACTGTTCGTAGTTAATGCTTAATTTTTCACAGATGCATTCTTTATCTGTGTTGTCAGGTTATGGGCAGTTTATAGATAACTCAAACTCTGTCAAACTGGAAGGTGCAGGTTTAGTCTACACAGCACGTATCAACAGAAGTAACGTGTTGCCGAAAGTGTGAGTCAATGCCATTGGGGTAACTTTTGGAAGATTATTTATTTAAAAATTAACTTTTGGTCAACACCTGTAACCTAAATTGCACCACTCTTTGAAAGTCTTCTCTAGAATAATTATTTGGAACAAAAGGCTGCCTTTAAGTATCCTGCTCCAGATACACCAGTGCTTCCTGACATTTTGTCCTTCTGTTTCCTGAAAGATAACATATTAGCCTAGCTCAACCCTTCAAAGTGATGAGCTGGCAATACTGACTTTTACGTGGCCTGTTAAGAAAGCGATTTTGGGGACTGGCAGACCTAGTAAATGATCCTAAATGTTGTAAAGGTTATGCACAGTGTTCATGTTAGAAAACATGAAAAAATTACCATTTTCAAATTCTTTCAAACGCAGATAGGCATCTGTTTATTGTAGAAGTTTAATAACTGTACTCCACCTGTTCAAACAAAAGCAGAGCAGTTGATGGATTCATTGCTAATGCATCCCAGTGAAACCATATGCTAGAAGTGAGGCACCAGAGAAAACTACCAGTCTAACATCTTTTCTTTGTGGCAATGAAATTAGCTTTGAAACACAAATTGGTTAGGGCTTCAGTGTTTTGCTAAACATTTAGGGTCTACTCTTTACTGCACAGAGATTTGTACTAATATATTAACACAATTAAGGAAATCATCCTGCAAATGTCTGTTGCAGGCAAGTAAAAACACTTGTTACAAATCTGTGGGATGCAGAATGTTGTTGTCAAGATCTCTTAAAGAATCCTGCGCAGCCTCTGCTTACCTGTATTTTTTGTTAGGGTGGATTTGATTGCCATAGCTTTGTTATTTGTAATTTAATACTGTTTTTTCATGTAATTACAAAGTAATTTTTAGATTTTGTAACACCAGAATGACATTTTTGTTGTCCTAGGGCACATGAAATTTCATTCGGAACCTATGAGACATTGTTAATCACCATGTCATACGAACAATCCAATTTCTCTCTGTAAATCATCACTCAAAGATCAAAAAAGCATTGGTTAATTTTAATGCTTCTATAACACTACGGTTTAGCGCTACGGTCCTTCATAGCTACAGACTCTGCTGCTGTGTTTGTCCCCATTGCTGCCAGCCTAGCATGCAGGTCTACAGCAAATAATTATCATATTCACTGTAGTTGGCATTGGCCAGGCACAGAATTTCAATACAGAAGTTGCAGGATATTTTCATTACTTTTATGCTCTTATGCTTCATTGGAAGCTGTGATAGCTACAAGGCATAGAGAAGAAATTGAATACTATGGACTGTCGAGAAAAAGGAAAGAGAAAAGAGATTATCAACTTGAAGTATGGTTTTCCATATCCTGTAGTAGAATAATTCTGTTCGTGATAAACAGCTAATAAATGTTAGAGGTGACAGAATGACAGACTCTAGCTGTGCGTTGGGAGCCAATTCAGACTCCGATTGCTCATGTGCCATCCTTGCCCTCAGAATTCCAGGTTTGCTGGGATAATAACAGTACTTTCCCCGTTGTTAATTCAGGTCCATGAGAATCACAACAAAAGAAACCTAGGTCTTGCTTGCACACTGATGTCAGCCACATTTGTTGCGTTTCTCAGATCTCTGTCCTGGACGAGTTCCTCTTCATTCCAGCTCTCAGTATGGGTATTCTGTACCCAACTGTTATTTTTACACACATCTGAAGCTCTTTTTTTCTTTAAAGGTGTATCTTCACTTTTATCACTTTGTCTCAAATCAGCCTATGTGCTCAAACCCTATTAATAGGGCACATATGCGCTGTGATTGCTCAAACAGACTTTCCTTAGTGAACTAGGCTAAATACCTTCTAGAAAGAAGCCAAATGAAAGTTATCTGATCTTTCAGTATCTGAAGGGGGCCTACAAAGAGGGTGGGGAGGGACTATTTAGGATGGCGCGTAGTGACAGGACTAGGGGGAATGGATCAAAGCTGGAGATGGGTAGATTTAGACTGGATGTGAGGAGGAAGTTCTTCACCGTGAGAGCGGTGAGAGCCTGGAATGGGTTACCCAGGGAGGATTGGGGCCCCATCCCTGGAGGTGTTTAAGGCCGGGCTGGATGGGGCTCTGGCCAGCCTGGTCTTGGGTGGGGTGTCCCTGCCTATGCTGGGGGAGTTGGAACTGGATGATGGTTCCTTCCAACCCTGAGTGATCCTGATTCCATGGCTTCTACAGTGAGGTGAGCCTGCTCCGGCAGGGGGATTGGACTAGATGATCTTTCGGGGTCCCTTCCAATCCCTGATGATTCTATGATCCTTTGATATCACATGACCTATATGAAAACCAGTGGATACCCCTCTTCACTATATCATAGAATCATAGAATCATCATGGCTGGAAATGACCTCCAGGGTCATCGAGTCCAACCTTTCTCTTTGTGTCTAACCACTAGACCATATCCCTAAGCGCTGCATCCACTCGTTCCTTAAACACCTCCAGGGATGGTGACATCACCACCTCTCTGGTTAATCCATTCCAGTATCTAATCACCCTCTCAGTAAAGAATTTCCTTCTAACATCTAATCTAAACCTCCCCTGACGCAACTTGAGGCCATTTCCCCTCGTCCTATCATCACTAATTGGAGAGAAGAGACCAACACCAGCCTTGCTACAACCTCCTTTAAGGTAGTTGTAGAGGGCAATAAGGTCCCCTCTCAGTCTTCTCCAGACTAAACAACCCCAGCTCCCTCAGCCTCTCCTCATAGGGCACGTCCTCCATCCTCTTCACCAGCTTGGTTGCCCTTCTTTGGACTTTGGATGATTCTGTGATTTGTTCACAATATTCTAATGAACTAGAGTAATTTTACAAAATAATGTGTAATATCCTTTCTCTGACAAGGCCTGTGAGAGAGAGAAAAAACAATCTCACAGTAGCATTCTTGCAGTAGCAGCTGTCAGTATGACCCACCAGTTGCTGTCAATAAGACAATTTCTACAATAAATATACATGACTCCACTTTTTCTAAAATCAGACAATATGACTGTAGACTTTATCACGTAGTGTCATTTTTCATTAAAAGTCTCTGGGGCAAATGTTGAGCTGGTATTGGGTCACATTTTAGCCTACTTAAGGCTTCTGACAAATATTGTAACAATGTCTGATGCGAACCCAGTGAAACAACGTTCTCTACTACTGAATTACTTAATTGAGTAGAAGTGGATGCTAAGGATAAACCAAGTAGTTACTTGCTTGGGGTACACACAGTAGTAGACATCTAAGATTTAGCTTCTAAGGTGTCTCTAATCTGAGAACTGGATGATCAATTGCTACAGATAAATGGATGCACGTAGTATCATTCTTCTAAAACAAGTTTCTTAAATGAAAACTAATATATAAATACATATATATATATATTTCTGTTTATTTATTTTAACATGAAGTTACCGCAAAAAGGTTTGGGAAACAGTTTTTTAAGAAATATTTTTCTTGTGCATCCAAATAACCAGACTAGATTTGTAGTAGCAATGGCTTTGGCTTTAGCCGTTTCCACTCTGCTAGAACTCATCCAGTTCAAACATTTCTTCTAACTTCCAGCAGTTTTGAATGTGTTCTTGTCTGGTGAGTACAGGTAACATTAACAGGAGAAAACATGCACAATCAAGAGGCACAGATTTTCCTAGAAGTTGGGGTGTTTTAAAACAGTATTTCTCCATGGTGATACTGTGGAAATGTTTAAATAGACAATGTATGGTTTGGGTTGGGTTCTGAAGTTGCAGAAACATGCTTTTAAAGTTTGAGAGACTGGAAGCTCTTGCCTTCTTCAGGGTTGTCTCAAAAAGTAAAGTATAAACATGTTGTATATGCCTAAGAAACATTATCAAGTTATGTTATAAACCCCTTAGCGATTATACTTCAGTCAAATTCCTGAAGGTATGATAGTGTAACGACAAACCACAGCACACTAAATACAGTCAACTTGGCACGCGTGCCTTACGGAATTCTTGAATACTTGAGTGAACCACACATTGTTGAATGGTGTTTGTTTTGCAGAGATTCATTTAGTATCCGTGCGCTTGTCGTTACAGGGTTCCCATCTGAACATACCCGTTCTAATAAAATGTTGGCAGGAGCTCCGACTGCACTGTCGTCTGGGCTGGTACTTGCTGTGTGCGTGCAGTGCCTCCACGACTAATAAATAATATTAAACAAGCCTGTAACTTCAATGTTAACGTGCAAAACTTCCTCACTCTGCTCTAAGTTAATTACTGACACACCAAGTCAGAACTAAACAACTTTCCAATTGACATAAAGAATTAGAGGAATTATTTATATTTTTCCCAGTCCCAAAGCTTTATTTCCACATGAGAAAAAATAGTCTGCTATCTTGATAATTATTGTACTAGGCTTTTTGGTGACACAAATGAATCTCAAATAGACAACCACTTGCCTACTTCTTTTCTAGTTTATACGAATCAATGAGGATTGGGGTTTTTTTAATATTTGGTATTGAAAGCAACTGTGGTCTTTGAGGTTCCGGAGTATTTTGGAATGATCTGAAGATAACAGTGAAAACGAACAAAACATTTTCAAGGCTAAACACAGTAGTCAAAACTTCAGAGATACGTTCACAAGCAGAAGGACACTTCACTTGGTAAATTCTTCTGAGAAATACCTGTCTTTGAGAGGGAATTTACAGTAAATTGAGGATGTCTGAAAGCAGCTATGGCAGAGGTCATCAGGAGTAAACTGTGAGAAGTATGGGTAAAACATGTAAAATACAGATTACATTTAGTTATAGTACTTTCCCACTATTTCTCTTCAAAATTCACCAGAAATTATTTCATATTTTACTGAAGAAAGAATTGCACTTTTCTTGCTTTTAAGTAGAGCTGAACAGACAGCGAAACTGATACAAAAATAAAATCTAAACTTGGGAGCATTCGGACAGTTGTTGGCAGGTGGAGACAAAAAGGCATGAGGCAAACAATTTCTTAGTCATCTTTTGATTCAGAGATTGTAAATTCCAAATTCTAGGGTGAATGAAAATGCAGAGCATTGCAATACTGTGGTCTAGGCTGGTTTTCTACAGGGACTGTGGCTTCACTGTCCAGTTAAGACCCTGTCTAGTAATTTTTAATGTCCTACTGAAAGCAACGGGAATGATTTATTCACTAAAGGTTTGAAAGACATGGTAATATAATTGATAACAATATTTAACCCACTCAGTAAACATCTATGAAATGGCACAACAGAAACAAAGGCACATAACAAACCTCTACTTAGTTGATTATCTTGTGCCCCACTGATTCCAGCAACATACTGTGTTCACAGAATCACAGAACATTAGGGATTGGAAGGGACCTCAAAAGATCAGCTAGTCAAATCCCCCTGACACAGCAAGATCACCTCCACCAAGTTGCACAGGAACATACAGAGGTGACATTTAAATGTCTCCAGAGAAGGAGATTCCATGACCCCCTCGGGCAGCCTGTTCCAGTGCTCTGTCACCCTCACTGTGAAGAAGTTCCTTCTAATATTTATATGGAACCTCCTATATTCCAGCTCACATCCATTGCCCCTCGTCCTACCACTAGATGACATTGAGAAGAGCCTGGCTCCATCCTCCTGACACTCACCCTTCAAATATTTATAGACATCCATGAGGTCACCCCTCAGTCTCCTCTTCCTCAAGCTAAAGATACCAAACTCCCTCAACCTTTCCCCATAAGGGAGGTGTTCCACTTCCTTCATCATCCTTGTTGCTCTATGCTGGACTCCCTCCAGCAGCTCCACATCCCTCTTAAACCGAGGGGCCCAGAACTGGACACAATACTCTGGGTGTGGTCTTAGTAGGGCAGAGCAGAGGGGGAGAAGAACCTCTCTCCATCTGCTTACACCCCCATTCTGATCCATCCCAGGATGGTGTTGGCCCTCTTGGCCACAAAAGCACACTGCTAGCTCATGGTCCTCCTGCTGGCCACTAGGACCCTCAGGCCCCTTTCTCCTACACTGCTTTCCAACAGCTCAGTCCCCAAACTATATTGGTACCTTGGGTTGTTCTTGCTTAGATGCAAGACTCTGCAATTACCATTGTTATATTTCATTAGATTTCATAGGATCATAGGATGTTAGGGGTTGGAAGGGACCCAAGAGATCATCGAGTCCAACCCCCCTGCCGGAGCAGGACAAAACTATCTAACACAGATCACAGAGGAACGCATCCAGGCGGCCTTGAAAGTCCCCAGAGAAGGAGACTCCACGACCTCCCTGAGGAGCCTGTTCCAGTGCTCTGTGACCCTTACAGTAAAGAAGTTCCCCCTTGTATTGAGGCTGAACGTCCTCTTCACCTCTTGCACCCATTGCTCCTTGTCCTATCACAGAGAGCAAGTGAAAAGAGCCTGTCCCCCCCGCTCCTGGCCAGCCTTCAGATACTTACAAACATTTATCAAATCCCCTCTAAGTCTTCTCTTCTCCAGACTAAAAAGCCCCAAGTCCCTCAGCCTCTCTTCATAAGCCATGCCCTCCTGTCCCCTAATCATCCTCGTAGCCCTCCGCTGGACCCTCTCCAGCAGATCCCCGTCCTTCTTAAACCGGGGAGCCCAAAACACAGTACTCAAGATGAGGCCTCACCAGGGCAGAGTAGAGGGGGAGAAGAACTTCCCTTGATCTGCTGGACACACTCCTTCTAATACACCCCAGGATCCCATTGGCCTTCTTGGCCACCAGGGCACATTGCTGTGCCATGGTTAACCTGTTGTCCACCAAGCCCCCACGTCCCTCTCCACAGGACTGTTTTCCAGTAGATTTCTCTCTGCCCAGCTCTCCAGCCTGTCCAGGTCTTGCTGAATGGCAGGAGAGTCTGCTGGGGTGTCATCCACCCCACCACCCAATCATCCAGTCCACACTGCCTCAGTTTGGCTGCGTGGATGCTGTGGGAGACTGTGTCAAATGCCTTACTCAAGTCAAGATACACCATGTCCACTGCTCTGCCATCATCTAGCCACCTGGTTATGCCCTCATAAAAGGCTTTCAGGTTGGTTAAGCATGACTTTCCTTTGGTGAAGCCATGCTGTCTCTAATGACCCTCCTGTCCTTAATGTGCCTGGAGAGTGTGTAAGATAAATTGTTCCATCACCTGTCCTGGGATGGAGGTGAGGCTGACTGGACTATAGTTACTTGGGTCCTTCTTCCTACCTTTTTTGAAGATTGGAATGACAGTTGCTATTCTCCAGTCCTTAGGCACCTCTCTTGATCCCCATGACTTAGCAAAGATAATGGGAAGTCCTCATCAACCAAGGCAAGCTCCACTCTTGTCTCAACTGCCTCTGGAGCCTCAGCAGTCTGGGGCTTGATATAAAGACAGCCCTCAGAAGTACAGACAGAGCCAAAGAAGGTGTTCTGTATCTCTGCATTCTCTGTATCCTCTGTCTCCAGGGCACCCACCTCATTCAGCAAGAGGGCCTACATTGCCTCTATGTTCAGTTTTACCTGCAACGTATTTGAAGAAGCCCTTTGTGTTGCCCTTGACCTCTCTTGCAAGGTTTAATTCCAAGGAGGCCTTGGCTTTCCTAGTTGCATCCCCACATTTTATCAACAGGGCCTTATAATCATCCCAAGTGGCCATCCCCTTCTTACATGACCTATAGACTTTCTTCTTCCTCTTCCGTTTGCCCAGTAGCTCCCTGTTTGACCACGCAGGTTTTCTGGCTCCCTCGACTTCCTTCCTGTTGGGATGCTCTTGCCTTGAATTTCAAAGAAGTGATATTTGAATGTTAACCAGCTATCTTGTGCCCCTTTACCTGCCAGTACCCTGTCCCATGGGATTTCCCCTAGCAATTGTTTGAAAAGGCCAAAGTTGAAGGCCAGGGTTGTGATTCTACTAGGTAGTCTGTTCCTGACACATGAGGCACAACTCTACCATATCATGGTCACTGCAACCAAGGCTGCCCTCAACCTTCACTCCTTCAACCAGACCCTCCTTGTTGGCGAGTACAAGATCGAGCAGTGCTCCTTTCCTAGTGGGCTCCTCCACCATTTGCATCAGGAAGTTGTCAGTACCTAACTCTGTATAGGGTCTTTTGTATGGCTGCAGGGCTGTGTGGCACGCAGTGTGCTGCCTGTGACTGACTGCATGCAAAGCCCAAGGGCTGAGTGCCCGTCACAGCCCACCAAAGGTCACATCTGCTGTCCCTAGACCAGAGGTGACAGCTGCACCTGCTCGGCCTATCAGTAGNCGGGCGGGCTGGGCTGGATCCGAGTGGTGGCGTCGCTGACACGGCGCGTAAAGGCTGAGGGGAGTGCGACGCCATTTGCGCGCGGGGTGTGAGGCCCGGCACGTGGCACGCGAGCCCCGCCCCGCGGCCGCCGGAACACACGCGCCGTGCTGGGGCTGGGCAGCGCGTTACCCGACAGGCAGCGCGCGGGGCGCCGCGCAGCCACCCCCACCTCCCTCCCTCAGAGGCCCGCGGAGGTGGGGCCCCGCGGCCCGGCGCTGTGAATCACCTCTCGGCGCCTCCGCCGCCACCACCTCTTATTTCCCCGCAGGAAGGGACGGGGCGGCCCAGCCGCGGCCTCTGTGGACGCGCAGCACGGTAAGCCAGCCCGCTCCTGCTCCCGGGCCCTCGGTGTCTGGACCGCCCGCGGCCTCCTCGCGCGCAGGGAGTCGCCGCTCGGTGGCGGGTGGGCCGCGGGGGATTGTCCCCTGCGAGACCGGCGCCATCTTAGGTCGAAACGCGGCCTCGCATCTCTCCAGTGCCTCGGAGCAGGGCCCCGCGCTGCGAGTGCGGCCTCGGGACGCCCGCGGGTCCCCCGCTGGGAGCCGTTGCGTCCGCCCGGCGGGGCGGCCCTGGCTGGTGTCGCTCCACCCTGTCGCCACCGTCTGGGGCAGGCTGCGGCCCTCGGCCGGCTCTTGCCACCGGCGTGGTGTGTGGGCCTGGTCGGGGCGCCAGCCCGCAGCCTCAGCCAAGTCTTTGCGGTCACCCGGCGCTGAGAGGCAGGCGCGACGCGGCCAGGCTGCGCCAACGGCCGTGCGGAGCGGTAGCTCTTCGGGGGCCCCCGGGATTTTACTTCTTCCAGCCGCCTCACGCTCGTTGTAGCTCGAGGATGTGAACTTCCGACTCCTTCTCAAAGGCAGCGTTGCCCTTCCTTGGGCGGAGCTTACACCGCTTTCATGGCACGGAGGATAGTGTTGACACTCGATATTTGGTTTTGAGGGAAGTTGGCTTATACTTTGGCTTTTTAAAACTTTTTAAACGTTCAGTTTGGTCATTGTTTTTCGGCTATTAAAACAGACACAGCACTCAATAGAAATGCAATTACTTACTGTTCTGGTGAAGCATTGGGCGACACACTCTTCAGATAACGTGATGCTGTTATATACCTGTATGACAGAGAAAGATACCACCTGAGTGCTCACTCTTTTGAAAAGAACATAACTTCCCTGTTCGTTTGAAGTGCAGCTATTTTAAACCAATCAAAGAAGCATGAACTATTGGAAAGCTTACTTAGGAGTGGAGTAGGTAGATTGTAATATAATAGATGGGTTTTCAGTAACTCCAGATCTTACTGCTGCTGCATTTGTCATAATTTTCCTTAATAGTGACTTCTGTGCACATTCACCCTTCTACAGATCACTTACTGTTTGCTTTCACAATGGCTGTTATGCTCGTCCTTCATTCACGGATACTTGTATCACTTTTGTGTACTGTGTGAGTTCTTTTAAGTGGTAACAGTGAAAAAACTCAGCTTACAAGCACAAATGGCTTTAATAAGTTAGGTATCTTTAATTGTAATTGTCGTTATAAATAAAGATTTAACTGCTGTTTTTAAAACACTTCTTCAGAAACTTACTGCTTTTTTCTTGCAATGAGTTATTTTTTGTTTGTTGTGTTTTGTTGGTTACCTGTGGCTTATGTAGTAGCTATAATTGGGATCCGTGGACTTGAGGTTTTGCCAGTTGTTATCTGTTTGCCTAATTAACAAACTTATGAGCACCTTTTTAATTTTTGTGGGGTAAAGGGTTTCTTCAAATACATAGCAGGTAAAACTAACGCTGGGGCAACGTTGGCCCCCTGCTGAATGAGGTCGGTGCCCTGGAGACAGAGGATGCAGAGAAGGCAGAGATACTCAACACTTTCTTTGCCTGTGTCTATACTTCTGGGAGCTGTCTTTATATTAAGCCCCAGACTGCAGAGGAAGTTGAGGCAAGAGATGAGCCTGCCTCGGTTGATGAGGACTGGGTTAGGGATAAGTTGAGTAAGCTGGACGTACACAGATCGATGGGCCCAGATGGGATGCACCTGTGTATACTAAGGGAGATGGCGGAAGTAATTGCTAGGCCCCTCTCCATCATCTTTGCTAGGTCCTAGGGATCAGGAGAGGTGCCTAGGGACTGGAGGATAGCAAATGTTACCCCAATCTTTAAAAAGGGAAAGAAGGAAGACCCAGGTAACTATAGACTGGTCAGCCTCACCTCCATCCCAGGAAAACTGATGGAACAATTTGTACTAGAGACTGTTTCCGGGCACATCAAGGACAGGAGGGTCATTAGGGANGTACCTAACTCTGTATAGGGTCTTTTGTATGGCTGCAGGGCTGTGTGGCACGCAGTGTGCTGCCTGTGACTGACTGCATGCAAAGCCCAAGGGCTGAGTGCCCGTCACAGCCCACCAAAGGTCACATCTGCTGTCCCTAGACCAGAGGTGACAGCTGCACCTGCTCGGCCTATCAGTAGGGTACTGTGGCAGCCATTGCTTCTCACAGATCCTGACCTGGTCCAGGTACCTGCTGGTGATGTGGCCCTCACCAAGGCAGCCGAGGCCGGGTGGGCGGGTGG
>VXBP01008584.1:337967-351340 GCA_013400115.1 Rhinopomastus cyanomelas
CCCTGGCTGGTGTCGCTCCACCCTGTCGCCACCGTCTGGGGCAGGCTGCGGCCCTCGGCCGGCTCTTGCCACCGGCGTGGTGTGTGGGCCTGGTCGGGGCGCCAGCCCGCAGCCTCAGCCAAGTCTTTGCGGTCACCCGGCGCTGAGAGGCAGGCGCGACGCGGCCAGGCTGCGCCAACGGCCGTGCGGAGCGGTAGCTCTTCGGGGGCCCCCGGGATTTTACTTCTTCCAGCCGCCTCACGCTCGTTGTAGCTCGAGGATGTGAACTTCCGACTCCTTCTCAAAGGCAGCGTTGCCCTTCCTTGGGCGGAGCTTACACCGCTTTCATGGCACGGAGGATAGTGTTGACACTCGATATTTGGTTTTGAGGGAAGTTGGCTTATACTTTGGCTTTTTAAAACTTTTTAAACGTTCAGTTTGGTCATTGTTTTTCGGCTATTAAAACAGACACAGCACTCAATAGAAATGCAATTACTTACTGTTCTGGTGAAGCATTGGGCGACACACTCTTCAGATAACGTGATGCTGTTATATACCTGTATGACAGAGAAAGATACCACCTGAGTGCTCACTCTTTTGAAAAGAACATAACTTCCCTGTTCGTTTGAAGTGCAGCTATTTTAAACCAATCAAAGAAGCATGAACTATTGGAAAGCTTACTTAGGAGTGGAGTAGGTAGATTGTAATATAATAGATGGGTTTTCAGTAACTCCAGATCTTACTGCTGCTGCATTTGTCATAATTTTCCTTAATAGTGACTTCTGTGCACATTCACCCTTCTACAGATCACTTACTGTTTGCTTTCACAATGGCTGTTATGCTCGTCCTTCATTCACGGATACTTGTATCACTTTTGTGTACTGTGTGAGTTCTTTTAAGTGGTAACAGTGAAAAAACTCAGCTTACAAGCACAAATGGCTTTAATAAGTTAGGTATCTTTAATTGTAATTGTCGTTATAAATAAAGATTTAACTGCTGTTTTTAAAACACTTCTTCAGAAACTTACTGCTTTTTTCTTGCAATGAGTTATTTTTTGTTTGTTGTGTTTTGTTGGTTACCTGTGGCTTATGTAGTAGCTATAATTGGGATCCGTGGACTTGAGGTTTTGCCAGTTGTTATCTGTTTGCCTAATTAACAAACTTATGAGCACCTTTTTAATTTTTGTGGGGTAAAGGGTTTCTTCAAATACATAGCAGGTAAAACTAACGCTGGGGCAACGTTGGCCCCCTGCTGAATGAGGTCGGTGCCCTGGAGACAGAGGATGCAGAGAAGGCAGCGATACTCAACACTTTCTTTGCCTGTGTCTATACTTCTGGGAGCTGTCTTTATATTAAGCCCCAGACTGCAGAGGAAGTTGAGGCAAGAGATGAGCCTGCCTCGGTTGATGAGGACTGGGTTAGGGATAAGTTGAGTAAGCTGGACGTACACAGATCGATGGGCCCAGATGGGATGCACCTGTGTATACTAAGGGAGATGGCGGAAGTAATTGCTAGGCCCCTCTCCATCATCTTTGCTAGGTCCTAGGGATCAGGAGAGGTGCCTAGGGACTGGAGGATAGCAAATGTTACCCCAATCTTTAAAAAGGGAAAGAAGGAAGACCCAGGTAACTATAGACTGGTCAGCCTCACCTCCATCCCAGGAAAACTGATGGAACAATTTGTACTAGAGACTGTTTCCGGGCACATCAAGGACAGGAGGGTCATTAGGGACAGTCAGCATGGCTTCACAAAGGGAAAGTCATGCTTGACCAACCTGATAGCCTTTTATGAGGGTGTAACCAGGTGGATGGATGAGGGCAGAGCCGTGGATGTCATCTATCTTGACTTAAGAAAGGCATTTGACACGGTCTCTCACAGCATCCTTGCAGACAAACTGAGGCAGTGTGGCCTAGATTTTCGGGTAGTGAGGTGGATTGTAAACTGGCTACAGGGTAGAAGTCAGAGAGTGGTGGTCAATGGGACAGAGTCTAGTTGGAGGCCTGTATCTAGTGGAGTGCCCCAGGGATCGGTGCTGGGACCGGTCCTGTTCAATCTATTCATTGATGACTTGGATGAGGGATTGGCATGCACTGTCAGCAAGTTTGCTGATGACACAAAGCTGGGTGGTGTCGCCGACACCCCTGCAGACTGTGCTGCCATTCAGCGAGATCTGGACAGGCTGGAGAGCTGGGCAGAGAAAAATCTAATGAGCTATAACAAGAGTAAGTGCAGAGTCTTGCATCTGGGCAAGAACAACCCTAGGTACCAGTATAGGCTGGGGACTGACCTGTTGGAGTGTAGTGTAGGGGAAAGGGACTTGGGGGTCCTGGTGGACAACAAGATGACTATGAGCCAGCAATGTGCTCTTGTGGCCAAGAGGGCCAACAGCATCCTGGGGTGGATTAGAAGAGGGGTGGTTAGCAGATCAAGAGAGGTTCTTCTCCCCCTCTACTCTGCCCTGGTGAGACCACACCTGGAGTATTGTGTCCAGTTGTGGGCTCCTCAGTTCAAGAGGGATGTGGAGCTTCTGGAGAGAGTTCAGCGTAGGGCAACGAAGATGATGAAGGAAGTGGAGCACCTCTCTTACGAGGCTAGGTTGAGGGAGTTGTGTCTCTTTAGCTTGGAGAAGAGGAGACTGAGGGGTGACCTCATTAATGTCTACAAATGTTTGAGGGGTGGGTGTCAGGAGGATGGCACTGGGCTGTTCTCGGTGTCCTGTAGTGATAGGACGAGGGGCAATGGTTGTAATCTGGAACATAGGAGGTTCCACATCAGTCTGAGAAGGAACTTCTTCACAGTGAGGGTGACGGAGCACTGGAACAGGCTGCCCAGGGTGGTTGTGGAGTCTCCCTCACTGGAGATATTCAAGACCCAACTGGACAGGTTCCTGTGTGACTTGGTTTAGGTGATCCTGCTGTTGCAGGCGGATTGGACTAGATGATCTTTCGAGGTCCCTTCCAGTCCGTTATGATTCTATGATTTATTTAAGAAAAACCAAACAAATAAAACTAGTTACAAGTTTTACCACATGAGCGCAACTCCAGACACAGGGGGGTAGTCTAATAAGATCTGTGCAAAATTTGTATTAATCCCTAGTAGATAATGAAAACAGTGGTTTTCATTGTGGATATGAAGGTTTCATTGTTGTGGGATTTTTTTGGTTTGAGGGTTTTGGGATTCTGTTAATTTTTTATGTGGATGACTTGATTTGGTTTTGTTGCCTGGGTTTGGGACATTTTTTTCTTTTTGCTGCATTTTAAAGAAATGTAACTGATATTGGAAGCCCTGGCAAAATCTTACAAAATTGATGGATTTGGGTGGGGTTTTTCTACATGCAATATGAATAATACTGCAACTAGTGTTTTAGTAACTGAGTTTTGCATTGTATTTTACATGGTTCACAGTAGGATCTCCACATTTCTTGGCAATCACTTTCCTGGAATAGAAGTATATTTTTAAACGTTAACTTGCACTGTGGTGTCAGAGGCTTCCTCTCATGGTTAATGGTGAATTGTACAAAAATAGTGTAAATTTTGTGGAGAATATCTTTTAGTCTTTTCTCATATTTAATAGCAAAGATGAGACTTAAAATCCTTAGGAGGAAGGTGATAAGAGATTGACATTAAAAGTACTGTATATTGCATCGGGTTCAACCTGTATAGAATGGGGAGAAGATTGTTACATTGGAGTTAACATCAAGTGTACTAATCTTTACTGAACAGTGAAACATTAATTTTGTCGAAGTATCAAATGTTTTGATGTGTGTTTTGTTTTTTACTATCCAGTCTCAAGATGGCAGAATTATTTATGGAATGTGAAGAAGAGGAGCTAGAACCATGGCAAAAAAGAGTGAAAGAAGTGGAGGAGGATGATGATGACGATGAGCCAATCTTTGTTGGGGAAATCTCAAGCTCAAAGCCAGTTAGTACATGTAAGATCACACTGCGTAGTCTAACATGTTTATGGTTTAAAACTTCAAACTTAATGGGAAAATACACAAGTTTTAATACACTGCTGAAACCATTCATGCAGTTGCTCTCAATATAGCTGATATTTAGTTATGTACTTGGAAGCATGTCTCTACAAAAGGAATGTGTTTGAATTTACATCTTCATGTTACAGTTCCTATTTTTTTCTCTACTCTGTTTTTTGTGTTGATGGGTAGCCAAAATGGGTGGGCATAATTTTGATAAAACCAAAGTTAACTGTCTTAAGTGTCTATAATCAAAGGAAAAGTGATATAAGTGAATATACAAGAAGCCTCTTGTTAAGTAAGAAACTTTTATTAAATTCCTCCTCTGTAAACATAGGATATTTTTCATAAAGTTCTGTAGTTTTTTCCTAATGCAGGCAGTGTAGGCAGTTAGTTGGGTATGATGTGTCCATGTTTGTTCTGTGCTTGAGCTTTGTCTGGTAAGTAAAGAACAATGTTACTTGCATAAATTGTAGTGGTGAAAACTTTTTACTTCTGTGTGTGGCCATCAGTCTGGTGGTCAGTGGTTCAGAGGTTTGACATAAGGTTGCTGTAGCTGTTGGATACAGCTCGCCTGCCTAGTGAGGTTGGCTGCCTCGTCTCAGTTATGTTTGTATCCAGATTTCTATAGTAATTTTCCAAAGACGTGTAGTATGCAGTGAAGACTCTCAAGACAAAATGCTAAACTGGGGTCTCCACCACACTCTGCTGCCTGGACTTTGGAGCTATTATTGGCCATTTAGTCATTTTAGTATACAGTACTTGCTTCTTGCATCTGAACTCTATTTTGCTACTCACTGGAATATTTAGTGTAATGTTTGATATGCTAGCTTAAAAAAATTGGAAAGGTGAAATATTAAAGAAATACTAAAATTTATGTTAAAGTTCTTTCACCTGAAGAAGGTTCTTACGGATTAATATTTTTAAAAATTTACAAAATTTAAGAGCCTTTTGAAAATTTGAAGCCTATTTTAAGGTTGCTCTAAGAAGCAGTAGTAGTTACAAGTTTCTATAAGGATGGAAAAATACCCTCACTGTTTTCTATAAGGTCCAGACCTCTGGACTTGCTGCTGATCATTGACAGTAGACCACAGAATAAAGCGATTATTGAGGCATTAGGCAACATGCCCAGCCTCATTTCAGTTGCTGCATTGTCAAGTTGCTTTTTTTATGGTCATAAAGAGTTCAGGTGAAAACTATAGTTTTGCTGTGATTCAGCAACATCAAGAACTTTGATAAAAGCTAGAGACTTGCAGTGTATTACATCTTACTCTAGTGCTGTCCATACGCAGTCCTAACCCAAGTGAAATCGCTTATGGTATAACTCTTTACTTTATCTTTCTTCCTTCCCTTTCCTCAACTTTTCTCTTTGTAATCTTCTACTTCACTATCAAAAACAGCTATGGAAGAATGACCTCAGTTCTTCTCTGGCTTGTAAGTAGTACTGCCTGGCAGTAGTCAGGCTTCAGTTTGTTACTGGTGATTGGCAAGACACAGTGAGTTCAACTTTACTTATTTAGTTTTTACCCGAGAAAATTCCTGTCTGATCAGCTGATAACTCAGATGCTAAATGGAGCCTTGCATACCATTTTTTATTTTTGTGAAAGGTGAAGTTTCTGTAATAAAAAGCAATTTTGTTGTTTGGGGTTTTTTTTAACTTTTTCCTGACAATGCAATTATTAGTTTTTATACAAACTAGTTTGGAAAACTTGAAGGAAATAGTTTAAAACACAGCTAGTATTTCACACTTTGTTCCTTTTACTGTTGCCTGCAACCACTCATTTTTCCTCCCAGTTACTGATTGTTTTGCTGCGTCCTTTTTCATAGTGATAAGAAACCTGTAATTTGTTGCTGCTTTGAAGTACTTTTCTTCATGTTAGCATTCTTCTACTTCCATGCTGCTTCACTTAAACAGCAAAAAGTCACTCTAATGATGAAGGGAAAAAGGCTTATCAAGTCTATGGTGAATAAGTTGAGTCTTGTAAACTTCAAGTCTTGTATAACTACAAAACACTGACTTCCTGAAGTGTTCTTTTTAAAATCAGTAAAGCCTTTGTGTTTCAGGATATGAATTAGAATCATAGAATCATTAAGGATTGGAAGGGACCCCGAAAGATCATCTAGTCCAATCCCCCTGCCACAGCAGGATCACTTCACTGGAGAAGTTATAGAATCAGAATCACTCAGGGTTGGAAGGGACCACAGGATCATCCAGTTCCAACCCCCCAGCATGGGCAGGGACACCCCACCCTAGACCAGGCTGGCCAGAGCCCCATTCAGCCTGACCTTAAACACTTCCAGGGATGGGGCCCCATCCACCTCCCTGGGCAACCCATTCCAGGCTCTCACCACTCTCACGGTGAAGAACTTCCTCCTCGCATCCACTCTAAATCTACCCATCTCCAGCTTTGATCCATTCCCCCTAGTCTTGTTGCCACCTGCCATCCTAAACAGTCCCTCCCCAGCCTTTTTGTAGGCCCCCTTCACATACTGGAATGCCACAATAAGGTCATGTTGGAGCCTCCTCTTCTCCAGACTGAATAGCCCCAATTCCCTCAGTGTATCTTCATAGGAGAGGTGCTCCAGCCCTCTGATCATCCTCATGGCCCTTCTCTGCAGCAGGAGAGCTGCAGCATTTCCAGCATTTTCACATCCCTCTTGTAGTAAGGGCTCCAGAACTGTATGCAGTATTCCACGTGGGGTCTCACCAGAGCGGAGTAGAGGAGGAGAATCACCTCCCTCGACCTGCTGGCCACACTTCTCCTGATGCAGCCCAGGATCCAGTTTGCCTTCTGGGCTGCAAGTGCACACTGCCGGCTCATGTTGAGCCTTTCTCCCACAAGCACCCCCAAGTCTCTCTCCTCAGGGCTGCTCTCCAGCCAGTCACTGCCCAGCCTGTACTTGTGCCTAGTATTGCCTTAACCCAGATGCAGGACCTTACACTAGGTCTTATTGAACCCCATCAGGTTGGCTTGTGCCCACCTCTCCAGCCTGTCCAGGTCCCTCTGGATGGCATCCCTGCCCTCCAGCATGTCTGCTGCACCACACAGCTTGGTGTCGTCAGCAAACTTGCTGAGGGTGCACTCAATGGTTCTGTCCATGTCATTGACAAAGATGTTGAACAGGACTGGTCCAGGACTGATCCCTGAGGGACTCCGCTTGTCACTGGCCTCCACTTGGACATGGATCCATTGACAACTGCTCTCTGGGTGCGTCCATCAAGCCAGTTCCTTACCCATCTAGTGGTCCACCCATGAAAGCCATGTTCCACCAGCTTGGAGACCAGAATGTGGTGTGGGACAGTGTCAAAAGCTTTGCTCAGGTCCAGGTAAATGACATCAGTCGCTCGCCCCTCATCTCTTAATGTTGTGACCTGTTCATAGAAGGCCACCAGGTTTGTCAGGCAGGATTTGCCCTGTTTGTGCATGAGGCTGATTATGCTTTGTGAGATATGTCTCGTAGGATAGTTTGGGTTTTTTAATAGCTAGATGAAGGCTTGGGTTTCATTTCACTCTGGAATTCAAATGTGAGGTATAGATTTATACAAGAAAAGCTCAAGTGTGTGCTCATCTAAATCCTGAATTAAGTTAATCCTTACTTATAGTTGGTGTTGTGTTGAAACAAAAATACTATTGCTATTACAGGATGAAATATTTTCTCATCTCAAAAAACTGCTAATCTGTTTGGATCTATTGGTTGCAGATGCTTTTTTATTAGTTTGCTCTCACTGCAAGTGACAAATAGAAAACTGATCTTTTGAGCTCTACTGCCAATAGATTTACTTAACAGCCTGAGCAGTATATCAACCACTAATGATGAAATCATCCTTAAAGTTGTTAAACACAACATATAGATAATCTTACATCTATTGTTTGAGATCCTGATGTAATTGATCCTTATATGAGAAGATAATTTAAACTTTGCTGGTCAGATATTGGACTTCGATCAGTCTAATTGCCTGTGCATGTTTTTGTGTCTGAGCAAAAAACAGCATTAACAATTGACAATTTGGTGGTAGAATAACATTTTTATTTGATTATTTTAATAACATTCTGCAATGATCAGAAACCCCAGATTAAGACATAAAACAGTGGGGAATATTGGTGGAATTAATTGGAGACTAAACAAAGTCTAAGAAATTCCATGTTTCTTATGATCTGTAAGCCTGGAGATAGAGTACCATTTAGGATATGTATGAAAATCAGTCTTTGTGATGGCATACCATCAAAACTCCTCTGATTATTGGACTGTCAATTTTTCTTTTGCATTGAAAAATTGAGATAATGAGCACCATAAAACAAGTTTGTAAGTTCTGTATTATCCCGTAATACAGAAACAAATAGTGTAGTTACTGCTTTAGAGTAAATGCTTCCATTAGTGTAGAGCAGTTCTAGTATTTGAGCAACTTATGTATTTGAGAAATAGAAGTGTATGTGAGAATAGAAGAATTGCACTCAGCAAAGTTAAATATTTATGAAATGGTCTTTTTTGCTTGCACTCTTATTTGTCTGTTATTCTGTCTCTACAAAAATAAAACCTGAGGTTCTTAGGTGAACTAACGTAAGGGAAATAGACCAACATATCTGAACTTGTACAAATGCCACTTTGTTTTGCCAGATATTTCAGAAATAATATTCTAAGTCAAAGCCTAATGGGCTTAATCAGTGGATATGAATGCTGCTTTTAATTTGAAAAGCAATTAAACTATTAATTAAATAACAATTAAGACAAATGTAACTTTTGACAGATATATTGAACAGAGTCAACCTCAGCTCATCACGAAGGGGGATACAGAATGGTGCACCCAGTAGAGGTACTTTATTGTCCTAATATGGTAATTAAAAATGAAAAATCCACAACACTTAATGAAACATCTGTGAAATTATATAAAGGTAACGTTTGGAATCCTCTGCAACAGGTACAGTTACAACATTCAAGCCTGACAGTCACCATTATGCAACACCCGACTCCAGCCCCAGTGCCATTCCTGTTTCATCAGTCTTTCAGTCTGTATCCAGACCTACAACTAGCTCTGTAGCAGTTCAGCCATTGTCTGTACCAGTGAATGTCTCAGGAACTTCACAAACACTGCAAAGACCAGTTGCTGGATGTTTATCAACACAGAAGATGCCTGGTTCAAGTTCTGGAATATCACAGCCTGCTAGCAGACCTGTTACCATTCCAGTATCAAGAAGTATTGTGGTTCCCATAATGTCTTCGTCCATATCTGTGCCAGTGACATCTACAACAACACAGCCTGCAGTAGTTACTCAGGTAAATTTTTATTCCCTTAAATTATCAAGTATGTGTGAGAAATTACTTTGAATAAATTAACGAGGAATATACTGAATCAGTGTAGGAATTTGAAGACGTGGTCTAGAAACTGTGAGGATTCCAGGAGCATAGTCTTTCACTGATGACTTAAATTATGTGTTTGAAAATACTGATTTGCAAGATTCACAGATGATAGCTTTAGTAATAGTGGAATTACATTAACTGAAAATCCTGGGCATAAAAGAAGTCAGTACTGTTTAAGCTACTTTGTAGTATGCAGAAATACCTAGTTCTCATTTTCTAAATTTTTCAGGTTTTTCTTCTCAGAGATAGATCCTCTGTATTGATAAATTCATGTCACTTTTTGAAATTGTTTGCATATGGTGTTTACTGTAATTTGGTGATTTTATTTTTTTTTTTCCAACATGATTTCTGTAGTGTCTATCTTAGAATTTTTGCTTCTTAATAGAGTGCTGTAGTGCTAGCTCCTGAGGTGGTTTTTTGGAGGTAGCTCCTTGGTTTGCATGGCAGCTGTAGTTAAACAGTAGTGTATGGTAAGGAGGACTTAAGCAACCAAAATTTGCAGTCAGTAGATCAAACAATTCAGCAGTGTACTTCAGTACACTGTGTACAGTAGTGTACATCAAAATTATCACTTTCTCATCAACTAAGATGCTGACTTTATTGACTGCTTTGTTGGACATTTTTGAGAAAGAATGAAGATTAAGATATATTTGTGTGAAGTGAAACTGTGATGTGATACCTTTATTGAAAATAGTTTAACCTGAAGCTGTTTAGACAGTGTGCCTATAGTATTAGCTACTACTGTCAGATTGCAAATTAAGTCTGATAGTAGCCACTGTCTCCGTCATTCATGCAAATATACCTGTCCTTGTTCAGCTGTCAGGTTTTTCTGTTTAAAGAAAAATCATGCATCTTAATGTATTCTGCATTTGCTAAACAGGACAGTTGGCTTGAATAAACGTGTTAATCAGGCTGTTAAAACATGCAAATTAGGTCATCTTAACACTTGTGGCCAGGTAATTGCCAGTAGGAGGGTTGTATATTAAGAAAAACATTGCAATATGATTGTTTCCTGTCATCTGGGTAGCTGCATTTCTGGCAGATTCGTTAGGTAAGAAATAACAGTTTTTCTAATTTTGAGTCTTCAGCAATTGATTGATAATTTGCAGAGAGAAGTGGTGCACATGTATGGTGAAGCAGGTCAGCTAAATCAGTCTGTCACTGTATCTGGAAAGGCCTAAAAGTTACATAATCAAAAGTCCTGATACATCAGTAAAATATCTAGGTTGCCTCTGGAGTCCTTTAAAATCTGTCTTTATAAAGCAGGACAGATTAATAGTGAAAAGTTTGCTACTTCACATAACTTACACATATTTCAAGTCTGAATTTTATTTTTATTCACTTATGATGTAGTATGATTTATTGTAACACTCAAAGGAGCAATAGAATGTCTTCCAGAATATTTACTTAAAAAAACCCAACCGTCTCTGAAATGTAGATGCTCGTGTTTTATTCTAATACATAAAGCTGCTAGCAGCATTTACGTTGTTTTTGTTAAAAAGCCTTAAACAGATGTAGGAAGGCTGAATTTCTATGAAGAGTAAGCTATGTGTAACTTGACAGTGATTTCCTATAAAAACCGTTAGGCAGACAGCACTTAATTTTGTCCATATATTTGCCCTACTTGATAGGCAGTTTCCTGATTTGAGTGTGATTGAGGTTCCAGTTGTTCCAAGTGAGTTTGGGGAGAGCAAAGGTCTGATACCATGCAGTGTAATTTCTCTGTTTGGATTTGGTTACCAATTACTATATTGGTTTCCACTGGTAGGAAATCTAGCATGCACATTATGGAACCAGTATTTTTGCTAGTCTCTTGGAAAATTAAGAGTGATGGTGGATGTTTGTTCTTTACTTGAACCCTAGGAACTTAATTTATAAAGGTGTTGGGTTTTACCTTTCTGCATGAGAGCACCTGTAGGGGTTGTGGGTTTTTTTTCGTTGATTTGGTGATCCTGTTTTGGTTTTTTCTTTAAAATGTTTTTGTATGGAAGTAGTGTATTTTTTTCTGTCTATGTAATGATAGAGCCAAACTGCATTGAAAGAAGAGATTTGACATGTGCTGTCAAGAGACCTAGAGTGTTGTTTTGAGGAAAGCTGAAATGTTTAGCAGAACAGACTGGCCCTTTATTAAGTTCCTGTAGGATCTTCATTGGAAAGATATACAACAGAAAGGAAGAAAGGGGATAATCGCTTTCCCTTATGTTCAAATCTTTTGTGGAACTTAAGGCACCTCAAATAGGTTATTGTGCCTGTATGTATATTTGTGTTACATTTCTTATGTCCATTAAGTTTAGTCAACACAGCAGTATTTAAAAATGGATTAACTTCTATAGGAATCTTTTCAAGTAAGTAGCACACTTGTGAAAGGAAAGCTGCTTGAGATAGATTTTTACAGCAAAAATTGTTTTGGTTTTTTTGTCTCATGGATACATTGACAGTCTGTGTGTTTATTGAGTGATCCTTTAATATCTTTTTAAAGGAAAATGGAGCTGCTTCCATCAAGGTTGTTGTTTCACAGTACAGTTTGGTGAAGTGTAACCAAGTGAATTATTTCAGATTAGATTGAGTGACAGTGTTTTACCATTCATACCTTTAATATTGAAATTAAACTTAACTCTGTTGTAAGGTTTTTCTTAGCTCCTTGTTGCTATTACTGAAACTGTTTCATTTTTCAGATTGGTTTTTGTTAGGATGAATGTAAGATGCGAACAGTCTTGGAAATTGTGTTTGTCCTACCTCACACCCCAACTTTTAGTATTGGTAAAGAGCACTAAATTTCATGGGGTTTTTTTTTTCCACTAAGTGTTACTTAATGAGTTATCACTGAAGATACTTAGTTTGAAGTTTTCAATGTTGGAGCCAAGAAACGTGGACTATATTTTTTTGTATGTAATACTAAAGAACAAGTCTTTTAAACAGAAGGGTAAGGAGGGTGCCTCTTCAAAATAAGGTGCAGAGAAACATGAACCAACACTCAGGTTAGCAGTGTTTTAAAAAGAGGGTTATTTCCAGAAGTCCATATGAAATTAAATTAGAAAACCCTTACTGATAGCATGAATGATTACCATTCCCCCTCAACATGCTATAGATACATTTGCATTACAGTCTGAATGTGATGGATTTAATGTCATTCTTCTAATGGTAGAATTTTATTGATTTACTCTCACCTTGCTTTGGGAAGCTTCTGCTTGCTACAAAGTTATGCTATCTTCTAAGATGCAGCTAGCTGTTACACAAGAGTAACAGGCAACTGACTGAGTTTTATTTGAAGGAAGCGTTAGTTTTTTGAAAATCAATCCCAGCCATTTGAGCAAACTTCTGACTTTTGAACAAAAGCAGTTAGAATTAGCAATGCAAACAGGTTTAGTACTATTTCATGAAATGGACATTCCTAGGTCTTACAGTTGTTTTATCTACTCTGGTAGAATGAATACCTATGAAGCTGAATACCTATTCAGCTATGAATAAATCAGCAACCACCAATGAGAGATGCAAATGTACTAAAACGTTCAAAAGCATTTTTGGGATGTTATAATTAATCAATTTATAATTATTTTTTTATAGCTGACTACTTACGAGTATGTTGAAGCAATCATGTTTTTAAAATGTTTTTAAAAAGCCTATAAGTCATGGAAGGAGGGGGTGGCCACTTGGGGTGATTATAAGGCTCTGGTGAGGGAATGTAGGGATGCAACTAGAAAAGCCAAGGCCTCCTTGGAATTAAACCTTGCAAGAGAGGTCAAAGGCAACAAAAAAAGCTTCTTCAAATATATAGCAAGTAAAAGTAAAACTAGAGGCAGCTTAGGCCCCCTGCAGAATGAGGTGGGTACCCTGGAAACAGAGGATGCAGAGAAGGCAGAGATACTCAACGCTTTCTTTGCCTCTGCCTATACTGCTAAGGGTTGTGTTGACATTAGACCCCAGACTACAGAGGAGGTTGAGGCAACAGGTGAGCCTGCCTTGGTTGATGAGGATTGGGTTAGGGATAAGTTGATCGAACTGGATGTGCACAAATCCATGGGCCCAGACGGGATGCACCCGCGTGTGCTGAGGGAGATGGCGGA
>VXBP01008584.1:351841-419916 GCA_013400115.1 Rhinopomastus cyanomelas
CCCCCTCTACTCTGCCCTGGTGAGACCACACCTGGAGTATTGTGTCCAGTTGTGGGCTCCTCAGTTCAAGAGGGATGTGGAGCTTCTGGAGAGAGTTCAGCATAGGGCAACGAAGATGATGAAGGAGGTGGAGCACCTCCCTTATGAGGAGAGGTTGAGGGAGCTGGGTCTCTTTAGCTTGGAGGAGACTGAGGGGTGACCTCATTAATGTCTACAAATATTTGAGGGGTGGGTGTCAGGAGGATGGCACTGGGCTGTTCTCAGTGTCATGTAGTGATAGGACGAGGGGCAATGGTTGTAAACTGGAACATAGGAGGTTCCACATCAACCTGAGAAGGAACTTCTTCACGGTGAGGGTGACGGAGCACTGGAACAGGCTGCCCAGGGTGGTTGTGGAGTCTCCTTCACTGGAGATGTTCAAGACCCGCCTGGACGTGTTCCTGTGTGAGTTGGTCTAGGTGATCCTGCTGTGTCAGGCGGATTGGACTAGATGATCTTTCGAGGTCCCTTCCAATCCGTAATGATTCTATGAAAATAAACCCTTTGAAGCCTGCAAGTAAAAAATGTTAAACCTTGAATTTCTTTTCCCTCCTGAAAATATCTTACTAGGATTATATTATGGATTCTCTACCAACTGCAGCAGATAATACATCTGGGATACTATTTGGTGTGAGACAGAACTCAGGTGTTCCCCAGTATCAGACTGGGCCAGCAGTGGATGTAACAGGTGGGTACAACTACAGTAGTTGACAAGAGAAACAAACAATGACATTAAACTGTAGGGCAGATCTTTGGGTTAAAAAATTAAACGGGATTTCTAGAACACAGTATAGCTTCTTGTTTCTTCCCTCTATTCATAACACTGTGTAATATTTCACGAAATACGCTTCAAAACCTTGTGTTGTCAAACTTTGCTTTCCAGCATGTTAGACTAAATAATATCAACTGGTGTCTTACAATGCTAATTTTAATTTTAAAAGTATTGCCAGATCCAATGTAATTTTTTTATGGATAAAGGCTTGTTTTCAGTATATTCAGCAGTATTTAATTGGTTTGGATACAAATGATTTAGCAAGAGAGGGGCTGTGAACAGTACCACATGAGTCTGCTGAGTGGATTCCCTGCTGTAAAGATCTCAATTTCCTGACTGCTGTGTATAGAAATTGGAGTAGATGGGGTTTAAAAGGATCCTGTTTAAAAAGGAGGTGAAGGGAAAGACTGTATAGTTTCACAACTAAAATAAGTAACAAGTGCCGTGGGTTTTTTTGTCCCAGCAGTTTAAGTACATTTGAAGAATACAGTGTGTTCAGTCTTAAACAGGTTATTACCTGGGACTTCCTCTTTTGTGAGTGTTTGTATTTTTGTGAGAACTGGCTAGAATCCTGTCATTCTGTCTGTAACTTACGGATGACAGTCGCTGCAGATTCCGCCATTAAATAACACATTATGCCAGTAAATTGCCTGACTGGTTGTACTAGCAAGTTATGAAAGCTTTATCTGAGGAGAAAAAGGGTTTGGGGCAGAAATTGGCAGGGCACATTCAGAGGGCCTAAATTCGAAGCTGGGTGGGATTGTTGATGGGTGGGCACCAGTGGGGCAGCACTCTGGTCTTGATGAAGACCAGGTGACCTCCCACTGTCCTAGGGTGAAATCGGAGCACTCAGCTCGCTCCCTGAAATGCCTGTACACCAATACCTGCAGCATGGGGAACAAGTAGGAGGAGTTAGAAATCTGTGTCCAGTCAGGTGATTATGATCTGGTGGCAATTACAAAGACATGGTGGGACAGCTCACAGACTGCAATGAGGTCATGGACGGCTATGTCCTCTTCAGGAGGGTCAGGTCAGCAAGGTGGGGTTGCTCTTTACGAGAGAGAGAGCAACTGGAATGTATTGACTTGCTGTCCAGGGGCGGATGAAGAGACAGTTGGAGTTTGTGGGTGCATATTAAGGGGCAGGCTGGCATGGGTGACACTGTTGTGGGTGTCTATTACAGGCCACCAGATCAGAATGAGGAGGTTGATGAGGTGTTCTACAGGCACCTGACAGCAGCCTCACAGCTACAGGCCGTGGTTCTCATGGGGGATGTTAACTACACTGATATATGCTGGAACGCCTACTCAGCCATCCATCCACAATCCAGGAGGTTCCTTCAGTGCATTGGTGACAATTTCCTGATGCAAACAGTGGAGGAACCCACTAGGAGAGGAACGCTGCTGGATCTTGTACTCGCCAACAAGGTGGGTCTGGTTGAAGCGGTGAAGGCTGAAGGCAGCCTTGGTTGCAGTGATCATGAGATAGTGGAGTTCAGGAACACAATACCTAGCAGAACCACAACCCTGGACTTCAGGAGGGCCAACTTTGGCCTTCTTAAGCAATTGCTAGGGGAAATCCCATGGGACAGGGTACTGGCAGGTAAAGGGGCACAAGATAGCTGGTTAACATTCAAATATCACTTCTTTGAAATTCAAGGCAAGAGCATCCCAACAGGAAGGAAGTCGAGGGAGCCAGAAAACCTGCGTGGTCAAACAGGGAGCTACTGGGCAAACGGAAGAGGAAGAAGAAAGTCTATAGGTCATGTAAGAAGGGGATGGCCACTTGGGATGATTATAAGGCCCTGTTGATAAAATGTGGGGATGCAACTAGGAAAGCCAAGGCCTCCTTGGAATTAAACCTTGCAAGAGAGGTCAAGGGCAAAACAAAGTGCTGCTTCATATTGCAGGTAAAACTAAAACTAGAGGCAATGTAGGCCCCCTGCTGAATGAGGTGGGTGCCTTGGAGACAGAGGATGCAGAGAATGCAGAGATACAGAACACCTTCTTTGACTCTGTCTGTACTTCTGGGGGCTGTCTTTATATCAAGCCCCAGACTGCTGAGGTTCTGGAGGAAGCAGAGATAAGAAAGGAGCTTGCTTTGGTTGATGAGGACTGGATTAGGGATAAGTTGATAAAACTAGATGTACATAAATCCATGGCCACAACAAGATGAACCCACGCGTGCTAAGGGAGACAGCGGAAGTCACTGCTAAGTCACTCTCCATCATCTTTCCTAAGTCTTCGGGATCAGTAAAGGTGCCTGGGGACTAGAGAATAGCAAATGTCAAATCTTCAGAAAGGGTAACAAGGAGGACCAAAGTAACTATAGTCCTGTCAGCCTCACCTCCATCCAGGACAGGTGATGGAACAATTTGTCCTTGACGCTGTCTCTAGGCTCATCAAAGACAGGAGGGTCATTAGGGACAGTAGGCATGGATTCACCAAAGGAAAGTCATTCTTGACCAACCTGATAGACTTTTGTGAGGGCATAACCAGGTGGATAGATGATGGCAGAGCAGTGGATGTGGTCTATCTTGACTTCAGTCTCACATAGCTCCCTCGCAGCCAAACTGAGGCAGTGTGGTCTGGATGATGGGGTAGTGAGGTAGATCATGAACTGGCTGCAGGATAGAAACCAGAGAGTAGTGGTCAATGGGACAGTCTAGTTGGAGGCTTGTATCTAGTTTAGTGCCCCAGGGGTCGTTGCTGGGACCAATCATATTCATTCTATTAATTGATGACTTGGATGAGGGATTCCATTCATCAAGACCTGGACAGGTTGGAGAGCTGGGCAGAGAGAAATGTAATGAAGTATAACAAGGGTAAGTGTGAAGTCCAGCATCTGGGCAAAAACAACCACAGGTATCCGTATAGGTTGGGGACTGACCTGTTGGAGAGTAGTGTAGGAGAAGGACCTGGGAGTCCTAGTGGCCAGCAAGATGACCATGAGCCAGCAATATGCTCTTGTGGCCAAGAGGACCAACAGCATCCTGGGGTAGATCAGAAGAGGAGTGGTTAGCAGATCAAGAGAGGTTCTTCTCCTCCTCTACTCTGACCTGGTGAGACTACATTGTGTCACAATATAGTGAGACTATATTGTGTCCAGTTGTGGGCTCCTCAGTTCAAGAATGACATGGAACTACTGGAGGGAGTCCAATGTAGAGCAACGAAGATGATGAAGGAAGTGGAGCACCTCCCTTAACGGGGAGAGGTTAGGGAGCTGGGTCTCTTTAGCCTGGGGAAGAGGAGACTGAGTGGTGACCTCATTAATGTCTATAAATATTGGAAGGGTGGGTGTCAGGAGGATGGAGCCAGGCTCTTCTCAGTGTCATCTGGTGACAGAACAAGGGGCAATGGGTATAAACTGGAACATAGGAGGTTCCACATAAATATCAGAAGGAACTCCTTCCTAGTGCGGGTGACAGAGCACAGGAACAAGCTGCCCAAGCGGGTTGTGGAGTCTCCTCCTCTGGAGAAATTTAAAACCTGCCTGGATGTGTTCCTGTGTGGCTTGGTCTAGGTGATCCTGCTGTTGCAGGGGGATTGGACTAGATGATCTTTCGAGGTCCCTTCCAATCCGTAATGTTTCTATGATTTTATGGTTCTGTAATAAACAACCACAATAGTGTCACCCATGCCAGCCTGCCCCATAATACGCACCCACAGACTCTCAGCTCTCTCTTCATCCGCCCCTGGACAGAAGTCAATACATTCCAGTTGCTCTCTCTCTCATAAAGAGCAACTCCACGACCCCACCTTGCTGACCTGACCCTCCTGAAGAGGACATAGCCATCCATGACCTCATTGCAGTCTGTGAGCTGTCCCACCATGTCTTTGTAATTGCCACCTGACTGGACACAGATTTCTGACTCCTCCTGCTTTTTCCCCATGCTGCAGGTATTGGTGTACAGGCATCTCAGGGAGCAAGCTGTGTGCTCTGATTTCACCCTAGGACAGTGGGAGGTCACCTGGTCTTCATCAAGACCAGAGTGCTGCCCCACTGGTGCCCACCTGTGAACTATCTTACCCGCCTTCAAATCTAATTTAAAGCCCTCTGAATGTGCCCTGCCAATTCCTGTCCGAAAACCCTTTTTCTCCTCTGAGATAAACCTCTCCCATGTGGACCTGTCTGCCTGTCAACCGGGGGGCACCCAGTTGGCTCAGTGGGTAGAGCATGGGACTCTGAATTCCTGGGCTCATGGGTTCCAGCATGTAGGATATCCATGTAGGACATCTTGAGACAGTACTGTAGGCTTACCCTGCTCCAGCAGGGGGGGTTGGACTTAGATGATCTTTCAAGGTCCCTTCCAACCTGTAACCTTCTGTGATTCTGTGATCTGCTGCCTTATAGAAGCAGTCGTTATCAAAGAACCCAAAGCCCTGCCTGTAGCAGCGGTCTCGTAGCCAGGCATTAATGGTCTGAGTCCTTCTGTCCTCACCCCAAAATGGAAGTAAAGAAGAGAATACAATTTGTGCCCCTGACTCTTTTTACCAAACGTCCTAAGGCCTTAGAGTTGTCTTCATTCCCCTCACGCTTTGGAATACGGCTTCCTCCCCAACTGTCTGGAAGATCAGCAGTGGGTAATAGTCAGCTGATCCCACCAGGTTAGGGAGCATCCTAGTGTTATCCCTGATTTGAGCTCCAGGTAGACTGCAGACTTCCCTATGGTGAGAGTCAACTCTGCATATTGGGCCCTCAGTACCTTTCAGGAATAAGTCTCCAATAACTAGGACCCTTCTCTTCATCGTTGTGGAGGAGGTCGTCATATTACTGGAAGACATGTCAGATTTATGCGACCTTGCTAAGACCTCTGGTATGGGTTCCCTGTCCTCTATATCCTTATTATACCAGCTGTCTTCCAGTAGGGTCTTTATATCCATTATTCACTGGCAATTGAGAAGGTGAGGCAGGCAAGGGTGGTACTCACCTTCTGCCCAGGCTTGCCCTCGGTTCCACTCACCCCTTGGCTTCTGTCCTCCGTCTGAGAAGTGCAGTATACCTTGGCCCCTTGATTCTGGCTCTTACTTGGCTGTTGTCCAGGCTGCAGAGCTTGGCTCCCCCAGTCTACCTCTGTGTTAGCCTCTCTCATTGTCCTGAGCCTTTCTGCTTCCGCTTGTAGTTTTTCAACCTCATCTTGCTGCTGTGCTGCTCGGTTAAGCAGATAATCTACCTGCTCGCACGGTAGGCAGCCAGGAAGACATGAGAGAGTGTTACATTCCGTGCAGCCTGTCACCTGCACAGCCTCATCTTGTTGGGAGGCCTGTGTATGAGTTCCCACATCCACGTGCAGTGGTGACCGTAGCTTAGTGTTCCTCTGCTGCTGTGTTACCACCATTTTTTTAAATTTTAAATTATTTTTTTTTATTTTGCTCCCTGGCAGCTGAAGTGGCTAGCGCTGTCGCTGCTGTGTATGGTCTGGGCACGATTTGTGGTTGTACTGCCTTTTAAGGGTCCTGGCTCTGCCCACACTGCGCTGCTTTCTAGCTTTTCCCGTGACAGATTATGACCCTCAGCGGCTCCCCCGAGATTTCCTGTTCAGGAAATTCACAGATCACTCAGAAACCTCAATAAATAGCCTTCTGGGACCAGTGCTGTCGCTGCTGCGTGATTGTCCATCCTTTAAAGTGTAGGCATCGCTAATGTGCTTGTAATATACTGTGGAGAAAAATGGAGGTTCTTTTAATTGAAATCACCTTAGGCCTGAACTGAGAGCACATGTTTGTATCTGAGCTCCTGGTACTTCTGCAGGTAAGTGTAACTCAAAAAAAGGCCAAACCTAATGAGGGTGATTTTACAGGCAATTCAGCTGTTTTACATACAGTTAACTCCCCAACAATAACACCATCACAAAATGGATCTTCAGAAGGTGGGGTAGATGAAATGGTTTAATTGTCAATCAGTGGCTTGATGGAAAAAGCCATCACTCTAGTAATGTTTAGGTTGATGGGTATTATTAATGCTGTTAGGCAATGTAGATAAGTAACTCTCTTCTTAGGCCTTAAAATAAGAAAAATCTTTCTGTGCAAGGACTTTGGTACAGTCTTCTGTACCAAAAATTCTGTAATTTTTACAAATGCATATATGCAACGTTATTAGCTATTGAAATTTTAGACCTTTATTGTTGAGTAGATATGTGTGAATTCTGTAAAGCAATGATTAGTTGTTTAGTGGCTGCAAATGCAGATGAGCAAAATAAATGCTTCAGACATTGTACTTGTGATGATGATCAGGTCACAGCAAATAACAAGTTTTCCATGGTCATTTGAGAATTGAAGTACTTAAAAATATAGAGAATTCCTCTTGTCCACGGGTTGAAGTCCATAAATAAAATGTTTTGGCTATCTAGCAACTTCCACCCCCTTCTCCTTTTTCCTGATTTGTTGCTAAATACTGTAAAAGCTCTTTATAGTTCTGTATCAAACGTAAACTCAGTTTGGAAAAAAAAGGAAAAGTATTTAAAAAATGATTGTAAAACCTTGGTTGTACTTTTTGTAATTATATTCTTGGTTTTATGTTTTCACATGAAAACATAAGTTTTCATGTGAAAAAGCATATTTTGCTAGAATATGAAATAGAGTATTCTGCTTGTAAATTTTGAATATTAATGTATTTTAAATTTTACAGGTACAAATGCTGCATTAGGCACTATTAAGAATGGAGGTCCTTTTCCACGAGCTTGTCCAAAGTGCAATATTCATTTCAATCTTATGGATCCTCTAAAAAATCATATGAAGGTAAAGTTATTTTGCAGCTGGTAAACATTATAACAAGCTTATGCAGGCTTCTGTTGGGATACAAGAACGTGCCCTGTTCTGTTCTGTAGGTTGGCTATGATCACCCAGAGGCCAAATGCTCTGTGTGATCAAAGCAGTTACAGAGATGGAGAACGGAATGGGGAAGTTCTAAATCTTGCCACTTCTTGCCTTATTTTTCCAGTTAATTGAAGCATATTTCCATCTGTTGTAGCTGTGACTTCCTGAACCATTGGCCAGATTCAAGTGAATTTGGTGAAGTGACCATGGTGATAGGTAACCAATTGACCCACATCAGTGTTAGATCGCTACTGAGTCAAAGAAGTCAGTGTAAATCTGCTTTGTTACCCTGATGTGTCACTTGGTAGCTAAGAAACTTGTTGAACTGTATGAGAAGCTTGTTACGCTTTGTTTGAGGAACAGAGCATCACTTGGTCTGCTTATTTGTACTTGTTTCCTGGAAAATACTTACTACATGGTGAAGATCCATGCAGTTCTCAGGGGGTTGTTGAGTCATCTTCTCTGGAGACGTTTAAAACCTGCCTGGATATGTTCCTGTGCAACTTGGTCTAGGTGATCCTTCTGTGGCAGGGGCATTGGCCTAGCTGATCTTTAGCGGTCCCTTGCAATCCCTAATGATTCTATGATTCTATATGTATTCCATTTCAGGAGGCAGAGAAACAGTACAATATGAACAACTCGGGCAAAAAAGAGTAGTCTGCTGTGTAAAAGAAAGCTGTGAGGCTCTGAGTTACTGGACTTTGTCTTCAGCTTTAAAACGTAGTGAAGAAGCATACAAAACAGAATTACATAGGTTAAGTATAGCAGGTTACACTTCCACAGTAGGAAATAAACTCCTTACTGATAGGCTTATAGAAAGTACTACAGTACTTTATTCAGAACAGATTCAGTAGAAAGATACGTCCTCTGAAACATTCTAATTTTGTTTTCTGTTGGAAAATTCATAGCATTTTTTTTGTATGAAATACTTCATGCTTTTTTAAGCTTTAGGTTTCATAATATAGCTCTAGGGAGAAGCATTCATGATGTGTGCTTCAACATAAAGGAGCTTGAACAATGTATGTTGTGTGATTTAATTTGTGAATTTTTCAGTATTGCTGGAACTCTTGCCGTTTTCAACATGTGACTCCCTTTCTGAGAAATAAAAGACAAACTTAGTAAACTTAGACTTCTCAGCAGAGTAATGCATAATAGCTTGTTTTCTCTTTCCTATGACATGAAGTTTTAGTTGACATTTTTCTAATGGTTGAGACAACACTGGTACTCTGATTTCTAGGTGAAATTTATCCAATGTGAACCCATGAGAATAATCCCTTTTTAGTTTTTTATAATATATAGTGGTTTATTACCTAATACACTTGACACTTTATTACTGTTCGGAACTATACAAGAGTATGAATAAAATTGTGATAGAGAATTGAGCTTTGCGTGTAACTCTAGTTAGTGTGTGGCTTCAGTTTTTAGAATCCTGTTGGCATTGATGCAGTTTGGTATGAGAGACTAATATCCTTGTCTCTCTCTTTTCTCCCCTTCCCATCCAGTATTGTTGTCCAGACATGGTAAATAATTTTTTCCCGGAAATAGCCCAAACAGAATGTTTGAGCACAAGCAGCGTGACTGTTGAATCTGAGAAAGGAAAATTGATTATGTTAGTGAACGACTTTTATTATGGAAAATATGAAGGTGACACCCAGCAGTTACAACAGGAGCAGAAGACTCATACGACATTTAAGTGCTTCAGTTGTCTGAAAGTTCTTAAAAACAATATAAGGTATTTGAATCCACTTCCTTGATAATTTGGTAATCACTTACAGACCATGGTACTTACTATTATGTTTTAAGAATTAGTCTCTCTGGAATAGAAATGTTTGTCTTATTAAAAACTGAAAATACTGGGTGACTGACAGAAATTTAATTTTTATTTGGCATGTGGGGCTATAACTTAGGACTAGAATAGAAAGTTTAGTGGTGTCTAATATAAACATAGTTTTAATGAGAGCAGTTATAGGACTTAGAGGTTAGAAAGGGCAACAGAAAGTATTTTACAATTTACCATCTGGGTTGATGGTATCAGTAGACACAAGTGTTAAATCCCATTAGGGATACTCATAGTTGGTGGTTTACTGTGTAGCATCTGTTATTTTGATGGAATAATTGTGCTTCCAAATGCTGCAAAAAAACCCTTCAGTAAGCTGTTTTAATAGGAGGGGCAAGTTTGTGTCATTGTCCCTTTGGAAGTTAAAGTCACTGAACTTTTTTCATGCATACTTCAAGGGAAGCTGAGGCAGCAGAATGTAAAACTGAAAAATGGACTATTCCTTGTAAGGGCACAGTCTGCAATTTAAAATTGAACAGGTTTATGCTAACATTAGAGCCCCTGTTGAACAAACTAAAATTTGATGTAGTTACAGATGTTAAATTTGTTATTCATTATCAATTGTCTATAAGTCCTAAGTAAAAGTGCCAGTTAAAAATCTTAAATGTTGTTTGACTTCAAAAGAGTTTAATCTTGTGATTCTATAATTCTTGTTAATTGTGGCATTTCTTCCGTTACAAGTTACTTTAAAGAGCAATAAACAATGTTGATAAGGTTTTCCTTCTGGATTTGTGTGTGTAATAGTTTTTTAATTATACTTAAACATACTGGATTCATTTTTAAAAGTACTTTTGGGCACTGTTTTCTACTCAGCATTATATTGTGACCTATTAATGCTGTGGTGCCTATGTGTTCCACATCAGGATGTTCAAAATGGGCACTTAATTTTTTACGTTAATTTCTGTAGAGTCAAATTTCAGCCATATAAATTTTTTCTGTTTTTCCATAGTTTTGCAATTTCAGCATTTTTATTCTTTGGTCTATTTTACACCTCTGTTATAGTGGACACAATAAATTCACAGTACCTCTCTACTTCCAGTGCAAGTTTTTTGGACTTTAATTCAAAAAAGCACAAAAGGATTCATCAGGGTAATCCCCTTCCTTTAAAAGATCAGTGGTTGAACACCACTGAAATACTTTTCTGTTAAGGTAACATGCAGTGCAATTCCTTTCTTCTGCCTAGGTACCTGGATACTTTAGCTAATGTTACTGGTTTTGTTTGTTGAGGTGTTGTGTTTTGGTTTTTTTTTTTTTTAGAGTAAATATATGCTACTGGAAGCTAGAACTCAAGGAACTGTTATCTTTGCTCATTTGTCTTTTCCATTTCCAAGGTCACCACTTCAAAAGCTACATTCCTTTTATGAGTGTGACCTACATTTAATAGTCCATCTGTACTGAAGCAAAGTACTTTCAGTAGGACTGTGTTTGAAGTTTGGCAGCAGTAGGTTGTGCAACTAACCTGCCCTTGTGCTGCTGCACCAGTAGCTGACCTACTAGTGTTGTCATGCATGCCTAGACTCAGCCAGAGTAAGCCTTTAGTAGTGATAGGTGGACATGTTAAAGAGGAAAAGGCGTTAACTGTGTCAGCTGCACAGTGACTTTCTTTGATAATTGTCCTTAGTAATTCAACACCAGTCCTAAATGCTTTGTACACAAAAAAGCTAGTGGAACCATGTCTGTCTTGAATGGAGGTTTCAGATAAAGGTATAGTGTCCTAATTCAGACATATACTTGCTATTTAACAGTTTTCAGTAGAGTTAAAGTCACTTTTTCTAGAATGCAGCTCTGAGGCTAGTGGTGATGAAGTGAGAACAGCAGGCATTTTGTTGTTGCCTTTGCTAGTTTTAAGGCAAGAATTTTGGGTAAGCAATCATGAAAAATACAGTAAAATGCTTAGTTTTAGTTTTTTAGGTAATACATGATAGTATTTCACAGTATCACAGTATCACAGTATCATCAAGGTTGGAAGAGACCTCATAGATCATCAAGTCCAACCAATTTGGACAATTTCTTTGTAAGCTTTGAAAGATCACTTCTGGGATTGCCACCTTTGCTTAACTTCTGTTTGTGAAATTGAGAAGTCCTTAGAGTAGTTTCTAAAGAATCCTGTACGTACTGTATGTGATACATCATGTAAGCCAAAGTTAAAATGTTGGGTTTTGTGCTTGTTTGCTATTGTGTAAAGGTTTATGAACCACATGAAACATCACTTGGAGCTTGAGAAGCAAAGCAGTGAAAGTTGGGAAAGCCATACCACCTGCCAGCACTGTTACCGTCAGTTTCCCACTCCATTCCAGCTGCAGTGCCACATTGAAAGCACACACACGCCTTATGAGTCATCTAGTGAGTTGGATTGTATCATATTGAATCTTGGTATAATATTGAAGCTAAAATGTTTAGCTAATTTCTGACTTTTACTTTTCTGGTTTATAATTTCATAATAAAGCTATTGCACTTGAAGAGCAGTAATCTAGAAGCTGAGTAATTGCTCCATTTATGCTAGAACCAAATGTTTAAAAAAAAAAGATTTTTTTTCAAGAGTTTGTATTTTTTACGTGAAAGCTTGACTGTAAGAATTAGTGGTGTTGAAGGATCTTGCACTTTGGCTTCCTCAAGTAGTAAAGGAAATTTCTTCTGAACAGTAATCATTAGATTGCTTTACCATTACAGATACACACTTCATACATACATACATATTTTTCTACTTATGTCACCAAACTAACTTTTACTTTTTCCTTTTTTTTCCTTTTTCTAGCGATTTGTAAAATCTGTGAATTATCCTTTGAAACTGAGCAAGTTCTTTTGCAGCATATGAAAGACAATCATAAGCCAGGTGAAATGCCGTATGTTTGCCAGGTATCTCAGAGTGACTGTTCTGTATTTAGATTACACCACCCCCCTCTTTACTGTCAATAAACTTTTAACAAGAAAGTCAACCTTATTGTTATAGGTATGCAACTACAGATCCTCAGCTTTTTCAGATGTAGAAAAACACTTTAGAACAGTCCATGAAAATACAAAACATTTGCTGTGCCCGTTTTGCCTCAAAGTCATTAAAATTGGAACACCATATATGCATCATTACATGAGACATCAGGTAAGCAGGTATTTTCAATCCTTAATGCTAGAAAAATACTAAAAAGGTGTAATGAATGTCTCACTGTGGGAGGAAAAGCATATTTAATTTATATGGTTGTTGCTGGAAAGCAGTAGTTATTAAAACATGGTAGAGAAACTGTGACTGCCTCTTTTGAAGAGCCTTTCGGGACCTGTTAGACTGTTTCTTGTGTAACTGCAGCTCCACTTTTTTTTTTTTAAATAATCTCTGAATGTTCTTGAAATAGTATCTCTGCTATTGGATTTCTTAATTACTTTGTAGTGATTATATTCTGCTTTTTGGGATGTTACCAGCAAACCATTTACTAGTTCAAACAGAGAAAAAGATTATGAAGTGCCCTGGCTTCTTGTAACCCTGTTCCTCCTCTTCTTCATAATGATACTGCCTTGTATTTTCAACAGTATTCTTTAAATACTCTGTTTTTTAAAAAATACAAGTATTTCAATACTCTTTGTGTCCTACACAGTATCTTGTCCTTGAACAACGTTAGGAGTTTGTACAGTAGATGTATTGGAAGCTGGATGACGGTTGCTTGAGACAACCTAATATTGGAGTTTGGTTTATCATGACATTCAAGCTGACTATAGATTGTCTTCCATTTTTAAAAGAAAAAGGGAATATACCGTTGCACTAAGTGCAGACTGCAGTTTTTGACATGCAAAGAAAAAATGGATCACAAGACTCAGCATCACCGAACTTTTAGGAAACCAAAACAGTTAGAAGGATTGCCTCCTGGAACAAAGGTAAATGTTAACACAAGAATGTTAGAGGAGACAGACATAGATTACAGGGGAAATACACAGTTGGTAGAGAAAGTACTCTAGTAGAAGGAAGTGCTTTTCTCCTTTCTTTTGCAAAGCAAAAATTGAATGTTTTTTCTGCCTATACTCTGATTGCAAGAATCGCTAGGCACAGTTGATGGTCTGTGCTTGGTGATCTGTCATGTTCTGTCCCATTCTTCCATACCTGTATATGCCAGTAGTCCAGTCAGTGTTGCAGCTCTTTTGACCTGTTGGTTGGCACTTCCCATTTATCCTCTCACGTGCTCGGAGAAGAGGAGATAGGTTGGGTTATTGGTCTACTGGGTCTGCATCTTTTAACATGAAAAATTTTCAGTCTTTAGCGAAAGTTTATATTGAGTGCAAGACCAAGATTCCATTGTCAGTATGTGCTTAAAACTGAGTTCCCAAGGTTGTATTTTATTTTGTTTAGCACTAGCATTTGAAAGGGAGTAAAACACGTCAGCCATTTCTGTTAAGTGTTTTATGATGTAAACAGAACACTTTGACCAAATCATTCTTCATTGCTGGAGAAGGAACCACTTGGACTAGAATTTTCCTGTAGATTTCAGAACATTTTCCTACAACTGTTTTAAGAAGTGTGAAGATATTTACCCTTTCAATTAAAGGGAAGAAGAATATTAGCATTTGGGCAGCTCCTGACAGTTAATTTTCCATAGAATCAGGAGAGGAAGATTACTGAAGTTGATGTTAGCTGCATTCTTGACAGAATGTCAAGCCTTGATTCTCTGTTCTGTGCCAGTGCCTCAATTTTTTAAAGTTTCAGGGTCTTCATGATCTAATAAAAGCTTAGATTGTGTCAGAAGGTTGATGTTAGTAGATCTTTAGAGGAAGTAGATTATAAGAATAAAGAACTTGGAACCAGGTTGTGAAGACGAAGTATTTCTAAACTCTCATCATAAATGAGATGTATAATTAGGAATCAAGCCACAAGTGAAAACTAGTTAACTGAATTTAAGGGCAAGACAAATAATGCCAAATAAAAGGTTAAAAACCTAGGACGGGGGTCCTCAAACTTTTTAAACATGGAGCTGGTTCCCTGTCCTCGGACCGTGTCGGGGGGCTGGAGCCTGGCACCGCAGTAGGCAGGAAGCAGTGAACTGTGGCCACTCGGCGGGGTGGGGGTGGGGAGTACCGGCGGACCCGTGGGCCGGGGTTTGAGGACCCCTGGTCTAGGATAAGGAGCAAAAATACATGAGGGAAGTAGGTTGGTTAATCGTGATGCAGCAAGACACAGGACTTCTGTTAAATCCAAGTAGTCATGGCACTGTTTGGTACTCTTCTTAGCAGGACTGATGTTTCTTTTCCACAGCTCTATTTTTATAAGAAAATGGGATGTAGCCAATTGCAGATCTGACAAGAGCAGTGTTTTCTGATGATTATTTAATCAGAACAAGAGATTTTAAAGCATCCAGCAGACAGCTGAGATTTGATTTATTTTAGTCAAGAGGATTTTGTTGGTTTGTTTTCTTAAAGCAGTCTTTACTGAGGGGTGATTTTTTTTTTTTTTTTAACTGCAATGATTTTTGTGCTGAAGTGGCTTGAACAAGTAGAAATGGAAACTTAAATCTAAAGAAAGATTTTGATTTCACACTTGCAGGTGACTATTCGAGCATCTATTGGATCTCTTCAATCAGGATCGTCAGCTACATCTTCTGTTAGTACAAGCTCCTCTACATTTCAGTTACCACCTAAAGCTAAAAACACAACTAAAAATCATAACAAGTCTAGTACAAATAGATCAAAGGCAAAATCAAAATCAGCGGCATCTAAGAAGCAAAGTGTGTGCACGAACAACAGGAAAAAAAGAGCTTCAAATTCAGCATTGCATAATCTAAGGTAAAATACTGACATAAACTATCTCAAGTGTACTTGAAAGGCAGTGATCAGTTATTTATATTTGGGAACTTCTAGTAATGCAGTACAGCAAATTTGACACTTTTTTTGTGAAAAAAGCGGGCACGTGAACTTTCCACATACTGAGACTGTGATTATAATTCTCAGTCTTCATTCACTGGTTTTGGTGGTAATAGACTACTTCATGAAGGAAAGACCAGATGTTCTGGAAACTTTTCTGTTCTAAACTTACAATTTTTTTCTGTCTGCAGAACCACAGACTCATTAGGCAGTTTTATGTTTAAAGGTGACATATGGAGGGAAATATATCTGCCTGGGTGTTCTTTGCACACTTTCTTATGGAGGAAAAAGCATCTACCTCCATTTTTATCCCAGGGTTTTATTTGAACCCATTATTTGAAAGGTTGTCTTATCTTGCTAGAAAATACCTTAATTTTGGTAGCTACCAGAAAAAATTAAGGAAAGCGAGTGGTTGGGAGAACATTGTCTTTCATTTACTGTTTACTGGTTTTTTGCTATCTTTATGTTAAAAATGGGTGTTAAATGTACTGGAATGTAATTGGTTAAGATGAATTAGACAGCTTCTTTGTCAAAGAGTTACTTGAGATTTCGCCCTTTCAGTGAGATGCTAATGTTCACAATGTGTAGCTCTTTGAAACATCCAAAAATGACCAGCAAAGCTGAGGAAGATCAAGATTACATTATTGCTTTAATGAACATGTTATAACTCTGGGGAAAATCGGGGGTGACAGGAAAACCAAAGGCACCAAAATCCTTCTCCAGTATACAGAGACAACAGCTGAAGTTGGAAGTTCTTACCTGCTGCAATGTCTTGTTTCCAGGAGTGGCAAATAACAGATGCATATATTAAATATCACTGTTTTATTAATATCATAATGATGGTGTAATTCAAAAAGCAATAAAGTTTTCTCTGTGTGTGCTGGCATAACATATGACAAGTATTTAATGTTCAACTTTTGTAAGTTTTTTCCCTCCCCTAATCTAGGCAACTTACTACTGGTTTTAAAGCAAAAAGTTGTAAGTAGTTATCACTTCCTGAAGTGTTGATCTTAACTTCTAACTTCTCTGTATTACTGTTAGGTATTGTTTGGGAGCTCACAAATGTATTGAGTGTTACTCAGACATAAAAGATTTTGCAAGACATTTTCCTGCATATGTCCGCTGTAGCTTGTGCAGGTACAACACTAGCTGTAGCAAAGCCTATGTGAATCACATGATGAGGTAAGAAAGAATTCTTCAAAGTTTTGGCATTTTTTTTCATGGTATTATGAAATACTTCTAAATTCAATGTGTAGTGAGTGTTTCTATGAAGATGAATTCTTAACTGAGTCATAGGGTTGGGAGGTCAGATTTTCAATTTGTAATGAGGGCCTGAACCCCCTGTTACTTGTCTTAAAAAATCCCATGGTTCAAGTAGTGTTCTGGCTTTCCTTCCAAGTTTCTCTGTGATCTTCCATAACCACTTCAGCCAGATTTAACAAGTAATGACCAATTGTTCCATGGGTGTCAGACTGAATTCCTCATCTGATTTTTCTACGTGCTGAATGCATACGCTCACAGCTATTGCTAATGAAATATGTTCTCAGAACATAGTGTAAAGCGTATCTCAAACATGCTCAAGTGGACATTTATGCTACTTCTGGTCATCCATAAAAATACTGTCTTGTTTTGCAGGAAGTTTAGCGCTGATTACGAGGCAGTGTGAGGTGTTAGGGCTGATAGCTGTAAAAAAGCCTGTTAAGAAAGCAAAGACTTTGGTTTTCAGAGCAATAAAATTGTTCTGTGTAAGAATTAGACCCAAATCATATAGCAGTAATAGTAAAGCAAAATTGTAAAAACCTAGTTGTTCACCCTGAACAAGTGAAATGTATTATGGAAAAATACAGAACAAAGTTGTCTTCTTAAGTATGCATTATGTCTGAAATGCTTTGATGTTTTTGAATGCTTGGAATTCTTGGACTTGTGACATAAGTCTTCATAAGTTTTTGTTTACATTTTATGGTTTATTCATGTAAATCTTAGGCTGTATAATCTCTTGGTTGCATGCTTTAAAAAGAAGTAATTAGATTTAATTAATTAATTCTAATTGTGCAACGGAACATTTTCTTCAGAAAGGAGAGCTGTGCTGAGGAACTCAAGCCTTCTCACTTGCTATTTGTATTAATAAGAGACCGGGTGCTCAAATTCACAAGCATGTAAGCTTTCACCAATTTAATGTTGTAGAGTAATACAAGTCTGTAACTGAACCTTTTATTTTCTTGTTTTGTCACAAGCAAATTGCAGAACTGTGTACAGTTAGAGGACAAGGGCAGTAATATATTTGTGAAAACAAGTCCAAATGGTAATTTTTTTTATATTTAGTTTTCACAGCGCTCGTCCAAGTAAAAGGTTTTGGATCTATAAGAAGCATTCAGAAGACCTACGGTAATTCAGCTTTTTTCAGTGTGAGATCATTATGTTTTTACTTTTTGGTAATGAGTTACATGAAAATAGAGCTGCTTGAATTTCTAGGTTTCCACAATTCAGAAAGAGCAAGGAAATAAAAGCAATAGCTTTTCCACTAGCAGTGTTCTTTTCAGTGACAAATATTTATTTGTCCACACTTATTGACTTCTTAACTCTGAGAAGTTTTGAAAAATATTTGTCGTTATTTTCCCATTATTCATAATGTGTAAAATGAGGAGCGAGAGAGAGAAATAAACAACTGAACAAGCAGATCCCACCAAAACTGATAAACTTAACAGATACTTTTCTGTTTCACTGGTATTCCTTGTAATAATCCAGCATGGAGGTGTCCTAGTCATTGGTAGGGATTGCCAGGTGCTAGTTGCAGTACACGAGTTAAAACGTGGTTTTGTGAGCCATCTCAGGTTGAAGGAGATTCTGGTTAAGTTTTTTGATAGTCTGTCGCGTTGTTGAAAACTCTTTTCAGTATCATGTTGTGTTTATGCTTCTTATGTCTTCTCTAGAGGTGTGACGGTAGTGTGTCTTAACTGTGATTTCCTGACCGATGAGTCTGGCTTAGATAACATGGCTACGCATCTGAGTGAAAGCCACACACATACTTGTCAAGTTATTATAGAGAAAGGTGAGTACATATGGGGAGGTTTTTTTATCTGGCCATACATGTGTAAATGTCTGTGGATGGCTCTGTGTATTGCAGTCCTTCTTTCAGTTGTGTTGTCGTAATTTCTGTATGCTTGGGTTTGAAAGTGAGTCCTTAAGTATTGCTGCGTTTTAAAATACTTTTAATTAAATTCTTTCTTTCTGTTTTCAGTTTCTGTAGATATCCCAACTGCTGAAGAAGCATCTGAGTAAGTTTTGTTTTACTGCTTAATGTTTATTTCTATTAATTTAGTGACAGATGGCCAAAATTTGTGCTTAGAACTTGGGTTTCTTTTGAATTTGAAATGTAAGGTTGAGCTTAAACCCTGTACCTCATGTTTTTTGGTCTTACCATGTCCACATTGACAAGAACAATGAGAGAAAATTACTACCAGTTGTAGCCAAAACCAGTTTTTTTTATTCAGTTTGGCCAAAGAAACATAAATAATTTCTGCAGTATTAGAGCTTCTTCACCCTGACGTCTGATTCTAGACATAGACATTCTGATTCTGTGATTGGGATTCTGTCTTCTAAAATAGTTACTTTTATTGAACTAGGACAAATTCAGTTTTAATATTTTATGAATATTTAGAAATTGTTTTCAAGATTATAATTATTTATGACAAAGGTATACTGTGTTGTATTAACCTTTGAATTCTGACATACAGAAAACAGTATCAGGATTTGGGCTTTCAGGTTTTTTTAAGTTTGGGGTTTTTTTTAAAGTGCAGTATTATGGAGATTGTTGTTGATTACTGGGTTATTTTATAACCTTAAAATAATGAAATGATGGCAGGATGATGGCATAAGCCATCCACAGATTATCTTGGAATAGAACCTGAGGCTTTTCAGTGTAGTTTGTGAGCCTTCTGGTGCTTTAATTGAAGATTCAGAAAGGTGTCAGTTGAGTTCTGTCTAAACCATTTCAGAAAACAGGGAAAAAAATGCCGATTAAGCTGCAGAAAAAGGTATTTTAAGATGGAAGAAAATAGGTTACCTCTGATTTAACAACAAGGTGTCACTGAATTCATTTAACCTATAGCAGAATTCTAAAAGAGGTTAGATTTTCTCCCACGTGATGAGAACTCTTCAAGCAGAGTGAGAAGTTCTTAGGCATCTAAGTATAAATTAGCTTTCGGTGAGTGGTGGAAATATACCCAGTAGGTTATTTCATAACTGTTGAGTGTTTTCTTTCTGAGTTTCCATAAAGTGGCCAGTAAGAAGGGCACTGACATCTGACCCAAACACAGAAATACTTTTCTTTTGCTTTGAGTGATAGTGGAACAAAATATATGCTATCAATTTAAAATCTCTACTAGCAACTGTCTAGGATGTGATATAGTTGACTGTCATGGTCACTAGGATGACTTTTAGATGTTATTTTCAAGTATTTAAGATAATCTGGCAGGCATGAACAGAAGGAAGGAAGTTATTTTGGGAAAGTGTTCCAAACAAGCAATTTTAAAAGTGGAAGTTCTCATTTTGGAGCACAGAATGTTGAAACTGGATGAAATACTGTGAAGAGTCACCTAGGATGGTGAGCTGTGTTCTTTTCAGTAATCCAGGGTGCCTCGTGTCTTTCAGTGGTTGAGACTACAGTGAAACTTGGACAATGGGAAAATAAAATGTTGAGCTGTGATACCTGTGGAAGCCTTAGAGCTTTTTTATTTGGAGCTGGCATGAAGTGTTGGGAATTAATACTTGCTGAGCTATGTGTAAGGAAAGGTTATGGATGTATTGGAGTGTGGGCAAAGTGGTACTGTTGTGAATCAGGGCTCTGCTGTCCTGAATACATTAGAGATGTCACAAGAATGTTTAGTAACATTGGCTGTGCAGGGTCTGTATTACTAATCAACAGAAAAGTGAGCACTGGAAAGATTTGCAGGTCAGAATGCATATGGGTTCCTTTCTGAAAGCTGTTAGATCAGGATGGATGTAGATAGTTGTTACTGTTTTAGAACTCTGATGCTGGCATAAGATTAGCTACTGTTTTTTCATGAGCTGACATACAGTCTGTGATGATGGTTTTTGAAGTTACCACACTCATAGACTTGGTTATTTTCAGGATATCTTGTCCTGTTCTATACTAATCCTCTAATACTTTGGACAAGAATATATTATTGCTAAACCTAAGTGCGCTGTCACGTCTGAAGAGCAGATATTTTTAATAGATTATTTGCTGTACAGAGTACACAGAGAAATGTTCATCTTTTTGCGGGATCGTTCCTCATGGTACTCTGCTACTATTTGCTTTGGAAGAAGAGGATCTTTCAGACAATAATAATTTTTGCTTTGCAACTTTTCATTAATATATGGATGTTTCTTTCCATTCTTTGACCTATAATTCAGTGAGGTATGACTTATTTATGGGCTCTTCTGCATAACTTCATCATTTGAAACAGTGGCTCAGTTACAATCTTGAATGCTTTTAGATCTTCTCTTGCATCTCTCAGATGGTATCCTTTGCTATCTGTTACATCAGACTGGATTTGATGTAAAATTCATCTTTATTATTAATGGATAGACATGTTGTGTTCCATGTCCTCTGTGTAGTGATGAGACTGCCTTTGAACCAGATCCTGCCATGAGTGATGCAGATAACCTGACTGGCAAGGTTCCAGCAGGAATTGCTTTCAAAATTACTACTTTATGTAAAGTCACTTTGTTTGTGTAGTGAAACACCTTGTCATGGGGAATAAGGCTTAATAACTATGCCAGTACTCTTCTAATGCTCAACTCTCTGCTTTGCGCAACAATTAACATATTTTTAAATGAACTGACAGCAGACATTTTTGTTGCAGGGGAGTTGAAAGTGAGCAGGTATCCTATACTGCCTTGGCTCACTGATACATCATTGTGGACCAGAAAATTGAACCCAGTCCAGCTTGGGATTGTTTTGGTATGTAAGCAAAGAAGGATCCAACCAGACCTTTTCTTTTTTCTACACACATTGAAGCTGTGATATTCTCTTCTTGCATCTTTTAGGCAGCAGGTCTGGTCTTTTCTCTCAGTGTTGCAGTCTGGCAAAGGCCCTTCTGTGGTAATGTTCTCTGCTTTGCAGTACTGACTTGCAGCTTTTTGGGGGCTGTACTCCATTGAAGAGAGGCTTACCAGGAGTTTCACTTATGTGATGCAGTGTTTCCTTGCTGCTCAAGGCTGCTGATATCCTATCTAGAGTACTGTCTAAACAATGTTATGTATGTGTTGACATCAAAGCCCTTTTTGTTCTGAACTTGATCCTAGCTGTTGAAACTAAAGGGCTCGGTCGTTCTCTTTGGGTGTTCACTAAAACATACAAGTCCCGATCTATTTAATATTCAAGTTGCATTTTAGTCTGCCAATGCCTTTACATTATAGAGTGGCAAAATATGCTTTGAATGACTTTTTGTCACATGTAACTGCATAAACTGAATCTTGGCCAAAAGAATTTATTAGCTGCTTTGTGGTAGCAGCTAAGCTTCTTCTTGCTCCTAAATACCATAGGAAGAAAGCATGTGGTGGAAGCAGCTACATTTATTGAGCCTTTATTCTGCGGGTGGAGCGACTGTAGTTCATTCACACCTTGGTCCTTTAGTATCATCTCTCATCTTCAGGGATGTTCTGCTCAAGCTGCTGAGACATCTGCTGCTTTTGATTTCGCTGCTTCTGGCTTCATCTTTAGTTCTATATTGTCTATGACAAGTTTATCCATCAACAAGTCTGAATATAGGATCAGCTTTCTTTTGTCATGATGACTATCTAACATTCCTCCAAACTCAATCTTCTTAGAGCAGATGATACATGTCTTGGTTGGATCTCTCGTTTACTAGGTTCCAAGCAACCAAGTGCCAATCTTACTCTGAGATCGGTCGGTGTTACAACCTTCTAGCCATAAGAGATTGTTTTTGATGAATGCAAGCTGTTCTTTATTTGCAACACTTTCTTTTCCTGTGTAGTCAGATTCTCTGAGATTAATCTATTTTTACTAGTATTTCAGTCCTCTTCACTTTTAGTGTTCAAATGGTAAGAGTTTTGGTGATAGTGAGATTGTGCAACCACTGTGGTATTGCAGGGGTTCTGTCATCCGTTGTCTCTTATGCATATTTTGTGGTTGAGCATCTGCATGCTTGCTCACTACTCCAAAGTCTCATTGTTCTTTTTGCTACTTTTTTTCTTCTGATAGAAGCTATGTTCCATCTTGAATGCTGCTCTTCAGCATCACAGATCAGTTACCCACTACAGGTTTTCCTTGCAGGACTTATTTCTCTTTTGCTGCAGCAGCATTCAAAAAGCATAGTGAGTTTGTGTTTTCATTGTGAACTTGCTGTTGCATTTCATAGGAAGTTTTGTCAGTGATGTGTGCTTTTATTCAAATTTCCAGCAACAGCAAAACTGGAATATGATTGCACATTTTTGTAGCTTTCAGAAATGTTCTCCAAGAATTTCCCAGAAATTACATTAGACTGACACTTCACCATGAGTTTCTGTGAACTACACCTCTTTTGAATGGTCATTTGCAGTGTTACCATTTGGTTCTTGTACTGCTTAGCTACATAAATTTTTAGGGTTTCAGATTTGCTGTTAAAACACAGGCTACATACAGATTTGCCAGCTTTGGGTAAATAGTTTGTGTAGAAACAACTGGCATTGTGGCATCCTGTTCAACTTTATGTACCTCAACCTATCTGTGTTTTTGGTATCTTGAGAATGTTGAGTGTCACTACGTGTGAAAGGCATGTAGTTCCAAGGAAACTTTGCTTGGTTAGCTAATTCTTGATTAACCTTATTGTCAGAAAGACTTTCAAAACAAAGTAAATGAATGTTTGTTATATTGTAAAATGTTTGTAACTTTTTAACTTTGTGTATAACATTTCCCAGTAATGACAGTCAGATTTTTTGTAGCTGTCTTCATCGCTAACCTCATTTTACACGTCAGAAACTGGAGCCAGTGACAAATAACATCAGTGTCACCATCTTTTCTATTCATTTGGTAACAGTGTAAAATGCTGTAGTGTAGAGAAGCAGCTTTTGCTTCACTCAAACCATGCATTAACATATACCTTCCCAACAAATGCTTATACCAAGGTTCCTCAAACCCCGGCCCGCGGGTCCGCCGGTATTTACCTGCCCCCGCCGAGCAGCCGCAGTTCGCTGCTTCCTGCCTACTGCGCAGCCAGGCTGAGGCCGACAGCTCTGGCCCCTGACACTGTCCAACGACAGGGAACCAGCCCCCTGTTTAAAAAGTTTGAGGACCCCTGGCTTACACAGTCAGGTGTTTGGGGGAGAATTGTGCTTTTTTGCTTCACTGAGTCTATTTAGTTACGTCTTTCAAAGTGGGAAATTTCTGCGAAGCACAGCAGTTCTTAAGCACAACAAAACTGAACCCAGAGATCTTTCTCTTGGTAGTAAAATAGATTTATAATGCTAGGTGTAGTTCACTTGAGTGGCTGGAAGTAACTTTATATTAAAGTTTTCCTATACATTTCTTGAAATTGCTGTCAAGACAAGGTTATTTTTGGTTATGGATGCACAAAAAAAGGATGTTTGGCAAAAGATTTCATCTGAGTTTCAATAGTGCTCACCCAAAGGAGTTGCAGAAGTAACTCTTTGGTTGTAAGAAAACTTGAGAGATCACTGGAAAGGTGGCTGCTGATGGTTTGAGGTGTGTGTGTAATTTTAATGTGTGAGAGATGGGGAAGCAGTGAGACCGCATGAATTTCAGAAGTGACGGTGTTGCCATCAGTACTTGTACTGTGCATTTTGCAGTTGACTTGTTTCATTGACTGCAAAGAGTCCTAGGAGTAGTTCCTAAATGACTCTAGATGTATCAAATAAAATTTCAAATGAGCCTGAATTTAGACGAAATTAATGGTCTTACTTGCCTGGCTTTTATTCTGAGTCTCTTTGGCTTTATTGCAATCCATTCTATTGAGTGTTGCAGTCAAGATGAAATTTTTTCATTGTTCGTAGCTGGAAGAGTAAGTAGTTTGTATAGAATAAAGATTGAAGAGTTACAGAAATTTCTGTAGAAATTCAAAATTCTGAACTAGCAGACTGTACTTGGTCACCAAATTTGTTTTATTTTTATTATGTTCTTTCTAAAAGCACTTTAGCACCACAGATGTAAGACATTGTGTCGCCACTGTTGCTTCTTGAGAGCTATGGAATTCAAGATTTTTTTTAGATCATCAGATGTGGATGGTTTTCCGTGGTTTAGTATCCACTTACGAAATTTGTATTTACAAATTAGTACTTATTTCTCAAACCTGTTCCAAGACAGGCTAACAGCTGAGAATGTATGTCAGGAATCCAAGGTAAACCATACCAACAGAGATGTGGGTGCTTCTCACAAAGTGTTACATTTCTTCAGTTCCAAAACACCATAACCTAGCCAGTTTGAATCTGTTTTATGATCTATGAAATGTAACCACGGAAGTCTACCAGAATTAGATCATGTGACATAACGTTTATAATGTTTTTAAATCAACCTACAGATTTGGATGACAAAACTTAGATTTATTTAGACAAGAACAGGATGTTTTGCCCTTGAATATGCAGTGTCTGATTTATGTGTGTTTTAATTTGTTCTGCTCTTTCAAGAGTAATTATTTTAGACAAATTAGTATTTCTAACAATAGTTGTTTGAGTTCTTGCATGGACACCACTGAAGCTAAGCTAAGTGATGTTTTATCATCTTTTACTAGTGTTGCTGCTCACTAGTATTTTTTTGAGTGTTTTGTGTCCATCACCTGAAAAATTTGATACCATTTAGGTTACTCTAATAATTTTTCTTATTATTAATTAGATTAATATTGTTACAGCACCACCATAGCACTGTTATTTGAAATCAATACTTTATTATAGCTATTTTTGCCATCTTTTATTGCAAATTAAGATGTAATAATTACAATAGTTACAAATAGTTGTTCATGCGACAGACCCAGTTGTTGGTTAGCTTCTAGAATATTAGTAGGTGTTTATGGAGTGTTGAAAGTACATGGTACAATTCTTTAAAAGGTTTGTATTAAGCACTTTTTGTTGTATTAAATCAGGAAAATACTGAAAGAAACCAATAATAAACATTTTTCCATAAAATTTATCTTGGTAAAGCTGTTATTCTGTCAGGTAGTTTGTACCTTGTGGACAACCATTAAGAGTTGCTGAAGTCATGAATCATTCAATTTATGATTAATATCATTATTTGAATATAACAGAGGCAGCACCATACTTCAGCAGATTAAATTTGCCTTTAATGCAGCATCAACAAAGAAGAAAAAGGCATAAGCAATTTTGAGAGCTGTTTTTAAGAGAAACCTTTGAAAGGTTAGATTTCATGTGAGAACTGATGACTTAAGGTTTTGTAGGAGATACACTTCTTGCTATCTGTGCAAAAATGTTTTCTGAAAAACACAGATTAATTTTAATGATGTGATAAGCTGCTTATTTAATGTGGTTTTAAAACAAGTCAATACATTTCAATAATTTATAGCTCATCTAGTAGAACTCTGCCTGTAACGGTATTTTGAAAGGACTATCTCCTCTAAATTGGAGTTGGGAGGTCAGCTGCCATGTTTTATACTTGCCCTGAAGTAGACTACAGCTGTACTCCGGGTATTTCGGTTATGGTAGACAGAAAGAGAACTGGCCCCCTTTGCAGAACGTTTTTAGTGGGTTATAATGTAGGTATAGGCAATTAATTTTAGATACTTCAGGTATAGTTTGAAAGATCATTATGGAGTCTTCAACTAGAGCTGAATTATTGCTAACCGTTTTAAGATTGTTCCTGGTTTTCATGAGGTGAGATAGCTGGAACAGGTTACATGAAACAAGTTTCTTATCATTTCTGTATGCACAATGAAACATTTTAAAACTCTGAAATGTTCTTCTTGAACTTGCAAGTACATTTTAAACTCAAATTAGGTATCCACTTCAAAAATACATTTCAAATTGTCAAGTTGCTTTAATACTGTAAACATCTTCGTCCTTATCTCTATTTTAACAATACAGTATTTTAAAATATGGAATCTTAATTCATTATCCACTAGGTTAAAGACCGAAATCTCCATTAGAAGGAGAGAAGCTAAGTTGGAGGTAATGTCTTTCTTTTCTCCACACAGTTTTAACATGTCTCTGAACTTCATCACTAGTTTGAAGATCCAAAACAATTTTTTTTATTTATACTTACACAGCTGGGTCATGGTGTTCAGAAGACATGTGCAGTGCACAAACCCAGCTTTCTGTGGTTTACTTTAGAAAGACTTTGAGGAGTTGGAGGAACACCTTCAGTGCTTCTGCCAGACCCAAAGAGTTCTTGCTTTCAGTTAGTCCATTCTGGTCAATTTGAATGCCAGGTTTCAGTGAGGGAATGCTTTAGTTGCATTACAGGTCTTCATCATCAGGGAAACCCACAAATTGACCTGAAACATAAGCTGGGGTCTAGGTACATACTGATCCTGGCTTGTAACTTTGTGAGGTTTTTTTTAATTACTATTTCTTGGAAGAGGAGAATCTTTGGCAGTGCCTCCTCAGGCCTGAAGAATTACTGTGTTTTTTCGAGGCACATATGTAATTTTCCCCCTGCTTTCTGTCTGTCAGGAAGCGAAATGATCTCACAGCACCTTTTACTTATTTCAAAAGTAGCTTTGGATTCTGATTTTACATAGTATTTTTTCTTTTACAAGTTGTCTTTCTGTTGCACTTCAAACATGACAATGTGTTACAGAATTTCCAGGCCAGTAAATGAGCGGCAGAAGTCCTCAGAGACCTAGTAAAGGTTTTTCTTGTAACACTACCTGTCTGCTTTCCAAAATGTAAAAAGGGTTGTTGAGGTTTTCTTAGCAGAAGCAATGGTTTTGTAGAAGTGTGAGAAGGTGTTCATCCTCATTCAAGTAGTGTCAAGCAGGAGTCTCAAATGTACACAGTAACACCTCTTGTTTTCACAGACTTGATTACCACTTCCGGTGCATTTACTCTTAGTTTTTATCTTTTTTTTTAATCCCATACTGTGTTTCAGCATTATAGAAGATGTTGAAATAGCATTTTTTGCTCCACAAAATTGCTTTCATTTTAAAATGGAAGAAAAGCAGCATCCCTACCAAACTCAAACAAAACCACATTAAAAAACCTAACCAACACACCCTAGTTCTTATGCTTGGAAAAGATGGTGAATAGACAGGATAGGCTACTTTGGTTTTCTTGGAGCTGACAGGACATCTGAAACAAGACCTTTCAGAACAGTAAGCTGCCTATCACTGTGGTGTGGGCCACATGGAATCTCTGGTTGTTCTTTTCAAGGTGCATGAAATGCTTGTGATTTCTCTGCAGCCAAAAGCCTGACGTTTTGGCTTTTGTTGAAATGCACAGCAGGTTGAAGGACAGAACCCCTAAGATGCTGAGCAACCAAAAATGAAAACTGATGAACCACTTTGTTCAAAAAGACTGTGCTTAAAATTCTGAGAGCTGAGTCTTAAAAGTCTAAAAAGTTGCCCCTTCCTGGTAGTTCCCAGACTATGGTCAGCCAGGGTAGAGAAGGGTAGCAGATGAGGAAGGGGGTTCTATAGAAGGGAGTTAATTAACTTTATGTCAGAAAGTGTTAATTAGCATGGGTCGTGTGTATGAGTTTTGTATGACAGAAATGCAACAAAGTACCATTGAATTACAGCAAAGAGTATTTTGGAACATGGAATAAGCTTAGCTTTAGCACATGTTTTAAAGTATTTGCTATGTGATTGGCATCACTGAAACAAAACATTACCTCTGTGGGGTGGGGAAAAAAGTGTGATTACAGTAGGCAACATTGTTTACAAATTCTTAAATATTTCAGAGGTTGTTGTACAAATTCAAATGTTCACCTTTATGTACAAGGGTCTTTTCTATTAAAAAGTAACTTCTAATTGCATTAGGACATATGAAATCCTTCAATTTTGTCACTTAGGCATTTATGTCTCCCAAATGAGATTGTATGGGCAAGATGCCCTGTAGCATCAGAGCCACTAGCTGTTTGCAAAGGGCAGTTTTCTCTCACTTGCTTTTCTAGTGTTTAATAATGGAGGGGGGAAATTGTTCATGTTGTTCAGAGTTTAAAAGTTCTTTCACTGGGTAAGTTTTAATAGAGGGTCAAAAGTTTGTTCTTTGACAAGTGTTTTCTTAAGAATCTTCCTTATAGTTACATTGAATGGACTAGCATCTGTTTGGCTAAAAACCTTTGTAATGCTTAAAAAATGTACTAACCTCAACTTTGTCTTTCTTGCTTTTCCTTTGCTTTTTTTATTTTTGCTGGGTTTTTTTGGCTAGCAGAGCATGAGTTTAGTTCAGATTTGGTTTTTTCCCCTTCAATTAAGAACCTGAACAGACTGAGTTTGCATCCTGTTCAATAAGGCATAATTGAAATTATGTATTTCAGGGGCTACAAGTGTTGCTTTAAGGTTTTGCTTGGTTTCAGGATTTTTGTGGGGGTTTTTTGTTTGGTTGGGGTTTTTTTTTTATGTGCAAGACTATTTACAAACATCTACGCTAAGATCCGTGATCAATCTCTCTGCTGGGAATGTCAGTGTGAAATTATTTCTACAACTTTATATTGTAATCAGTTGCCTATGAATGTAAAATAAAAGAAATATCATTAATTATTACAGAAAATTTCAGGACCTAGTTTATCTGAAGGAAAAACAGAAACACCAGCTTTTGAAAGGTAAATACAATGATCAGCTGCATCTTGAAATCAGATTACATAAAATAACACATGCAATCTTATTTATCAGGTAATTGGGCAAAACTTTCATCATTTTCATGGGGGTTTTTTTGTGACAGAAACTTTCATGGTGGTTGTAATATAACTTAAGACATGTAGCATTCAGGTTGCAAGTGTGAAAACACATCTTGAGTAATTAATAACGTATTACTAAGATTCATTAGATATTAAAGACAGTTATTTCTGTATCTAAAATTATCCCTTGAACTAGTCTCATTTTAAAACTAGATTTTATATACAGCTTACAGTAGCTACTTCATTATTACAGCCCTTATTGATCAGTCAGGACATTGTTATCATGCTGTAGAAAATGAGTCCCTTGTTTTCATTAAACAAAAGAGAGATTTCACATCTAACTATGCACAGAAATTCACTTTTCTCTAATGAGTTATTACAGTTCTTGCATTTTCCAGTCTTTCTGATGTCTGATTTATTTTTTTTTGTTTTCTTGCACTGTCACCAGTATTGTTTGTACAGAGTGGTAAGGGTATGTTTATTGCAAATACTAGATGGAAGGCTATTCGTTTCCAGCTGTTGACTCACTAACACAACAATTTCTTTAAATCCTATTTATTTTTATTTTTCTTGTGGCATTTCAGTACCTCACAACTGATAGTTTTTGTTTATCATCTGCAGTTCTCAGTAAATGGTTTCATTGGAAAATACTACTGCATCTAGTGACCTAAAAGATCACTGTTCTTTGTGGATAATGGTTTTTGTGATGGTTGTAGTTGTGTAAAAATGTATTCAATCTTATTTTCATACTGTTTTATTGGTATAAATGACCAAAAAGGTACGTTGATAAGAAATAGCCTTCTTTTCTGCATGAGAAATGAAGATGGATGGGTGGATAGATTTTTCTTTCTCTCTCCATTCATGTGTTTTGCTGAAAATGAGTGAGAATGAGAAGTGGGGTTTAAATGAAGCTGGGATTTTGGTTATTGTAAGGTGAGATTGTGATGGGTTCTTTCCACATGTCAGGGGCAGATTTCTCCTTTGGAGACTTTGAGTGTGAATTGTGTGTGTACATACATGTAATCCATCTGGGATTTCCAGTGTGGAAGCACTTCTCACCATTTGCTAATGAGACATCATTCTTTTTATTTACAACTTCTTTTGCATATCTGCGTTCCAAAATTCCTACAAAGTGTAATGCTATGCTTGTGATTTCAGACTACACCTCATCCTGAGACTGCTTGTTGAAAAGTAGGAGCTAAAGGTCATGTGTTTGTATAGTGTTTTATAGTGAGTTCACTGGCTTTCATGTGAAAGCAGTTTGAATATTCGCTAGCTTTTGTACATCTTTGTACACCTTAAGGGTTTCTCTGGAATAGCGGAGGTGATTAGAAACAGTTCTGCTAAGACCACATATGGCAGCCTCAATGGACAGTTCTGAGCGTTGGCTTCTGTGCTGGAACTTTGTCTTGAGCTTTCCTTCAGATATTACCCTTTCCCCTTTTTTTCTAGAAATTCAGGAGAGATGAGAAGAATTTGCATAGAAAATCTGATTGTTCAACGCTGTAATTTGTTTATAGTAAGAAAAAATAAGTTTGATGCAAGTAGCAAAAATAGGTTGTAATCTGGTGAAGAGGCTCACCTGTCTCTTGAGTTAGTTCCTTATTAGGAGTGCAAGTTTTGTAAAGTTGTTATGGTTACCTCAGTACCTGGGAAAGTTTCATCACTCAAGGATATCTCAGCAGTCTGTTATCCCTGCTCGAGGTACTCCTCTGACTTAAATTCAAATTAGAAAATTGAATATTCTTCAGTAAAACATGAAAACACATTTCTAACAGTTTGTAATATGTAGACCTCATCTAGAATAACCATTTTCTTTAGAATTCGGTATCTTTTAGCATGTAGACAAATCATAAGAATTGCTTGAATTCCTGCATCAGTAGAACAGCATGTATGTTGAGGCTTTCACCTTGGAGACATATAAAAAACTTAGTAGCAGAAAGTAGATTAGTCCTTTCAGGAGTGTTGGATCTCCTTGTAGGTAATCAGATATTTGGTGGTGATAACTCTCTTGCATGTCACTGTTCAGATACAATTTTCAATGTATTGAATTTTAAAAAGTCATTTGGGAGGCTTTGCTCTTAAATTCTTGATAGGAAGTTAAATTATATCTGGAATCAGACCAACTGTTGTCCCTCCACCTTCCACCAAATGCTTTCTGTTGTCTGTCGCTATCATAATTGTAGATATTTTGAGCTAAAAAACTTAGAATTGGTTAGAAGTTTTATTAAACTTCTAACAAGTTGACTTTTACCAAGCAAAACTTGAGCTCCATCCTGGAAAGGATGGGAGAAGCTGATGTTCTTGTAAGAAGTTAAAAGAAATATTAGAAAGTAGTATTTAGGATTTGGGCTGTTGGAATATGAACATGTGAGCAAATAGTGTTTAGCTGTATGAATAGGCTGGTTTGTATCTCTCTGGGTATAGATGGTGTTTAAGTGTACGGTTTGGTCTGTGGAGCAGCTTTTCTTTTCCTCAGCAAGCCTCTAAAGCACCACATGTTCATGGCTTTATTGAAATACTCCAAGTTTGTCTACAAAGTTAATATACTGTGGCTTAGATTTTAAAGGTGTTCACTGTATTGCGTAATTCAGTATTGACATATTTTCTTTCTAAGCATACTGAAACATGGATTTCATCACTGAAAAGGCTGCTTTACAGCTAGACGCATGCAGTGAATCCAGATTTGTAGTTGCCTAACTAAATTTGAGAGCTAAGTAAATGTAAATTTCTTTCAGCTTTTTATTTGAGGCTTTAGTCTCTTCGGTACTGCAGTCAGTTTAAAAGTACAAACCTATTTAGTTTTTTTGCACATAATCAAGAAAAGTTTTCAAGTAGTCGTATGGGTGTCATAGGGGCTGTGCAGGTTTATGGACTCGCAGTTTTGAAAGAGCCATGTGTCAGACAGGATGATGTAAGCTACCTTCCTGGAGAAGAAATATAAGAGCTGTGGTTGTGCTAGATACAAAGCTGAGTTTTTAAATAGGTGAGAAAAATGTAGTTGTTAACTAAATCAGCCCATCTTGCTATGAAAGCTTGTGAGAAATACCTAGCAAGAAGTCTACTGTACTAACTTGAGTGTCACATCACAGACTATAGCCACACCTTGCTTTATTTAATTTGTAATAAAAATAGCTTTTTCTTTTTTTCCCCAGCAAACAAGAGCATAACTCTTCGGATGAAACAAAAGAATGCAATAGAAATCAAACAACAAAAGGTGCATCAGTTGAGAAGAACAAAGAAAACTCGTTGTCAAACACAGAAAACGTTCCTAATGTGGAACCCTCTGACAACAGCTCAAAGAATTCTTCACTTGGGAAAGGACCATGTTGTGGTTCAGATAACAAGCAATTAGATGAGAAGCAAAAACATATTTGTAATGAAAGTGAGTTGAAAAAGTGCCAAAGCTCAGATAATGTTAACTCAAATGAGCAGACTAAAGTGTATAGCTTGGATGAAACAACACTTGCAGCAATGAATGCAAGGGATTTAAAACTGACATTGGGTGAAGATGTTAGTTTTGAGCAGTTCTTGAGAAAAAGAGATGAACCTGAATCTGTTAGTTCAGACATTAGTGAACAAGGTAGTATTCATTTGGAGCCTTTGACTCCGTCAGAGGTACTAGAGCATGAAGCCACTGAAATTCTTCAAAAAGGTAGTGTTGCCCCTTCATCAGACAAATCTGGACAGCTATCTGAACAAACAGATGAGACTTCTAAGGAAAGCAGTTCCAACAGAGCAGAAACAACGCTGGACAAGACAGATGAAAATGAAGCAAGCTGAAGTGAATTGTAGTGTAAGAACACCGTGGACCGTTCTGACACGTGCTCCTTGATGCTGATTAATGAAAAAATAAAGTGAATTAAGAGAGGGAAAAGAAACACTAAAGGGAAGTTTTGCATATGAAATTTTCCTGTGTAGATACAACTGAATTAACTAAATTTACCAGTGGTAGTACATTCAAATGTATCTTCTGATCTCTTCAATGTAATCTGTCTTGTTAGACTTACATTTGAAAGGAGAAATAAATTATAAATTTTGTGGTTAACTAGCCTGGGGTAAAGGTGATTTGTTTGCCAAGAAAATATTTTTTTAATGATATTCACAGTGAAATGTTTAAACATTGGAGTTTACTGTTAATTCATTTCTGATGCTGAGATGGAGCACACTTAGAACAATAGCTGTTGGTCTGCTGATAATTTCAGTAAACATAAAACATTTGGAATTGATGTCACATTCCTTTCTGTAAAATGATGTAAACAGAATTATATGAATCTATGCACCTCTGTACAGGTGTCATCCTGCCAGGCTGTAAGCTTACCTTTTAATAAACTTTCAGTGAAAGTGGAATTATTACAATAAAATACATATTTCTGGGGTTTTCAGTGTGCAGGCTGTGCAGAAATAACAAACATAATTGTATAAAGTAGACCCTAATGCTGAAAGTACTGTAGCTCTTAGGCTTTTATCATTGTTTTAGTTATTCTTAGCTGTAGACCTGTAGGAATGGTCTGTAAGTCACACCAAAGTATGGTTTAATGTAAAAAATCTCTTAAGCAAAAAGAAGGAAAGGCCCAAACTAGAAATACCAACTGGCATGCATTTTCCTGTTTTGCAACTGCTACTGGCTAACTGTTACAGAAAGGACAGAAGGGCATACAGAGGACAATTGTACAGTTTGAGATTAGGACTTTTTGTAGTCTGTGTACAGAAAGATGGCTGCTGGGTTTGGTTTGGATTTTTGTTTTAGCTTTTTTTTGTCTCCTAGTTAGCAACTAGATGTAGAGATGCATATGATTAACAGTAGCTTGCTCTTAGGACTTCATTGCTCCATTTAAAACATTCAGAATGTGCTTTTGACTTACAGTTTGTTTCTAATGAATGTTAAATGTTCTAAACAGCTGTTAAAGCACTGCTGTAAATTATTACTTTTTGAGTAAATATTTGCAACAAAATGTTGTTGTCTTTGTGCATAATTTTATGCTAAGCTTGAAACTTTGGGCTTGGTCTTCCCCCCTGTTTACAATAAATTCCGCAATGTTCCAGAAAGCTATTAAATTATAAATTTGAGGATTGTGGGGTTGTGTTTTTTTGGTTGGTTGGGTTGTTTTGGGGTTTTTTAACAACGAAATGAGCAAGTGCCTATGCATAATACTATTTTTGTGGTGTATATATATGTAGTAAGATGTGCAAACTTCTCCAGATCATACTAAGATTTTTCTAGGTCATCAATGTGCAACCCAAGTCTACTCCATCCTGGCTTTACCTGGGCTCAACTGCCAAATTGGTCAGATCCACAACAGGATAAAAACTGAGACCATCCAGCTTATTGGAGCCTCTAAGTGAACCACATCAAACTCAACATTGCAATAATTGCTTCAGACTCTAAAGTTACAGAACAGTTTAAAGTACGTAATCAGCTGTGGAACTTCATGTGTGTTACTGCACAGGATCCTTAATGCAGCAGCAGTTCAACCCAGAGATAGCACTACAGTACATTTAATGGGACATGGTCTGCCATGGAAGTAATGCTCTGAAATGGTGACTTTCAGCTAGGACTACCTGTTTGGTACTTGCTTGTAAACTCCTCGCGTTTGTCCGTTAGTGTATGCAATGAATTTTAATAACATTGAACATTTTAAGAATAATGTAGCCACATGCTGTTGAGGGAAGTTGAAAAACAAAACTTAGTTTGAAAAATTACGTAGTTGGCATGAGTATGTCTGTATGTTCAGAAATGTGGTATGTAGAGCATTTTTTGTTTCAGGCCATGTAGAAAATGCTTATACAAAAGGTAGTGTGAGAGATAAAACACCCAAACATCGAGTGGCCCTTCCAAAAGCAGAGGTGAGAGACTCATGCTGTTCTAGCAAACTGTTAGGTAGCAACTAGGTAAGTGAAGTGTATCATTAAAACTGGAAGGAAAAAAACCAAACTTCTTCACAATGTTTCCTATATGAGGCAATAAATTTCATGACTGAACACTGTAGGAACCTGCCTAATTGTGAAGATTAATCTCCGTCATTTTGTTACAGAGGCTTCCTAAAGATGTGTTAAATTAGTACCTTTTACTTCTGAGGATCAAGGTACAGTGAATGCATTTTCAGTTACTTGAACTTAACATACTTCAGGTTTTTGTTTGCTTCTGAGTCATTCACAGCGTTGGAGGGATTCTTCATCCACCTGTCAGTGATTCTAATATGGCTATCAAGATCTGAAGTTACTGGATTTTACTAAGACAATGAAAAGAGGAGCCAAAACATCTTCCAAAGTGCAAAAACAGGTGGCACAGAACTACCGTTTCCCCTCATCTCGAGAGATTCACCCTATTTGCTTCAGTCGCTGTTCCAAATTGGCGTGTTTCGTTTTAAGCAAATCACATGCTGCGTCTTTGCTATCATCATGACTTGCTTTCAGTGGAATACTTGTCATTGGCTTATGATCAGTAAATGCTTTGGAGTTTCCTGGAGTGCAGCAGATGTCTCAATTTTTCTTTGTGCAGTTTGGGAGAGAGTTGGCTCAAGAGAATGGGTGAATAAATCAAGATAAAACAGATCATAGCACTTCCCCAAGTTCTAAGAATTGGATTATGTATTTTAAAAGAGATGGTTTTTAATAACAAAATTATAACCAAAACCTTTTCTTTCTTCCTGGTAATGGATGGAGAACCCTGGGCAGTAGGTGACATCCCATTCTGTGGTGCTTTATTTGCTGCCAGAATGCAGGAAAAATGAAAGATAAGGTAAGGATTCTTGATTAATACTTTATATTACGCAAAACCTTAAACAAGAGATCTCAAGAGTTTTTCTTCAGGTTTTAATTGTTGTTACTTACATGCTGGCATGTAGAAGGTGCTGTAGTATATCTGTCAAAGCCTGGCCATAGGCTGTCACAGTAGTTTTGTTCAGACTCTTCAGAAATTCTTGTGTCTGACAAATTTTATACCTGATAGTACTTTTTTTGTAGTCACTAGTGTTTGAAAGCTTGTGAGCTTATTTTGTCTAGTTGTGTCCTGTAATTTTGTCTGTATGCTGACTGTGCCTCTAATAAAAGCAGTTGGTAAGTATGTTTCACTGGAATGATTTTTGCTTTTAATGAAACCTTTATTCAGGGTTCAGTTCAAAGGTCAGTACTTAGATGAAGCACAGCCTGTTATTTCCTTAGCACACCCCATTTTTACACGTCATTTTGACTCCAGTTTTTCTCCATTTAATTCTGAAAGGATAAGCATGTTGACTGGTATCTTATGTTACTTTACAGACACTATATTTGAGTTTTGTTTCACTGTTGTAGCTCTAAGACAGCTAACATTTTGTATTCAGTTGTTTCATTGACCTAGACTAGCCATGTTCAGTTGATACTTCCTGTTTTGCACCGTATTTTTTTTTTAAGAAGTGGAACATTTCTTAAACATTTCTTAAGAAGTTTACTTGTGAAACGCTTTGTGTTGAGATTAGTGACGTCTGCGAGGCACTGTAAAGCTGGGATGTTTGTGGATGTTAAAAATGTGCTGGTTTGACCAAGGTTGTTTTACTGTCCATTGTTTCAGAAAGGCTGAGGTTTCTGTTCCGGCCACAAGGATAACTGATGTTGTGTATCTGCAACTTGGGCAAACTTAGTTTCACTGGAAGAAGATTAAATGCTTTCGTTACACAGATGGGCTGTATTGGACAATTGAAAGATTAACTTCTAGATTAAAATGTTAGTTTGTCAGCAACCATTTCTCCATCCTGTAAACATATTTAGGTAACATTGCTAAATCAATCCCTTATGTCAGGAATTAAATAAACTGCACCTCATATTTTAGTTCACTAAATTCTCAGAATCACAAAATCTTTTTGCTTGGACCATCAAGTCCAAACTTAGACTTAGACTTAGCAGTGCCAGGTCTCCACTATGTCATGTCTGTAAATGTTAGGCAATGTTAGCCATTTAATGAAAAAGCTTTTTTCTGCAAACTGTTGAAGGATTGGGTAGCATATTCATGATCAAGCGGCCCAGAGGAGTGGGTGAAGAGACACAGAGATGGAATGTTGGATTAGCTGGGCCTGGTTTGTACTTGGATGGGAGACAGTGTGGGTACACCAGGTGCTATAGGCTGACCCTGCTCCAGCAGGGAGAGTTGCACTTAGATGATCTTTCAAGGTCCCTTCCAACCTGTAACCTTCTGTGGTTCTTACGCTGATAATGTAGCTTTGAGAATGTAACTTTCACATGTTTTGGTCATAAATAATGTGATTTACGAACTATAAATAGTTCTGGGCCACTCAATTCAAGAAGGACGTGGAACTACTTGAAGAAAAAATAAAAAAATACACTTTAAATGAGGTGGCCCAGCATCCTCTCAAATTGAGCCTTAAAACTGGCTGTAGTTGCAGAATCCACCACTTTCCTGGGGCCCTCAGTTAAAGAAGGACACGTAACTGCTGGAGAGTGTCCGGCGCAGAGCCACAAAGATGATGCAGGGAGTGGAACATCTCCCTGATGGGGAAAGGCTGAAGGAGCTGAGTCTCTTTAGCTTGGAAAAAAGGAGACCGAGGGGTGACCTCAGTGCTGATAAATGTGAAAAGGGCAAGTGTCAGGAGAATGAATTCAGGTTCTGCTCAGTGTCATCTAGTGATAGGACAAAGGGCAGTGGGTCTAAGCTGGAACATAAGAAGATTCCACATCAATGTGAGAACTTCTTCGTGGTGAGGGTGACAGAGCGCTGGAATGGGCTGCCCGGGGAGGTTGTGGAGTCTTCTCTGGAGATGTTTGAAACCCAGTTGGACACGTTCCTGTGCAACTTGATATAGGGGATTCTGCTCTGGCAGGGGGATTGGACTAGATGATCTTTCAAGGTCCCTTCCAATCTCTAATGTTCTGTGATTCTGACTAATATTTTTGACTAAAGGGAAGTAACCTGCAGATCTGGTTTTTTTACAGCCTCTCATATCTTTTTCCCTTTGATCCTATAGGGATCAAATAAGTGTAGTAACAAACTGGGGTCCTTGCTTTCCTCTCTTTTAAGGCTGCGGAAGTAGTGGAACATGAGTATTTAATAGTGTGGTGGCAGATGACACGTACTCTTTCGGGGGTAACAGAAAAGACCTTGATTGTTTTGCTTTTTATACTACTCTGCATCTGTGAGATTAATTAGCAAGCAAGCAGAGTTTACATACTTTGCAACCCTTTTTCTCTCAGCTAAGAAATTGATGACACGTGGTATCATTTTCCCAGGATATTTAGTGAAATGCAGTGTGTTCATTAGCTTATATTACTGTTCTTTCCCTGTCGTGATCCTTTGTATCTTGGAATGTCTTACAGAATCAGAGACTGGTTTAGGCCACAGACCAGATTGCTCAGAGCCCCATCCAGTGTGGCACTGAACACTTCTAGAGAGGGAGCATCCGCTGCCACTCTGGGCAAACTGTTCCTGAGCCTTACTTACCATCCTCACAGTGAGGAATTTCTTCCTAATATCTAATTTAAATCTATTCTCTAAATCTCCTTCCGTTGTTGGTTGGTGTGTAATTAACTTTTATGTTGCCAGCTGGTGATGAAAAGCAAAAGACACTTCTACAGAGGAGATGCAAAACTAAGTTGAGAATTTTAATCAGAAATAGTAGTGTGTAACATGTGGAACAGGTTGGTTAACCTACTCTATTTGATAATAAAAGCTTTTTTAGCAGTTCCTAGAACTGCAACTTGAAAAACCAGAGCAGTTTAGCATGTACAGCTTAATGGTTCAGAACTCCATTAAGAACTGTAGAACTCCATACCAGATCAGAGTTCCCAAAAATAGCCCAAGTCATCACATTCTTTCTAGGAAAGTTTTTCTTCTGTTTGTGTGACTTCCCACTCTTTTCTTTCCCACAGAACTTGTACTGGATGCCCTCCTGAGACCACAGAAAGGCCAGTTATCCTAAAGGAGATAAGAGTGCCGGTATGATCTTTGACAGAACCACAAGAAGCTTGTAACATGTGACACGTGAGGTGTTCTGCATCACCACAGTAAGATGTGCCTTAGTGTTGGATACTGGCATATTATTAATTTTGTGAAGTAATGAGGTTCTGGCCATTCTGACAATTCACTTAGCAATACCGTCTTAGATACGGTTTCCATTGCTGGAATTAAAGTCTCTCAGCCAACCTCAGTCTCCCTGGGGGTGTACATTGACTCTCTCCATCGTCCTGCATCACCCACAACGTGCTTCCTTGTCCTTGGGCTGAAAGAACTCCCAAGAATAGGCCTCCCTTCACCTGCAGCTGGAGTGACCCACACAGCCCTTCCCAACAGGGTCTGTTCACGAACAGCAGGAACTGTGTCTCCTTTTACTACCTGTAGCAGGTTGATTGAGCAGGACCAGCCTGATTAGCAGATCCTCTGCTGTTTAACAACCACGCAGCCTGTGCTGGGTGCTGATCCCAAGCTCCGTGAGCTTTCAATGTACCAACAGCTGGAAGTTACCTCTTAATTGCTATTTGTAATTAGATGGTAATAAAAATGCGTTGACTTCTCACATCATGTGTGGCTAATATTAATGGATTCCTCCTTCGCTGTCTTTACACAATCTTTACAAATGTACCTGTTCTTTATGCTTTGGAATTTATTGTTTGAGAGAGCTTACAACTCACTTGCACTATTAGCAGACCTTCCTTATCACATCTTTTTTGTAACATTTCTGTGTTACCCAGCATAAAATAAATTACAGGGAGCAGGAAGGAGAGAGCTAGGAAAGAATGAGACTCCCTGCAATAACAGCTATATGCTCTCCAGCTAGAGCTGGGAGCAATTCTGCTGATCGGAATCCCCTGAGACAATACAAAGCAGCAAACTCAAGTGTCATTGGATTGTCAAGATGCTTCGTTGCAGCAGAAGATCAATAAGAAGCAGCAGCAAATGAGAACTTCACTGTGAGTGGAATGTAGAGGATGCACAGGCAAAATGCTTCTGGTTTTGGTCTTCTAGTTAATAAGAGTAGAGATTTTTATCAAGAAACATTCGATTCTGTGCAGCTAAACTGTCTGTCATCAGTCCCTTCACAACATAAAGAAGTTTGGCCTGAATGTGAAGTGACATTTTTGAGTGTAATGGACACCAATTAAGTAAAGGTAAGTAATTGACAAAGTTCACTCAATCAACACTTGCATAATAATTCCTTTGTGTCAGGCAAAATGTATTTCATTGCCCTGTCTGGTTTGGAGTGGGCTGAAAAGTGCTTTCTATACCTCACCTGTACCATCTGCTAGGGTCTCTTGGTATGTGCAGCATGAGAAACCTTTCCTGTGCCAGAGACTGTACTAAGTCAGTACTATCCTTTTTCACTTGTGCAAAGCTTTGCACTTTGGGAGTGTGTAAGGACCCTGATCGTGTTCTTCCACAGTGTGCCCAGTTGAAGCTCTAGAGAAACTTCCTGCAGCTGTATGCAGCAAAATGTAAAGCAGTTCCATCCATTTACATTTCACAAATGTCCTTTAAAATTCCAGTAGGTTCTGCAGCAGAAGCCTGTGTACTTACCATTCCCATCACCAGTGAGTTCTGTGTTGCAGACTGTGCGTGACTAGAAAAGCTGAAAGGTAAGAAAGTTCACAAAAGAGCTGTTTTGTTGGTGGATTCCTACAGCAGCTGTCTATGAGATGATAGCTCAGTAATCTTTGCAGCCTTTTACTGGACTGCTAAGTGTGTGTGGTGGGGTAAATGCATCGCAAGGTTACCCAACAGCAGTGGTGAGAAGCAGACATGCTTAACTGGATGTAGTTTCATGACAGGCTGCAGACAGCCCCAGGCAGTAATTTCTCCTGTTACTACAGCAGCAAGAGGGTAATTTTTGTTAACAATACAATATATTTTCCAGAGGATCTGTGAAATCTGAATAAAGCCCTGTGAGGCTCAACAGTTCATTAGTGAGCTAGGACAGCTTGGCATACAGTAGTTTCATTCATGATTGAAACTGTTACCACTACAAGAAGTGAAGAACAAAATTGCAAATAGGAGTAATAGGACCACCTTCAGGCTCTAAAAAACATTTTGCAAAAGAGCAGAGGCAGCAACCAGAAAATATCCTGGTGTTCCTAAAATTGTATTCAAGAGTCTTCTTGCCAGTGAAATACAGGAAGTTTAAATATGCCATAGAATACTGCATGTGAAGGCTGATTTTATCTGCAACAGTTGTTCTCCCTAATTTCAACAGTATGTATGCTACTGCCACTTCAAAACATCTGGGTACTGCAGTCTTTTTCTTTCCTGCACCTGCAAGTGTAAGTACACACACAAACAAGAAATTAAATCTTTTGCAGAGCCAGAGAGAGAGGGGAAAAGCCTAACCAGCCATGAAGCTCAGGGGACCAGTATGACAAGGGCTGAGCTGTAAACAAGCTTGAGAGGGATTTAATTCTTATGACAAGTGCCAGTGGTAGCATCTCACATGGGCTCAGCATATGCACACATTTCAGAGGAGGGATCACAGAGGACATAATGCAAATATGAGAAAGCTCTGAGCACATCAGCCTATACTGCTCTAAAAATAGCCTCAGATATCAGGATGAGCCAGGGTTGTAATTATCTTGATTTTTCAGAATTTTGCCACATGTAAGAGGGTTTCTGGAGTACACTCGCACTATAATTAGACTTTCTAACATATAAACTGCAAACTCTTTGGGGCAGGGGTTGTGTCATATATTTACAGGGCAAGTACAAGGCCTCATCAGATGGCATTTCCAGGGTGATAATGCAAGAAAAAGACAGTAATAGCTGATGGAATCAGTTTTAAAGAAGCTGATTTTAGGTCAGATGCTTTTTTTCCTCCTTGTTTGTTAAGGAAGGAGCACTGAAAAGTAATTTATTATCCAAATTAAATTTTTAAAGCCTCAAATGCACACTCATTGCTGAATTACAGTCAGGTCCTTTCTTTTTCAAGTGTGCTCTCAACTGCCTCATTTCTCTAGCAGCATTCCGAAAAGTACCTACTGCAAACTCTATCCTGCGATGAGTACTTGAGCAGATTCCCCTGTGGCAATTTGTGTGGCAAGATGCATAACCTTCGGGCAGCTTTGAGATGAGCAATATGCTCCCGTGTGCTCCAGCTGCTACAGAGGGCTGACTCATGTAAGAAACCAGAGCAGTGCTCTGCTCACCTTAGATCTTTGATCCAGCTGCTTTCTTTTCTTTCCTCAGCCTGCAGTAAATGTAACAGTTACATTTACAAGCAAAGGGTTAATAATCCCTGGAGGTGTGGGCTTTGGATTTTCAGTATGCTCGGCCAAGTGCTCCTCTGTTGGGTCGTAATGAGCTAAAAAGCTGATTTTAACCGTAATTCAGATTTCATTGCAGAAGGAGGCAGTACCTAGGGAGAGACGGTCTCTCAGCCTCAATCTGTTTGGCTCACTCACATGACTGACAATTGGAAGAACATGCTGTTTTATCCCAGTTCCTGTGTGTTTTCAGTGTGCTGAATTTTAAGTGCAGTTTTGTAGTACTGATATTTCAGGATTTAGAGATTTAAGATTGTGTGTGTGCACGTGCAAATTGCCCTTCATTTCTCTGATGTAAGTACTCTGTTTGAACCTTTTTCTGAATGTGTTTTGGATACCCCCTGTCCTGCAAAGGCTTGACAATGAGCTTGGTTTTGCTGGTGGTATGAATATTGAGGGGAAAAATACAGTGGGCTCTACACGATTCTATGTGAATCAAGCAGAAGCTGTTTATCAGTTCTCAAGCTTTCCCTTACATGCAGTCTCTCTTTCCCTACACGTGATCTCGCGAGCTGTAGTAAGTCGTGCTGTCGTGCTCACAAGACAATCACACCTTTTAGCTGGCATTCCATCTGGTTCTTCCTCAGGTCCAGTTGGCAAGCAGGCAGAGTTTCCCCTCTCCTCTTCTGTGCCCAGGTGCCCCCTCCTTCCCTCTTGTGGCCTTCTTGGTTATCTTGTCTCCTTGGCACCTGGTTCTTCTCTGCTAGCTAGCAGTATTCCTTAGTTATGATGTCTTAGACCTGAAGTAGCGTCCGTTGTTTGATGCTACTGCAGAATCCCCCTTTTTTATTAATAACAAGTGCAGCTTTCACAGACCTGTCAATGAAATGCTGAACACATTACATAACACCTGACATATATATGTATACATAACGGTGCATATGCCCTCAGAAGCCAATCCCACTCAAATTCTGGATTTTATCCGTTCCATTAAACTTCAATTCATTTGGCAATTTATTTAACCACTTTCCAACATTTTCAATTTTCCATTTTCAATTTTCCATTTTCAATTTTCCAACATCTTTCCATTTTTAACTCCTTTTTTGTAGGGTCTCTTGGCTACATCAGCAAACTTCTAAATATTATTATAGATTAGTAGTGGTTGGTGGTTTAGTGAACTGTTAGTGAAAATACAACGTTTTGTCAGTCTCTCTTTTTCTAGTGCCTCAGTTTCCGCAAAGTTTTGCATCCACTTCGAAGGTACAGCTGTAGATTTTCAAGTTCAGAGCTGTCTGCAACTCACTTGATACCTGTATTTCCCTCTTTTTTGTTTTTCTGCAATGAAGGCAGTGTTCACCGTCCTCGGCCTTCATCGCCTGAAGGATTGTTACTACTAACCATAGAATCACAGAATCATTAGGGATTGGAAGGGACCTCGAAAGATCAGCTAGTCCAGTCCCCCTGATCACCTAGACCAAGTCACACAGGAACACATCCAGGCAGGTTTTAAACCTCTCCAGAGAAGGAGACTCCACGACCTCCCTGGGCAGCCTGTTCCAGAGCTCCGTCTAGTCACCCTCACTGTGAAGAAGTTCCTTCTGATATTGATGTGGAACCTCCTATGTTCCAGCTTACAACCATTGCCCCTCATCCTATCAGTAGATGACATTGAGAAGAGCCTGGCTCCATCCTCCTGACACCCACCCTTCAAATATTTATAGACATTAATGAGTCAGACCATGGCCAAATTCTTGGCAGCCTTCTGCCCCTTGCTTATGGCCTCCCATATCTCATCCCCGATCTTTTCCCAAGTTGTGACCTTGAAAGCATTCTCGGGTTCCACCAGGAATCCATTCTCCTGGCAGCACAACAACACTTTACAGAGCTTATGCTCACAGTGCTTAATCCCTCTCCTTGAGAGGCTATGAAGGAGCAGTTTAACTATCACACTCTCCTCCTTTGTAGGAGCCTGCCCCGTTTTTCCAGCTGCTTACCTCCTTGGGTGGCCCGCTGCAGCGTGCATTCTTGAATCACAGCTCCTCTGCCTTGCCCTGGACCCTAGGTCCTGCCATGCCGGCACCAGCCGGTCTTTCCCTTCTGAGCTATTGCCCGCATCTTCTCCTTCTCTAGGCAAGTGCTGCTGAGACCACGTCGGGGTCACCATCTGAGGGAAAAATACAGTGGACTCTGCAGGATTCAATGTCTTAAGCTTTCCATTGTTTTATACTATCACAGAATACCCTCCAAGATAGCAATTAATAGGCCAGACTTGGAGCGGAGTAGTTTTTCTCGCAAAAATTCTGGGACTTCAAAAGAGCTCTTGTGTGCTGTTTTTATGAGGGACACAGTGGTAGGACTACGGGGAATGGTTTCATACTAGAAGAGAGGAGGTTTAGACTGGGTCACAGGAAGGAATCAAGAACTGGTGGCTGATTTAACAAAGCAAGTGACAGTGACTCCCTGGAAGCTGTGTTCCTTTGAAAGAAGCATCGGACCACTGTCAGCAATTTGCTGTTTATTTGTGGCATGATACAACAAATGTGACTTTTCTGAAATGCTGGAAGAAGTGCTACAGAACCTGTTTGGACCTAAAGGCTCTTGCATTACAGTAGGCAGAACGATTACGGATTCCTGATTCTCAAGTGTCATTGATCTTCCCTGTGAAAAGAAGGGTTTGGTTTATGCTAAACACCTTACAGTGACTGTTAGAGTTGGATCCTTACGTTCTAAGGCAGCTCTGTGTTACAGTGTACTGCTGTTGTACAGGAACGGATCACGTAAAACTTGTAGGAAGGTTGTAAGGAAGGCTAAAGCACTTCTAGGGTTAACATTGGCTAGAGAAATTAAGGAAAATAAGAAGGGCTTTTACAAATCTTGTAGTAGTAAAAAGAGGAGTAAGGATAACTGGGCCCATTGTTGAATGAGGTGGCAGCCCTGATAACCAAAAATGCAGAGAAGGCAGAAGTGCTAAGTAAGCTCTTCAGTCTTACTCCTAAGGCCAGTCCTTGGGAACTCAAGTCCCCAAGGTAGGAGTGATAACCTGTAAGAGGGAAGATTTTCCCACCATTAAAGAGGACTAGCTTAGCAATCAATTACAGAAGTTGAATATTAATAGATCTATGGGTCCTCATGAGATGCATCCAACAGTGTTGAGAGAGCTGGCTGATGATATGTTGGCTGAAGACTGGAGGAAATCTAATGCCACTCTAGTCTTCAAAAAAGGTAAAAAGGAAGATTGGTCAACTACAGACCAGTCAGACTCACCTCCATCCCTGGAAAAATGATGGAGTGCTTCGTTCTAGAGGTCATCTCTGAGAATATGGATAACAAGAAGGTAATCAGAAGTAGTCAGCTTGGATTTACCAAGGGGAAATCGTGTGTGACTAGTCTGATAGCCTTCTATGATGTTGTGACTAAATGGGTGGATGCTGGGAGACCAGTGGATGTGGTCTACTTAGATTTTAGTACGGCCATTGACACAGTCCCCCATAACATCCTCCGGAGTAAGCTTAGGAACCATGGGATAGAAGTGACTTGGACTGGAAACCGGCTATAGAACAGAGCCCAGAGTGGTGATTAATGGTGCAGAGTCTAGCTGGAGATCCGTAACCAGTGGTGTCCCCCAGGGATCTGTGTTAATGACCTTGAAGTCATTAGGATAGTGTTTACTCAGCAAGTTTGCCAATGACACTAAGCTGAGTGGTCTGCCCAGTTCAGCTGATGGCTGTGCAGCTGTTTGGGAAGACTGGGAGACTGGAGGGATGGGCTGAGAGGAATTCAGTGACGTTTAACAAGAGTAAGTGCAGAATCCTTTGCCTGGGAAGGAGTAATGGAATGCATCAGTACAGGTTGGGGGATGATCTACTGGATAGCACCTCTGTGGAAAGGAACCTTGGAGTTCTTGTGGACAACAAATTCTCTGTGGAACAACAATGTGCTCTTGTGGCCAAGAAGGCAAATGGAATCCTAGCATGGGTCGAGAAGAGTTTGTCCAGCAGATCAAGGGAGGCTCTTATCCCTCTCTACTCTGCCCTGGTGAGGCCACATCTGGAATATTGTGTCCAGTTCTGGAATCCCCGGTTCAAGAGAGATAGAGACTTGATTGAGAGAGTTCAACGGAGGGCCATGAGGATGATTAGGGGACTGAAGCAGCTGCATTATGAGGAGAGACTGAGGGATTTGAGCCTTTCCAGCTTGGAGAGAAGCAGGTTACGAGGGGACATAATCCCTGCCTATAAATCCATGTGGGCTGGGTGTAAAGAAGAAAGAGACAATCTCTTTTCCCTCCTGCTCCTTCCCTGTGACAGAACAAGGGGCAATGGGTGTCATTTGGAGCACAAGAAGTTCCAACTCAATATGAGGAAAAAATTCTTTGCTGTAAGGGTTACTGAGCATTGAAACAGGCTGCCCAGGGAGGTTGTGGGTCCACTTCTCTGGAGACTTTTTTAAGACCCTTCTGGATGTGTTTTTATGTAACCTGTTTCAGGTTGTATGATCCTGCTCAAGCCGGGGAGTTGGACTTGATGACTGCTGGTGGTCCCTTACAACCCCTAATGATCTGTGCATTTGTGCATGTATGTGTGTGTGTGTATATAATAGATGTTTATTCATAAAACACCAAGTTGGAAGAGACCTCAAGGATCATCTATTCCAACATATCAAGCTGTACACTTTAAATTAGATGTACAATGTACAGTTTAAAGTAGATGTCCCAGCAGCCTGTCAAGCTGGATCTTAAACTTGTCCGATGTAGAGCAATGGACCCTTTCCCTTGGGAGATGATTGTAGTGTTTGACTGTTCTATACTCATGGATGCCATTTGTAAGCCTTCTGTGCAGAATGCTTTGCTTAATCTTATAACTGGATTGAACCAAAACCTGTCTCTTTCAAAGGTAGAAGACTGGATTTAGAACAAGGCTTACTGAGATAAGAGTGTTAATTGTTGTTCTAGTCTTCCTTGTGCTTGAGTGCTTTGCAGCAGGAGCAAAGTCGCCAGCCAGGTTCCCTCTCACACCCCTCCATTTTTACCTCACAAAGAGCCTGGGCACCCAGTGGAAGGAGTAACTTCAAGCCTATTCTACTGCAAGTGTCATAGTTGTGGTTCCAATAACCCTAGCAAGAAGGCTGCTGCTTTCACGGTCGTGCAGAGGATTTCTGTAAGTGAGGAGCATCCCTTTTTTCATAATTAACAGAAATTAAGTTGATTGAACTTTGTTGAGCTGAACTCTGTAGATGCACAAGCCAGATATCAGTAGCCTGTGAGATTTGTTCAAGGCATTACTCTTCTGAATCCCACTGGGGTGTTTTCATGCTGACAGCTGTTAAAATGCTCAAACTGGAGCTTTGCATCTGTATTCTCTGCTCACAGATACCTGTAATGGGATTCATCTGTTTCTTTTGCTATTCCCTCCCCTCATTTAAATGTGATGTGTGTTTTTCATACCTCTGCTAGGTGAGCTTTTACACAGATTACCAAACGCACACACAAATGTGTCTGTCCCAGAAGAATAGCCCATGGTGTGTGGGTTTGGAATACAGAGCTGGCCAAAGACAAATACAGTGCTGTATTATGTTCGTGCCTTTCTTTACAAGAACATTTGTTTTATGTGGCCACCAAGACGTGGCCTTTTAACTCCCGAGATTTTCATCATTGGCCAAGAAAGCCAATGGCATCCTGGCCTGTATCAGAAATAGTGTGGCCAGCAGGAGTAGGAAGGTGATTGTCCCCCTGCACTCAGCACTGGTGAGGCCACACCGTGGGTCAAGTTTGGGCACCTCAATACCAGATGCTGGAGCGGGTGCAGAGAAGGGCAACAAAGCTGGTGAAGGGCTTGGAGAATAAATTTTGTGGAGAGGGATTGAAGGAGCCGGGGTTGGTTAGCGTGAGGAAGAGGAGGCTGAGGGGAGACCTCATTGCTCCCTACAGATCCCTGAAAGGACATCGTAAAGACGTGGGTGCTTGTCTCCTCTCACAGGTAGTTAGTGACAGAACAAGAGGGAAGGGCCTCAGGCTGCACCAGGGGAGGGTTAGGCTGGACATTAGGAAATATTTTTTCACAGAAAGAGTCGTCAGGCACTGGAATGGGCTGCCCAGGGAGGGAGTGGAATCACCATCCCTGGATGTGTTCAAAGGTGGTTTAGATGTGGTGTTGGGGGATCTGGTTCAGAGATAAACTTGGTAGAGTAGAGTTAATAGTTGAACTTGATGATCCCAAGGGTCTTTTCCAACCTGGATGATTCTAGGATCTCTTATCCCCTCACTGAGTGATGACCCAGGAGTGAGGAGCTGCTCATTCAATGTATGCTACTGGTGTTTTACCACCAGTCACAAACAATATCTCTCTTCTTCCATTCCATCTCTTGTGATCTGTGAGCTGGAATCCTGGCTTGGCTAATTTGTTCCTGGGAGGGTTTAGCCAGGATGGGTATTGTATTGCTTAGGAGATCGTTCACTTCCAGGGCCTTTGTTCTGCAAATGAGGTGCTAATGGGTGTCCTAACTTGATGTCTGATCGAGATTCCCATTGAACCAGCCTCATTTGCCTTGGTTTATCTACTGTGCAGGCACTTCAGGATGCCAGCCTTGTAGTGGCACTTGAGTGAACTCAAATCACCTTGAGTAGAGTGACTGATGAACTCTGGAGTCTGAGACAGACCTTTTAGGTTTTCTGCTTGTAAATGCTGCCACATCTCTGTGCCATTTGACACCTCACGCAGTCTGGTTGAAGGCTTGGTGAGTCTTCACTGTCCTGTGGTCCCAGCAGAGACCATCACAGAAGAGATCTAGGGCACAAATTAGAAGTGTGAGATTAGCTGAGATGCAGTCAGTAAGAAATTTATCTCCAATAGAGGCATGCTGCAGTGTTGGTCAAATTAAATTACAGTAGGAAGTCAGGCTTGTGTATCTCTTATTTCATTGCCTTCCTCAGTGAGATGGGAAGAGAAGAATAATTTGATCTATATGAATTGATGTTCTCTGCCTGTCTGCAAGGACTCTTCCTACAGCACAGAAGCTCAGCTGAACTTCATAGTTTGGGTACATATGGGGTCTATAAGTAAATTTTTTTGCTACATGATTAAGAAAAAATCCTGTAAAAGATTTGCAGCAGGAGGTAGGAGAAAGGAAGGATTTTAATGAATCCAAGTCAGAAATACAGAGAATATGAAACATTCTAGAATTAGTGAAAATCAGATTAAGTGTCTGTAGGACTTCTAGTAACCTAGAAACGAGTATTTCCTTCATTTTCATGCCAGTGCTGCCATAAAAAGGACTTTCCTGTGCAAGTGGCCAAGGTTGTGGACAATCCTCAAAGTTCACAGGAAGAAGGTGTGGAACAGTAAAGGGGACTTCTGTGTTCACAGGAAGGAAAACCAAATCTGTACAACAAACTTTATATGAAGAATTAGGGCATGATGTGAACTTTGTGGTTTTCATGGTGTGAAACCCCATCCAAATATTTGTGTATTTGAATAGGATGATGTTGACGTCTCATCCAAAGCCTTTTCTTGTCATAATTCAAAACCTCTAATATGTCAAAATATCCTTTAATGAGGAAAGGTATACAAAATGTACAAAGCAGAGTAAAACAGCTACTAATATCTCCATTACTGTCTGTTACGGGAGGGAACAGGCTGGATCTTCTTGAAAGGGACTCTGTCCTTGAGCAAGTATGCCAGCGAGATAACCAAGCCAAAGCTGCAGACTGAGGAATGCATTGTTTTTATGCATGGCTTTGCTTTTATTTAGAGACTCCTTTTCACTCTTCTTACTTTTTCCTAGACACTGTCTAACCAATGAGTTTAAGGAACAGTAGCTATGTAATGTCATTGTAACCAACAATATGAAGTCTGTAAAAAATTTACAGTCCTGTTGGTAACTGAGTGAGCTTGAAGGAGTAAATGGACAGCTCACAGAAATTGCTTCCACAGTGATTCCTGAATCAGAAAGATGTAGTTTTAATCCTTCAAATGTTATTTTAGCAATACCCATTAACTAGGTCTAAAAAATGTTTTACACTTTCTATTCAATAGCTACTCTTCGGAGTGTTATTTTTCACTTTATATCTCTCTTGTGAAACAGTAGTGCATTACACCTTTGGAAATTGTTTAGCCACCAGCACGATTCTGGACTCCAGAATCTATTCAACCTACTAATTGCAATTCTAACCAGTATAGTTGTTGGGGTTTGGCTTTTCAGAATTAATCAGCCTCTTTGATTTGCTCCAGGCACGTCAGAGGAGAATATCATGAACAAAATGCTGACCTGACCATTGGTTCTAGGACGTGACGCTGGGCCACGATATTTTTCAGGCTGGTTCCAATACAAATTGCAGTTTTAACGATGCTTGGTTAAAACAGGCAGGTAGAAAACGCTCTCCGTAGATGAAGCAACGTGGCTTCCATATAGCCTCTGTGAGGACTAAAGGATGGTGAATTGTTTCATCCCCCAAGTTTTCATTTGTTGTACTCTCCTGTTGAACCATTTAACACCTTCCTCCTGTCTGCTTTAAGATGTAACCCACATTAGAAATATCAACACTAATCAGGTTATTGCCAAATCTTAAATCAAATACAGGGCATCTGCTGTTTGAAATCTGTGCACGGCGTTTGCCTGAGAAGCAAAGAAAGGAAACTATTTATCATTCATTAATTCATTAATATTTGTACGCTAGACAGTTTTTCAAGAGCTGAAAAACTGATGGTGTCTAAACCAGAGCAATTGAAAGATACTGAAGGAAGAAACTCATGAAAACATCTGTGGAGGGGCAGTACAACTGGGAATTCTAAAAGCCGGAGTATCTATGGATTTGGAAGTGCAGATTGCCTGCTACTGCTTCGTTCTGAAGCTCCTCGTCGATTGTGCTCTTAAGAGAGAGCTTACTGCTTCGGGTTGCGCAAGATTAGCTAGGCTGGAGACGTGACGGATCTTCAGTAACGTGCATATGTGCTCCCAGTGTTCCTCTGAAGTAAGGCTCTGACCCGGCGTCCCGTTTGCCTGGTAACACTCTGAAAGGCAGAATCTTTGTTTACAGGTTAAGGATTGAATCTGAGACACTGGGGAAAAGGGAGCAGAGGGAAGGTGATGGTTTATTTTGAAGTTACAGAGTCACAGGACAGTTTAGGTTGGAAAGGACCTTATAAATCATCTAGCTTTAACCCCTCCGTCCTAGACAGGGACACTTCACATGAGACCAGGTTGCCCAGAGCCCCATCCAAGCTGGCCTTGACACCTTTGGGGATGGAGCAGCCACAACTTGCCTGGGCAATCTGTTCAGTGCCTCAGCACTCTCACAGGGAGGGATTTCCAACTAAGACCAAATCTAATTCTTCCCTCTTTTAGCTTGAAACCATTCCCCTTGTCCTATCACTACAGTACCTCATAAAAAGTCCCTCTTCAGCTTTTCTGTAGCCCCTTCAGGTACTGGAAGGCCACTATAAAATCCCCTCAGAGCCACCTCTTCTCCAGGCTGAACAGCCCCAATTCCCTCAGACTGCCTTCAGAGCAGAGGTGCTCCAGCCCTCTGATCAAACCTGTGGCCTCCTCTGGACTTGCTCCAACAATTGCCTGTCCTTCCTCTACTGGGGACTCCAGAACTGGATGCACTAGGCCAAGTGAGGTCTCACAAGAGCAGAGCAGAGGGGAAGAATCACTTCCCTTGACCTGCTGGTGACACTTACTGTGATCCAGCCCAGGATTCAGTTGGCCTTCTGGGCTGCCCTCACACATTGCCAGTTCATCTGAGGGCAATTCTCCTGAGGGCTGCTCTCAATCCATTCACTCTGCAAGCATTTGTGCTTGGAGCTACCCCAAACCAGATGTAGGACCCTAGGAACAGCACTCCTATCTGATCTCCCCTCGGACATTGAGCTGTTCATCACAAATATTTTAGTGTGACCATCCAGCCAGTTCTTATCCACTGAGCTGTCCCTCTGTCAAACCCATGTCTCTCCATTTTAGAGACAAGAATGTCCTGCACAAGTCCAGGTAGGTGACAACTGCTCTACTCTTATCCACCCTTATCCGCTGTAACCCTGTCATAGAAGGCCACCAGGTTTGTCAGGCAAGATCTGCCCTTAGTGAAGCTGTGTTGGCTGTTGCCAGTCACCTCCTTGTCTTCTCTGTGCCTCAGCAGAGATTCCAGGAGGATCTGTCCCATGGTCTTGCCAGGCAGAGAGGTGGACTGCGGGGCCTGTAGTTTCCTGGCCATCTTTTTTTTCCTTTTTAAAAAGGGACTTACATTTCCCCTTTTCCAGTCGGTGGGAATGTCACCAGACCCCCCTGGTTTCTCAAATATGATGGATAATGGCCTGGCAGCTTCACCCACCAGTTCCCTCAGAATCTGTGCGTGAATCCCATCAGGTCCGATGGACCTGTGAACCTTCAGGTTGTTTATACAGTCACCCAGCTGATCTACCCCTACCAAAGGTGGTTCTTCCCCCTCTCAGTGCCAGCCCCAGCCCTTAACCTCTGTGATTTGGATGCTGTAGTTTGAGAGCTGTTCCAATGAAGACTGAGGCAAAACAATCAGAGTAGGGTGCCTCAGTCTTCTCCATATCCTGGCTAACCAGGTCACCGGTTTCCTTCTCTAGAGGGCCCACATTTTCCCTCATTTTCCTTTCTTCGCTGACGTACCCATAAAAGTTGTTCTTATTGCCCTTGATGTCCCTGGCCAGATTTAATCCTGTCTGGGCTTTGGTTTCCCTAACTCTATCCCTGGCTGTGCACTCGGTACCTCTGTCCTCCTCCCAGGCCACCTATCCATGCTTCCATCCTCTGTGCTCACTTCCAACCTCTCCTCCTTTTGTTCGAGCTTGTTCAGGAGTTCCTTGCTCCTCCCTGCAGCCCTCCTGCCGTTTTTGTCCGCCTTTCTCTTGCCGGGCTGCAGTGCTCCTGAGCTGGGGTTTTGCACGTCACCCAGTCCCTGGGCATCCGGGCCCTGCAGGATATCCCACTGCAGAGGCCAAAGTCTGCGCTCCGGCCGTCCAGGGAAACAGACTGCGGGGTGCCCCCCGCGCTGCCCTGAGGACACCGAGCTCCAGCGTGTCCCGATCAGCGAAGCCCGGGCCGCCCTGACCTTGCGGTCATGTTGAGGCGGCGGCCGGCGGCAGCGCAGCCCCCGCTCCCGGGTGCCTGCGGCCAACAGCTCGCAGCAGCGCTCGCTTCCAGGGCGGGTTTTGCTGCCATCTGCTGGCACTTGGACTCGCAGCGCGGGCCGATGGAGCTCCTGAAACATCTGGGACCGTTCCAGCTGTGACTTCAGTCCTTGCGCCGGCAGGAGGACTCCTGCAAACACCGCAGTCCGTCCAGAGCTGCAGCCGCCGTCTCTTGGGCTGGATCTCAGATATGACTATCTGGTCACTGCATAACGGGCTTGATGATCTCACCGTAAGATGGGTTTGCAGCCTCCAGAACCCAACTGGAGGCTCCTAGGAAGGTCTGTGTCGCCTTCTTGTTAGTGAGTGGAGACATTGCTGAGATTCTGTTCATCACATCCACGACAATGGGACTTGATGATCTTGAAGGTCTTTACCAACCTTGATGATTCTATCATTCTAGGAATGTGACAACGTCTTGCCATTTGATCACCAGAAACTAGATCTGTTGAGCAGGTCCCTTGATCTTGCTCCTCTTGATTGCAAACCTGGCTTCCAGCAGAATGTCAAGGATTCTGGTGTCTTTCTTGAAGGCCGCCTCTGCTGTGTCACCCCATACGATGATGTACCGCAGATGTGCCAGAACTCTGCCCTTTCACAGAGCCTCATGGATCAGTCCATGGCAGACGGCTGGGCTGTGCTTCCACCCCTGGGGCAGGTGGTTCCAGAGGTACTGTCTGCCCCTCCAGGTGAGAGCAAGCCGCTGCCTGCATTCCCTTGCTAGGGGAATAGAGGAAAAGACCTTGGTGGTTAGATGGTATCGGGGCGCGCTGTGCACCTGTGTCTACTAAAGCTCTGTATCACAGTGGCTCTGATGCACCAGGCCATCAAATTCATACAGGCCAGTACACCCAGTTGTCCCTATCCTCCCCCTGGCTGTAGGCAGAGCCCCCAGCACTGACTAGCACTGGAGCTGCTGTTATTGGAAGGTTCTCACCTTACTGGTGCAGCCTCCCTTTGGATGTGTCCACCTTGCAACCTGGTGCACTCTGGACCACAGGGTGGAAGTTAGTCGCTTGTGCCGCTTCCTTGTGATTTCTCTGTGGTCACACAGAGATCACCACATCTCAGGATGAGACACATTCTGTCTGTTCTGGGCCTGCCTTGTGGGCCAACATCTCCTCTTAAACCACTGAGAGATGGGTCCAGGAAGGAGGAGAGTTAGGTGGGGAATTTCTGTGCTCCAGTTTCTCCATTAATCTGTTTCCTGTCTTCAGCACTGCAGTGGTAATAGGTTTGCCAACACAGTTCTCATAGTTCTGCCCCTGTTGACCACCTGCAGCCTAGACCAGAGCATGGTTGGCAGTGTAGGGGAGTACTCTGGTGGGGCACCCTGAACAGAGTCCACATTACGGGCCAAACACACTCTGCCTGATCTGGCTGTATATTCATTCCGGGTCCAATCTCCCCGTATTACCTCAGGTACGGAGAGCTCTCTTGGGTGTTGGATACCTTTCTATGATGGCATCTACTTGTACATTCAAACCACAAAGTCATCCTTGTAAGGATAATGGTTTTTCACAGCAGTCAAAGTCTCCTTCAGAGGCTGATAGAACCAGATTCACTGTTGAGATCTCTGTTGATCGCAGCCTCCCAAGAAAGCTTTCCCAGCTGTCATGCCTGTCTGTGAGTTAGGTCAACCAGCTCAGCCTCTGTGTCCCACCACCTACACAACCAAGTGATGAATGACTCTCCCTGTTCATGCCCACAGGTGTCTCTTATGTTCTGCAGGAATTTCTCATCCTGGGACTGAGCAATCCCAGTCCTCCCCTTGCAGAAGAGGGACCTTCTCCTGGATCTTCCTCAGAGGCACCTTCTCTGTCACTTTCTGTATTCCCAGGGTGATCAGTTTTATCTAACACTTTCCTGCATGAGGTCACCTTTTTCACTGGAGCCACCCGAGCAGGTATTGGTGGAGGGACTGTAGCTGCAGTGTCTGTGCCTCATGTGGGTCGAGGAGTGTTTTGCAGCACCCGCACTGATTAGTGGTGAATCAGCAGTTAGGGTCTGATGTTTGTGGATGGAAGTCATTGTCCAAAGATGTCTGAGAGGATCTTTCTTTTTCTACTAACAGCTAGTGGAGAGAAGTGCTGACGTGACCTCACCCTGAGGAGAGACATTTATAACTGGCAGCTATTCCTGTGTGTCTCTGTCGGCAGTAACAGGACTGTAGACTAACCGAAGATGCTAGCAAGACCTCATCTGGAGTGCTGTGTCCACCTCTGGAGCCCCCAGTACAACAAGGACAAGGACCTGTTGGAGCAGATTCAGAGGAGGGACACAATAATGATCAGAGGGCTGAAGCCCCTCTCTTATGAGGACAGGCTGATTGAGTTGGGATTGTTCAGCCTGAAGAGGAGGAGGCTCTGGGGAGACCTTACAGCAACCTTCCAAATCCCTGACAGGAGCCTGTCAGAAGGCTGAGGAAGACTGTTTGCAAGGGCAGGGAACAATAGTTTCATGGTTTGAAGCTGGAAAAGGGGACATTTAGGTTGGACATGAGGAAAAAATTCTTGAATCTGCAAGTGGTGGATCCCTGGAACAGGCTGCCTGGAGAGGTGGTGGAGGCCCCATCCCTGGAGCCATTCAAGGTCAGGCTGGATGGGGCTCTGGGCAATCTGGTCTAGTGAGAGATGTCCCTGCTTGTTGCAGGGGAGTTGGACTAGATGACCTTTGGAGGTCCCTTCCAACTCAACATATGGTTTTATGCTGCAGCCTGGACTTTGCTGGGGTGATCCCATATAATATATTGACCATCACCAGATCTCTGTTGCAAAGAGAGAGATTCCACAATGGAACTGATCAACTAAAAATCACTTAGATTATTAGAAAATTCCAGAGCGACAGAGCAGGCTGTCAGATCAGATCAGACAACAGACAGTTCTGTCCACCTACCAGTGTGTTTCTGAGTTTAAAGCAGGTGCCCTGTGTCAGGGGTAGGGATCAGGGCAAAGCTTTCTCCTGTAACGTGTGTGGGACTCCTGTGTGCTGTAAGTGCTGCTCAGCAAGCAAACAGGTTTATAAGGTTTCGATCTCAGTGACATGTGCTGCACAGTAAGCTGCCTGCGTGAAGTCAGACTCGTCGCTGGTTTCTGCACTCTCTTGATCCCTCTCTTCATTCTGTGCTTCATTAAAGCCAGTCTCTAGCGGACAGACTGTCACTCAGGCCAAGCCTGTCCTCTTGTCTGTGCTCTCTGGGGATCACCCTTCATCCTGATAAATGGCCTGTTAGGAGAGCATGTGTCAGAGAGAAACCCTCCATGAAGCTAAATAGAGTCTCTTCTCTCTGACCAGTCCCAGTAGAGTGGGGCAGGATGATCATTAAAGTGGATGTAGAAGGAGCAAATGCTTTTTCCTCAGGACAGAAAGTTTCTCTGAGTGTAGAAAGATCAGTTCAGTTCTAGTTTTAGTGAACACATGAGGGGAAAATTCTTGGCCTGAGCACTTAGAGCCAGAACAGATGATGTGTAATGGCCTGGAAGCTGCTAAACTTCCTCACAGTGCCCACTGGGAGGGGAATAGATCCAGCCTTTCCTGTGGAGCTTTTGTGACACCTTCTTGTAACGACAGCAGTTGCAAGCATGGATGGGCAAAACCAAGAAGAGCATTGCTAGCCCACACTGCAGGAACATTCAGTTATTTGGTCCAGCATCGTGACCAGGAAACCCCCAGGCAAGGCAGGGTACTTGTTCTTACATCTCATCCCCGTGGCTGTGGCATCCTGAGTAACCCAGGTGCTGTCCTTGACCCTCTAAACATCATGGGAACAGCCAGGCCAAAAAATCTCCTTACAAGTGGAAAACCTACCCCTGAAGTAACCTGCTGTGAGTGTCACACACCCAAGTGCCTCTCAGGCATTTGCTAGTGCTGCCTTGTCCCTGGTGAAGGCTTCTTTGGGTGTGATTTGGGGAGGGGACAGAGGAGCTTGCGTTGTCCCCTTTTGTATCTTTGTAGAGTTCAGGAAACGCCAGGGAAGGGAGCACAAACTCTGCTGTTTCTGAGCCATGTGGACTAGCAGGGGTTGGCTTTTTCCTCCTCCAGATTTGAGCTCACAAGCTGCTTGGGTTTTTCAGTGTTGTGCCCTTCAGGGTATGAACATTTCCTCTCTCTCTGCATTACTGGATGAAGGGAAAACTGATTCAGAAGGTTTCCCCCGACTCTCTGTGCAGTTGTTTCCATTAGCAGCAGAAGTTTCTGTGGGCTTATTCGTCGCTCTGTAGATGTTTGAGGTGTTGCGGCGTTTCCTGTAGGGAAGCCTCTGCGAAGAGTAGGCAGGTGGCTCTTTTTTGGTGCTTGCAGGGAATAACATGCAAAATCTCTGATTTTCACCCGTACTGGAGCCAGTCCAACAGAAACATCACAGTTCTGTTGGCACCAAAGAAGGTGTCAAGTCCTCAGTGGGGGCATTTGTGCCAAAACAGGGAAGGATTTCTGCCAGAAGACACTTTTGCGTTAAGAGTGGCTACTGCCCAGGGAGAGGATAGGAAAAGATTACGCTGAGAGAAGCTAATTTAAAATTAATGAAAGGAAGATAAATTCAAGTTTCCTGGTAGGACATCTTCCAGGAGAAGAAATCAAGTAAAACAACAAAAAAGTACTGAACTACAAAGTCAATATTTACTTTAACAAAGGACTAAGCAAATATCTCGATCTAGGATCACCTGGATCTAGAGGATCCTGCTCTGGCAGGAGGATTGGACTAGATGATCTCTCAAGGTCCCTTCCAATCTCTAATGTTCTGTGATTCTGTGAAATACTGTGGTTGTAATAATAGTAATTAAAAGAAGTAATTAAAATAGTAGTAAGAGGCAGTAACAAAAGCAGGCGTCATCACACAGCGCGCGTGTCAAACGTCTGTACCTGCACACGTGCGGCTCCTGTTCCTAAACTGCATCTTGTTTTTTGCAGCAGTAACGCGTTCCCTGTCCTCGTGGGAAGATTTGGAAGACAATGACTGCGACAACGGTACAAAAGTTAACAGAGGTAATGTGGGGGAAAGAGACTTCTCGAAGACACTTTGTCACTTCAGAAGAACAAGAAGAGTCCAAAATGTGATGCATATTCAGTAGCCTTGGTGGACTCATGAAACGGGGCAAAAATGAGTCCAGGGAAACAAGACACCTGTGGTGTTTTGGTATTTAAGGAAGAGCAAACTCTTAAGCTGAGGTCTATAGTATTTTTTAGTATCTTCTAATGGTACTTGAAAAGTGATCTTTTAAAAATGGACTACATAGGAAAATATTCCCTTTGACCATCTTCAGGCAGACCTAAGCAGTTCCTGAGTTCAAAGAGTGAAATCAGTGCAGCCTTGTGGGGATTGCAGGGTAAGTGTTTGGACTGGATCATCTTGAAGGTCTTTTCCAACCTTGATGATTCTGTGATTCTGCTTTCAGGTCTCACCAGTGCCTGTACAGGTGTGTTTTGTTAAGTTGGAAACGCAGGTTGTTATGGGGTCTGGGACTAGGTCACCTTGCACAACAGTAGTCACAAGCTTGGCACCTAGAAATGCCATCCTGTTGTGAACGTGCTGTTTCAGGTTTCGGGTTGTTTCCATGGAGGTTGCCCTCCCCAGACTGAGATCCTTTCCCAGGGCTTGACACCATTTGATGCACACAGCGGCAGAGCTCATTTTCCCTTTGTGACCCCTTGTAACTCAGTGGTCGTGCGGTGGCCTTCGCTCCCTAGGCAGAGTGAAGCAAGACTGTGGTTGTTCCGTGTGTCTCCTGCAGTGCTGCAGATCCCCCCCTCTGTCAGTCCCAGAAAGGGAATGAGAGACAGCCCCTCCACCCGAGCAGCCTCGAGACACTCTATAAACACCCAAGTCTTTCATTTCTTCTGGTGGAAACTTACTCGGGCCGTTTTTTAAAAAAAATCAGTGTTTCTGCGGTATCAACAACACAAATAAAACCTGGAAGAGAGCGACGAAACAGCCCGGGTGAGTGTCGTGTGCATCGGGTTGTTGAATGGCTTCATGTTTCAGCATCTTATTTACCACATTTACTTATGCTTAGCAGATCACCAGCTGGAAAGAGTTCTAGACTTTGTTTAGATTAAATCTACGTGGTATAAAAAGATTTCACTGTCACTGGTTGACATGTCTTCAAGTCCCAGACTAATTGGCTTAATTAGCAAAGCACTAATTAACTGAAACTAAAGACAGGGAGTGTCTAACTGGCCCTTAGGAGTCTGAAAGGGAAAAAGAACAAAGACTGGTCTTGGATGAGGCTCTGGCCAGCCTAATCTAGGGTGGGGTGTCCCTGCCCATGGCAGGGGAGTTGGGACTGGATGATCCTGAGGTCTCTTCTAACCCAGACTGGCTCTATGACTTGGTCTGGGTGATCCTGCTGTGGCAGGGGGATTGGACTAGGTGATCTTTCGGGGTCCCTTCCAATCCGTAGTGATTCTATGATTCTATGAAATGCATTTACTTTTAACAACAGAGGCCCCATTTCCCTCTGCCTTCCCCAAGTCCATTTGTAAAGGAGAGAAATATTTAGAAGGTGGATCTTGACACCTAGGTGACAGTAATTCGGTTTCATGCAGCTGCCAGTGAAGAGTCTGGTGTCAAAATGCAGTGGCACTTGTAAATCATATTCAATAAACATGGATGATTTAGGAGGCACAGGAAAAAAAAGATCCCAAATTAAAAGACCTTAAAATCATAGAATCATTAGGGGTTGGAAGGGACCTCGAAAGATCTTCCAATCCAATCTCCCTGCACAGCAGGATCACCTAGACCAAGAATCAATCCGCCGTGTTTGCACTAAGGCCAGGATATGAATTTCTAGCAAACTGACAGTGCAACACATGTTGAGTCTCTGCTTATCTACAGGAAAACAAAGTGTGGGGCGAGTGTTAATTATCTGAATGTAAATGTATAGATGTCAACAGCATGAACTAACTCTGAAGGGTGAAGAACCCTACACTACGTAAGAGCAGACATGTCTGACCAGATGGTGTGAGAATGAGAAGTGACTGCGTTTCAGACAACCAGCAAGCACCTGGAAATCATGGGCCAGAGGCATGAGTGACCCCCCACGTGTTAAATAACCTGTAAGGATGCGGTGAGGCCGGCTAAAAGTGACTACTTTCTCTGTGCAACTGATAGAGGGTTTTAACACCATTCCACGATGGAGAGAAAAATCTGGAGTAGAAATGGCAACAAGTAAGAGATGAACTGGCGCAAGCAATTTACTCTGCTAGACATCATTTCCCTCTTTTGAGGCCCTGTGTGATCATTCAAAAAACGATCTCAGTTCAGGCACCCGTGGCCAAACAAAACTGAGCAGCGAGCGGTGTTTCTGCTGCAGGGGCTGGCGGAAAATCTCAGTGAACGGACACTCTGCTAGTCACACTTTTTGTTTATTCTATCTGCAGAACTCAGGTCCCAAGAGAGCTCTTAGATCTTGGCAAAATCTAATCATAGACTGACAGAATCATCAAGGTTGGAAAAGACCTTCAAGATCATCAAGTCCAACCATCCGCCCTACAATCCCCAACCACTAACCCATGTCCTGAAACACCCTGTCTCCTTGTTTGTTGAACGTCTCCAGGAATGGTGCCTTCGTGCCCTCCCTGGGCAGCCTGTGCCAAAGCCTCTCCACTCTTTCTGAGGAGTTTTTTGTAAGAGCCCATCTGAACCTCCCCTGGCACAACCTGACCTCATTTCTTCTTGTACTACCACTGCTTGCTAGGGAGAAGAGGCCAACCCCTGCCTCACTCCAACCTCCCTTTGGGTAGTTGTAGAAAGCAGTTAGTTCTCCCCTCAGCCTCTTTTTCTCCAGGCTGAACAGCCCCAGCTCCCTCAGCCTCTCCTCATCAGAGCTGTTCTCCAGATCCCTAAACAGTCTGGTTGCCCTTCTCAGCCCCATCTCCATGTCCTTCCTATAGCATGAATCATGAGAGATGTCATTCCAAACCCACCAACAGCAAAGTCACTCCAGAGAGAGGGAGAGCAGTAACACTCCTCACATGTGAACGAAGAGAGGAAAGGCTTCAAAAATGCTTCACAATGAGAAAAAAATTGAGGACAGGAGCTAGGAGTGCCTGAAAGAACCCTCTGGAGAGCAACCGCTCATGAGAGGGTAAGAAAATGGCAAATAGACAAGAAAGAAAGTTAGAGAAACTTCGAGAAAGAGTTAGAGAAATCTCTCTGAGAAGACTGAAACAAGCTTCTTACCCTACAGCTGTATCACCTCAGCACAGGTCTGAGTAGTTACGAGGACAGGAAACAGTTACGTGGAAGTCGGAGCAAAGTCATACTTGGGGGACAGGGTGTAGTTTGCTCTTTTTTTTTGTGGGTGGACTTTTCCTTAAACTGCAGGAGACAGGTCTTTGTGGCAGTGTTTGAAGTGGGATGGACAAATCCTGGAGTGTTGGTCCACAGACTGTAAGAGAATTCATTGAACTGCCGCATCCTTTCAGTGTTTGGACCTTCCAGCTCTGCAGGGTCCCCCGTCAGCCTACAAAAGCAAACCTCACCTGTGACAGGCTGGTGAGGACTGTTCCTCTTTGAAGGGCTAATTCAAACCACCATGTCACTCCTCTCCATTATTAGAGACCTTCGTTCCTGTGTTGCAGTTGCTGGTTTCCCTGCACGTGGGGTGAATTAGGGCCGCGTTTCATCCGGATTTCAGGACTGCACTACCCAGTCAGCAGGAAGACCTACTCATGCCAACCCTTTGAAATACCAGCCTGCTGCAAACGCAACATCATTTTTCATGGGAGCTGGGTAATTACGAGAGAAGGAAAGTGCTTGCCGTGCAGGCTCTTCAGCTTTTCTTTGAAAATAAACTTCTGGACGAGCAGGCGGGGATAAAAACGGAAAAAACTCCCTGAAATACTTGGATGGGTCAGAGTTTCAGCAAAATGCTGATACTGGTATTTGCTTCAAGAGGAAAAACATCCTGTGTCAGTGTTCTGCCGTTACCCTGCTGGCGTTGATAAATCTAACGAGCTGTTCCAGCAAAGGATTAACCCTGTTTGTCACACTGCTGGGCACTGCGCACTGCAGCGGCGGAGGAAGCCCATTTCTCCTTCCCCTAACCGTGACCCACCACCCCTTGCACTCGGTTTGCTGAACAAAGCAAGTGCCTGTTTTCTTCTCCCAGTTCCACTGGAGTTTTCATTCACAAATTCAGAGCTGCTTTTCCCGTTACTTCTGTAGCTCCTCTCCTGGGACGCTTTCAACGTACGCCCTGTTCTGCGATCGGCAGTAAGAGAAGGCAGTCCTCCTGAACTTTCACTGCTCCCTGCCTGCAAATGAAGAGAAAATGGTTTGGTCAGTGAAGAGTAGCCCTCTCTTCCTCTTTGCTTCCTGCCTTTTAATTTGAACTTTTCTTTAAATGAAACTGACCTGTGTCGTGTAAATAGTGGCATCCAGGACACCGAAGTGAAGAGTTTAATATTGCTTTGCAAATATGAACAGTGTGCTCTTGTGGCCAAGGGGGCCAACAGCATCCTGGGGTGGANCTCCTTTGCCACTTGTTCTGGGTGATCCTACTGTGGTGGGGGGACTGGACTAAGTGATCTTCGAGGTCGCTTCCAACCCCTAATGTTTGTGGTTCCGTGATCTACAATGTTAACAACTTTAATAACGCATTTTAAAATTCTTCGTAATACTCATGCTCCTAGACACTGCGGAATCTCCAACTCTAGAGACATTCAAAACCCACCTGGACATGTTCCTGTACAATCTCCTTTAGGGGACTCTGCTTTAGCAAGTGGCGGGGTGGGCCAGATGATCTCCAGGGGTCCCTTCCAACTCCTACCATTCTATGATTCCATGATATTTCCTTCCAACTTCCGTCTTCACTAGAAAACTAGCCCTTGTGAAATGTTTTCCCAATCAATTTGGTTACAGTTTTGTGAGTATGAATGGATGGGAGTGGGAACTTCCAGCATCTCTGATGAGAAGCAGGAACTGCTTATCTCAGTAGGCTATAACATGGTGTAGAAGCCCAGTCTCGGGGGGCTGTGCCCTTATTAAAGCACCAGAAGTCTTTCTAGACTTACTGCCACACAAGCAAAGTGGTGCCCTCGTTTTAGGACAGCAAAATGATCACCAGTTCTCAGGTGAGTAAAAGTTAAAGATCTTCAAAAGGAGGACTTCTTCAGCCTCAGGGGACAAGAGGAAGCTGGGGAAAAGGACTGGGGAATGTTGTGTACAAAGAGACCGTTTAATGCAGACTTGCCAAAAGGCAGATAATAGTGCGTGAACGTCACGAGCTGCAGAAACTCTGCGTTTGAAACACTTGATCTGGTTAACAAACTATGTACATTCTTCTGCTAAATAAGATTAATTTGGATTCAAGCAGCAGTACATCCTGACACATTTCCTCCTAAAGGCATCCATTAATATAAATCAACAGTAGCCATTTTTTTTATCATTTATTTGCAGGAATCATTAAGGTTTATTAGCATAATTATTCCCTGTGGGGCTCCAAGTCACGTAAATGAAAAATGGCATTATCAATATTTAGGAGATCAGTGTGCAATGTTCAGAGCAGTTAACCAGTGCTCTGCAGGTGGGGTCCAGCTGGAGCAAATTACATCAAGTTTCATTTCCAAACTGTAGAAATATCATTTCAGGGAACCTGTTTCCAACCGGTGTCTGCCTGTTGTGGCAGAACAATCGCGCAGCCAGGCTCGGTGGTTACAGGGGGTGTAGGTACGCTGTTTTCTGTAAGCAGCCTAAGCTATCAAACAGAAGGTGTGTGTTGCATACTGTTACAGTTCTGTATAGTCTTGTACCTTTGAATTTTTACAGCTCTATATGACAACCTGCAATTTTCTTAGTGAAATGAGAGGACTTTCTCCGTCGCCCTCCTATCTCCTTCCAAGCAAATGGCATCATTACATCTTTTGGAAGGAGACACTGAGGAGGGCCTTGCATTCCTGCATTATCCCCCAGAGCAAAATCGTCTGGTGCCTCTGGACTGACCCCCTGGTCTCAGTACTAAGGAGAAGCCTGGCTTGCACGAGCCCTTTCTGAAGCAGGGACTGATGGCAAAGATGTTTGGTCCAGACCGCGTCAGTCCTGCCCCACAGCAGGCAGCTGCCTGTGGCACGGACGGTTCTCTCTGCCTGCAGGGCAGGCACTCTGGGGTCTCTGAAGGATGCCAGGAGGATAGTTAGGAAGAGATTATATGGGAATGGAATTGTGACCATTTCAGGACGTAGACGATTGTCATTTGCTTAGATGAACGTTGTTCGTCTTTGGTTGGCCTTCCTGCTGCTGGGGCAAGTTTGAGTGGCTGGTGTGAGGAAGAGCACACACTGCTCTGGGAAGAGTTGTGAGAGGCTCCTGCACAGACCAGTTGTGGCTCAAAGAGAAGGAAGGGACTAGGGAGAACCCAGCAGTGAGGGGCCAGAGTCACTAAAGTTTAGAGGGCTGGCTGAGCCCCACTTCTGAGCAGTGAATCTGTGATGTGCAAAGCAGCACGGACTGATGAGGAGAGCCTGCCACTGGAATGGGCCTCTTGAGCTCTGCCTGGCAGTGCTGTGACCCCTCCAGCTATGCAGTGCCCCGGGCTGCTGAGGGGTGAGAGTCTGGGAATACCTTGCAGACACAAATCTGTGGGCCTGGTCCATAGCAATTAACTCTTTATTGTACCTTGATCTTAAACTTCAGCTCAGAGTAATTTCTGCTGCTGTTAGCACTTTGCTGGCAGATGTGACCACTGTGGCAGATGAGCCTGTTGCAGGGTGGCTACTTCAATGCCTCCTCTGAACCCTGCACATTGTAGAAGGACACGATAGAGTAGGAAAAATGTCTGGTATTAAATTCAACCTGTTTGTGCATCAAATCTTAAAGCTACAAATGAGGTTTGTTATGCTGAGGGGCACTCTGACAAATCTCTAAACCAGAGCTAAGGTGTAAAATAGCTGATTAAATAGACAGAACCGGTTTCAAAGCTTTTACAAATGGAAGTTTCATACTCATAAACGTTTAGGTGCTCAACTAAAAATCAGTCACTTTTGTAAGAGTCCTTTTAACCGAACTTGTGGTCTCTACTCGTCCCAGGGGACAGCAGTTTGGTTTTGGCAGGTGGGTGGGTGAAGTTCTGGCTGCACAAACCAGAAGTGTCACTACAGCAACTGCTTTACAGGTTCTTTACGCAGAAGAGCTGTGTTTGATCTGCCCAGAATATTTACTTTAAAAAGTGATTACAAGTAGAGCTGCAAACTGCAACTTGTGGTCTCCCCAGTATTTGCCAGTTGGACTGAAAATCCCTCGGTGGACATGGCTCTCTAAGTGCTTTTTAGTCACTGAATGCCAGCAAAGTTGTGCCAAATGCACAGGAGACATGCCCTGTTCCGTAACCCAAACAGATTTACTGGCCAGGCAGCCAGTTGGCAAGAAAGCTCAGAGTTAGCTGTTTGCTCCAGAAGCTCATTTCCCAGCTCACTAAGCAGATGTGGGATGTTGTACAAACTGACTGCTTTGGGGTGAAACACTGTCCTAATTCCCCACAACATCAGATGAGTTTGGGCAGCACGCTTCAAAAAGCACCCACCTTCTCTGGCAGTGCTCACACGGACACGAAGAAATGACAGGGATTATGTGGAGGTGAGAGATCACAGGGTGAACAATGATTCTGCCAGCACTGGAGCCTGGAAGGGACTGTCTGGTCCTTCTGCCTGCATGGAAAACAGAGAGGGTCACTTCTTCACAGAAAGGGTGCTCAGACCCTGGAATGGACTGCCCAGGACAGTGGTGGAGTCCCCATCCCTGGAGGTGTTGAAGGACAGCCTGGCTGTGGCCCTTAGTGCCCTGCTCTGGCCGATGTGATGATGTTAGGTCGTAGGGTGGGCTGGATGAGCTCAGAGGGCTTTTCCAGCCTCGATGATTCTGTGATTCTGCACGATTCTGTGAAGCAGAGTCTAGTGTAGTTGAACTCCATCATCATTTTTGTTTTCAAAGATCCTTCCTACAAACTACCTAAGGATTCTGTTCAGGTGTTAGCCTGGCCTTTTAAGTAGAACAATAATGGTTTCATGTCCAAACACTATGTAAGAAACACTGGAGTGTAATGTCACCGTGGAGTAAATCTGTAAGAGTAAGTCTTTGGAATTTTTGTTGTTTGTAACAGCCTGGCTCCTCTGAAGAGCAGACGGATGATTTATAAATACGAACGAATCAGTAATAAATGTTCAGAATCTCTGGGTTTATGTAGAAGTAGATGTTGTACAATGCGTAATACGTTCTAATAGTTTGGGTCACATCAGCCTTGAGACACAAAGCTCACAGCTTTTGCTCTTGAGCATTAAGGCCAGTCAAGCCCAAAGCTCAAAGACAAAGCAGAGAACATGGTGGCCCTGGAAGAGTGATTTCTGTTCATGTCCTTTGTACAAACGTCCCTTCTGACTCTCCATTTATTCTTTTTATTCTTTGAAAACTCTACACTACAGCTAAATATGTGGTTTTGTTCCTTATAATGTCTGTGTTCACAGTCCATAATGTCATAAGTAAAAGCTGACTTCTGCCAACTGCTGCTATGGGACATATTTTCCCTATTACTGAGGATAATTAAAAAAAAAACCTGAAAAGAAATAAAAAATTAGTGCTAATATGTGATTAGTGCTAAGAGAGCGACAGCCCCTTAGCTGCCAGATCTGCTATCCCATCTATCACTAATCCCAAGCCAAGCAATCATTGGTTTCCCGTGACTTATCTAGGTCTTTAGTAGATCAACAGCACAGCTCTGATGCTCCAGACTCTTCCCTGTTAACTCACATTATCTTTGCATCCCGAGAAGGTAAATTACCTCATGGAAAAGCTGTGTTATTCCCAGTATAGCAGTCTGTAATGGTGCCCAGTCAGCGTGACCCACATACCTTCTCTCAGCTGGAACGCATTTGTCACTGTCTCCTGTTATGATCATCTGCTACAATGACCTAGAAAAGAGGTAAAACTGCAAGATGGCTCCACCATTCTCACGTGGTGACCGGCTGCGTGCTCCTGCATTGTCTTCAATGGAAAATGTTAAATAAAGCTTCTTTTTCCCTTTAATGTTCCATTGCATCGTTTTTATCGTTCACAGATTTTTGTTTACTCAGGAGTCTGTGTTTCTGCTGTCATGAGGTGATCTGAGGTGCTGGAAGAGGAATCACTTGTTAATGTGCTGCATTAACCCCGAGAAAGAGCTGCCCAGTTTAACTCTTGTTTTGTACAGCTGGTTGCTGGTTACTTGAAGCTTCTCAGGCCCTGAGGATATTTGACACTGTGAGGAAAAGGGAATCACAGAATCATCATGGCTGAAAAGGACCTCCAGGGTCATCGAGTCCAACCTTTATAGAATCATAGAATCACTACGGATTGGAAGGGACCTCGAAAGATCATCTAGTCCAATCCCCCTGATCACCTAGACCAAGTCACACAGGAACACATCCAGGCGGGCCTTGAACATCTCCAGTGAAGGAGACTCCACAACCAAAAAGATCATCTAAGTCCAAGCCCCACTGCTGGAGCAGGGTAAGCCTACAGTACTGTCTCAAGATATCCTACATGGGGCTTGAACCCATGACCCCAGGTACTCAGAGTCCCATTGTCTACCAAGTGAGCCAACCAGGTGCCTAGTATCTAACTGCTAGACCATATCACTAAGCACCACATCCACTCGTTCCTTAAACACCTCCAGGG
>VXBP01008584.1:420329-460376 GCA_013400115.1 Rhinopomastus cyanomelas
CCAACTGGATTTCACGCCGTTCACCACCACCCTCTGGGCTCGGCCGTCCAGCCAGTTTCTAACCCAGCAAAGAGTCCCCCTGTCTATGCCATGAGCCGCCAGCTTCTCCAGCAGAATGCTGTGGGAAACGGTGTCAAACGCCTGACTGAAGTCCAGGTAGACAACATCCACCACTTTGCCCTCATCCACTAGGCGGGTCACCTGATCACAGAAGGAGATCAGGCTGGTTAAACAGGACTTGCCCTTCATAAACCCACGCTGGCTGGGCCTGATCCCCAGATTATCCTGCACTTGTCGTGTGATCACCCCCAAGATGACCTGTTCCATGACCCTCCCTGGTACCGAGGTCAGGCTGACAGGCCTGTAGTTCCCTGGATCATCCTTCCTGCCCTTCTCGTAGATGGGTGTCACACTGGCAAGTCTCCAGTCATCTGGGACCTCCCCTGTTGACCAGGATTGCTGATAGATAAATGAGAAGGTCACTTACCGCTAAGCTGTAACCAGGCTGCTGCAAGAAGAAATGCTCTGTGAAGCAAGAGTTTGATAGCGGTTACACACCTGGGACTCCGTCCTTTCCAAGATGCAGTGAAGTAGATTTAATTGCCTGTTATTCTAAAAACGTAACATTTTCTACAATTTTACATATTATATATGTTACACCTATAACATATATTATAACTATAGATATTATAGAAATAAATATAAATATAGAAAGAAAGCTTTTAAATATAACCACACTTGACTTTTAAAAGAGTCTGACTCAGTTGACAGACACCATTTGGGTTTTTTGTTCCTTCAGATGAGCTGAGCCGCTCTGCCTGCAATGAACTCTGCTCCTCGGGTGTTAAACTCTTTGGTCTCTAACCGAGAAATCTGTTGGTGCCATCAAGGCTGGCTGCTTTTTGACATGATGAGAAGGTAGGTCTGTTTCCAAGACAGTGCTTGATGTCTTCCCAGTGGGACTGTACAAGGGAGGCTCCTCTGTGGACCAGTGACTTGCTGGGATGGCACAGCTGGAAGGAGTAGCAAAAGTCGATGTTCCTCATCCAAAGGAGGATCATTCAGCTGAGCCCATCTTGGTGAGGAGAACAGGTTGTGCTGGGAAGCCATGGGACAGAAACATTGGCCCAGGTGCAGGTGTGATGCTCATATGGCTGCACCCCCAGCAAGTCTGCAGCAAATCTGAAGTGTGTGGGAAGGTGAAGAATGAGATGCGGAGATGAGGAACCTCAAAGATCTCTGTCACTTCTGCAAAAGGCATCCTGCTCACTGACCCTGTCTCCAATGCAAATAGGAACCATCTCTTCATTTTAAAAAGAACTTTGTGAACCATCTCGCTGTCTCTGATGTAGCTATGGTTTCTCAAGGTCCCACTTTTTCTTCTGAAGGCTTTGCTTGCCACCCTGGAGGTAGAATCAAGGTGTTCTTATGTTTTCATGGAGTGTTCCTGTTCCAGATCAAAGCTATCAGGTGAACAAAGATTAAATACATTTAATGTAGAAAGGAAAACAAAAGTGAGAGAAGTGTTAAGGGGAATTGGCCTGTAGGGAATACGCCAAGACGCCCCACTGGAATCACCTGGGATTATGGTTGTGGTGATCTTAACGATTCACACTCTGGCTACTGATTTCTCCCATGACAGGATTGATCCCATAAACCAGTCAAAGACTCTCAGACTCAAGGTGAGAGTTTGGAAGGCGGTCATTTTTTATTGTCACTGCCAGGTGCACAGGGGATCACTCCTCCTAACATGCCCCCCGCTCACTTCTAGCTTCAGGGTTTATCTGTTATCTGTGTATTCTGTTACTTTCTGGGAAATGATGACCATGTGCCCATAACTCATTAACACGTGTGAATGTCCTTTGCACAGGCATAGTATATACCTTCAGTGGTGCGTGAGGGTCCTCTGGTGGTCTCTGATTATCTTCCTCACTGCGATCTATGCCTGAACATGAGTTTCTGCACTTCTTACCTCGCTGCCCAGGGAGATGGTGGAGTTGCTGTCCCTGGAGGTGTTTAAAAACCAAATAGATGTGGGCAGGGTGGGGCTGGGCTGATGGTTGGACTGGATGATCTTGTAGGTCTCCTCCAACCTTAATGATTCTGTGATTCTGTGATTTTAGAATTTGCCTTTGTTCTCCTTTTAACCACAAGTCTGGTTTTCACTCCCTTATCTACTTATGACCAACATTCCAAGAACTGCCCTCTTCTTATTCTCAGCAGCTTGCTACTGACAGTTTACAATTAATGTTCTATTCTGTTAACCCCTGCTCACACAACCAGCATCTCCTCTGCTTGTTTGGGATCCATCACAGCAGTTATGAAGGGGAGAAATCCTTCATTAAACTGCTGCCTGGGTTTTGTGGCTCTGGCTGAGTTAAAAGCATGAACGTCAAGTATTTTTTTTAATTATTACTTTATTTTTTAATGTATTTTTTAAAGATGTTTTGATTATCATGTTTCTGCCAAGTCCCTGCTCTGCCTTTACCAATTCTTGCTTCCCTGGGCTCAAGAGGATGGGATGGGATGGGTAGAGGGATGGAATGGACAGATGGATGTGGAAGACAAATCACATTCTGGGCTGTGTCAAAAGAACTGTGGCCAGCAGATCAAGAGAGGTGATTCTGCCCCTCTACTCTGCCATGGTGAGACCTCACCTGGAGTATTGTGTCCAATTCTGGAGCCCTCAATACAAGAAGGATGTAGACAGACTGGAGAGTGTCCAGAAGAGGGCCATCAGGGGAATTCCCATCAGGGGAACAGAGCATCTCTTGTATGAGGACAGGCTGAGAGAGTTGGGGCTGTTCAGCCTGGAGAAAAGGTGGCTCCGGGGGGACCTTCTTTTGACCTTCCAGTACCTGAGGGGGGCCTACACGAAGGCAGGAGAGGGTCTTTTCAAGAGGGTTTGTACGAATAGGACAAGGATGAATGGGCTCAAGCTGGCAAAGGATATTAGAAAAAAGCTCTTGAATGTCAGGGTGGTTGATCACTAGAATGGACTGCCCAGGGAGGTTGTGGAGGCCCCATCGGTGGAGTCATTTAAGGTCAGGTTTGAAGAAGCTCTGAGCAACCTGACCTAGGCGGAGTTGTCCCTGTGTAGAGAGGTTGGACTAGATGACCTCTGGAGGTCCCTTCCGGGCTGGAATAGTCTATGATTCTCCAGGATGAAATGGCTGGCTGGCTGCCTGGCTGGCTGCACTGACAGCCCGTCCCCACCTAGTGCCCCACAGGACGCGGCGTGAGGCCGCCGCTCCCGCCCAATCCTCGCGGCCCCTCCCGGAAGCGAGGCCGGGCCCCGCCCACCGCGCGGCCGTTGCCAGGGCAGCGCGAGAGACGCCGCGATGGCGGAGGATGCCGGTTCCCGCGGCTGTTCCCGCGGCTGTTCCCGCTCGCCGCCCCCTTCCCGAGTCCCGCAGGCAGCCGCGCTGCTGGCGGAGGGGGCGCGCGGCGAGGGGCGAGAGACTGTGTGGCTGCGGGAGACGCCGGAGCGGGAGCAGCGACTGGAAGAAGCCGAGCTGCGGGTGAGAGCTGCGGGTGAGGGCTGCGGAGATGCGCGGCAGGACAGGGGGCCGGTCACGGCCCGGGCCCAGCGCACCACCGTCCCACACCCGGTATGCGGTGTCCCCAGGCCGAGGAGGAGCGGCGGCGCCGAGAGCTGCAGCTGGAGCGGGAGGAGATGCTGGCTGAGGAGCTGACCTGCCTGGACCTCCAGAAACAGAGAGATGAGAGGATGCGACAGCAACTGAGGAATAACAGGTAGTGCTTGGGCAACCTCTAGGCCAGGGGTCCTCAAACTTTTTAAACAGGGGGCCGGTTCACTGTCCCTCAGACACTGTCGGGGGCCAGGCTATAGTTTGGGAAAAAATGAACGAATTCCTATGCACACTGCACATATTGTATTTGTGGTAGTGCACAAAAAACAGGAAAAAGAATGCAATATTTAAAATGAAGAGCAACTGTAACCAACAAAAACAAATAATATTTCAATGTGGACTATGGGCCTGCTTTTGGCTAATGAGATGGTCAATGTTAGGTTCCATATTAGTCACTGCTAGTCTAGCAAGTGATGCAAGTGTCCATCAGTTAGTCCCACTGGTGCTGGCTGGTTCATACTGCCTGGCTTGTCCTGCTTGGGTGCTGGAGGGAGGGAGGGAGAGATGGGGGAGCCGCCCCCCTCGCTGATGCCACCGTTCCCCTCCTCAGCCCAACCATGCTGCTTGGTTCCCCCCCCAACCCCCGGCAGGGTTCTGTAAATACCGGTGGGCCGCATTGGAGACCCTGGGGGACTGTATCTGGCCCACGGGCCAGAGTTTGAGGACCACTGCTCTAGGCTGTGAGACTGGCTGGCAGGGATCCTTAGCTCTGCGTTACTCAGTTACAACAACCCTGATTTACTCAGTAGTTACTCAGTAGTGCCTTCTGCTCATTTTCGATTTGTCGTGACCACCTTTCACAGTCAGGCTGTAGTAGGAGATGTTGTCTCCAGGACAGGAGCAGAGAGGACGTTTCAGCTTGCTGCAGTCAGATACCTTATTCATTTTTTTAGAGTAGGTGTCAGCTCTGTGAATTTGCACGGCAGAGAAGATCATAACTGGCAAAAAACGCAGGGAAAGGTGGATTTGGGGGGTTATTCAGGAGAAGGCCCAATTCAAGGGGTATCTCTGGGTGTCAGAGAACAGAAAAGGGGAAGGGGGGTGTGAGGCCGGGGCCTCTGAACAGCATCGGGTCACGTAAGTCAGGTAGCGATGAGAGAGACTTTTGGGAAGCTGTAGCAGCAGCAGAAATTAATCTGAACAGGCAGGAGCAGTTGGTGTCACATCAAAATCTGATAAAGAGATGATTTTAAGCACACAACAGTGTTGGGACTATTTGTGTTTAACATCTTTATTGATGATCTCAATAAGGACACAGTGTATCATCAGTGAATTTGCAGATGGCACCAATTTAGGTGGGAGTGCTGATCTGCAGGAGGGCAGGGATGCTCTTCAGAGAGACTTGGAGAGACTGCATCGATAGGCCAGTGTTAAGGCCAAGTGGCAGGTCCTGCACTGGGACTACAACTACCCACTGCAGTGCTACAGGCTTGGGGCGGGCGATAGCTGGAATGCTGTCTAGCGGTTCTAATTGAGAAGTGGCTGACCATGAGCCAGCAGTGTGCCCAGGTGGCTAAGAGAATGAATGGCATCCTGACCTGTATCAGAAGAAGTGTGGCCAGTATGAGCAGGGAGGTGATTGTCCTCCTGCACTCAGCACTAGTCAGGTGGCACCATGACTACTGGGATCAGTTCTGGGGACATCAATGTCAGAGAGATATCAAGGTGCTAGAGCAGGTGCAGAGGAGGGCAAAGAAGCTGGTAAAGAGCCTGGAGAATAAATCTTGTGAAAAGCAATTGAAGGAGCTGGGGCTGGTTAGTCTGAAGAAGAGGAGGCTGAAAGGCAACCTCATTGCTCCCTATGCTCTGTTGTGAAGGGACATAGTAAAGAGGTGGAGGCTGGTATGTTCTCCTGGGTCATTAGTGACAGAACGAGAGGGAAGGGCCTCAGGCTGCACCAGGGGAGGGTTAGGCTGGACATTAGGAAATATTTTTTCACAGAAAGAGTGGTCAGGCACTGGAATGGGCTGCCCAGGGAGGGGGTTGAGTCACCATCCCTGGATGTGTTCAAAGGTGGTTTAGATGTGGTGTTGGGGGATCTGGTTTAGAGATGAACTTGGTAGAGTAGAGTTAATAGTTGGACTTGATGATGCCAAGGGTCTTTTCCAACCTGGATGATTCTAGGATTCTAAAATAAAACTCCCTCATAAAGGAAATTTTAGTTTTGAATCTATAGTCATACGTACGTATGCTCATGTGCACCCATGTGTGTGGACATGCTTATCTAAATATCTGTAATGTTTTTATGTCATTAGGTGTAAATGATGCAAAGCTAGTGATAGCACATGTACAAACACACAGAGCTCTTCTTCTTAAAACAAGTTTTGTTTTCTTTCTTTTTTACTAAAGCAGTATTTTTCATCTCAAATCAGCCTTTTCCCTGAAAATGTGGGGGGTTTGTGTTTAAATGTTGATGGGAATTTCAGATGTTTTCCTCACAGACACTTCGTTCTTTGTAATAAGATAATTTATTTTTCTTGCCCCTTCAGTCTTGAGCTTCGAGAGTTAGAAAGAAAACTAAAGTGTGCTTATGTGAATAAAGAGCGAGCTGCACAGATTGCTGAAAAAGAAGCTCTTCGGTGTGAGGAAATGGTAATTACCTTCAGCTTATCCCAGGGTGCTGCAACTCCTTGTGTGGAACGGTCCGGAAGTGCTTCACCTCTGTCTATAAACCTGTGTGTGTGTTCTGCGCGGTGAAGGACTGATGAGCTGGTACTAACCAGCTGTCAGGAAAAAGGTTGATTTCCCCGTTGCATGCAAAGTGGTAGTGAATTCAACTGTAGGAATGGCTGTAGTTTTTATTTCACTACAATATTTATCCAGATTAGAACTCTGCTCTCCTTTGCGCAGTTAGTTCTTACCGTGGTGAACCCTTGCAATCAGCAGCAGGTTGGTGAAGATGTTACTAAACGTCTACTCGAGTAACTACAGAAAGAATTACCAGCTATTACCTCTGTGTAGAACTACACTGGTCGTCAGGCAGAAGATTTGATAATGTTTTGTACAAATTTCAGTTTACACAGATGACTGTGAAGACAACATCCCTGTTGAGGATGCTGTGCCCAGGTAATACACAGTCCAGTCACACCAAGGGAGCTGGTTTCAGTCATGCCCTCTGCTCTGCTTTGTCTTTGGTCCATACATAGCTTCCTTTAAGTATTGTTAGTTGTTCTCACATTGTTTAGGTATTGAGGGTGCTCCTCAAGGCTTCTGCTTAGTGGATAAAGCTGTGAGGCATTTTAAAGCCCAACCTTTACAGAGTGAGGTGAAAAACATCTGCTTCCTGTAGTGCAGTGCAATTCCTTCTGGTATTGCTCATTTTTTCAAAATTGCATTAGTGAGAGTAAAAAGGATTCTTGCATTGCTTTTTCTTCCTGTAGAAACAAGAGGCTGAAATAGCCCATAAAATGAAGGAAGAGTATGAAAAGGCTCTAGAAGAAGAAAATTCTGCAGCACTGAGGCGAAACCAACTAAAATTAATGTACCAGCAAGAACTGGAGAAACAGCTTGAGGAGCAAGAGAGAAAGAAGCAGGATGATAACCAAAACATTTTAGAAGAGAAACTTGTCATTGATGAAATTGTAAGAAGGATCTATGAGGAAGACCAAATGTTAGTCACTTTGAATTGTTATTGTTTTCTAATTTAAATCTAAACTGCTCATACAGCTCTCCATAGAAAACTGCTTTGTATGCATTTATTTCCTAGGCATTTTGTGTTTGGATGCAGAGTGCATAAAATGCAGCAGTAGCACGTGGGATGTGTACCTGTGCGTACAGTCTGTCTTGCAGAAGGGTTTTAGGCATGAGATTCCCTTCTTGGTGCAGTTCATTCATAAAGATTTTCAATTTAGCTATTTAATTTCCATCAGAATGGGGAAGCAAAGTCACTGAAATCTGAGTCTCTGGAAGCTGTTGTTAATGATGAGTGTTAATGATGAACTGTCTGTTCAGTCTTTTTCAGCAATGTGCTAAATAGCTTCAAACAATTTTTTCCATCTTCTACAGGGCAAAACAACTTAAGTTAGATACAATGAGAGAAATCCAGGCACACATTGAAGAATTTAAAAAAGAACAAGCTGTTTGGAGGCAAAGGAGACAGGAAGAGATGGAAGAAGAAAACAGAAAAATTAGGGAGTTTGCCAACATGCAGCAACAAAGAGAAAAAGAGCAGATGGTTAAAGTTCAAGACGCTAAGGAGAAAAAACAAAGACTTCAAAGCATGGTACTGAAAACTGAAACTGTAGAAAAAACAATTGTCTGTCCTTGGCTTTCTGTTAGAGGTCTTTTTTTCTTGTAATAGATTGCCCTGAACCTGGAAAAAGAACAACAGAAACATGAAGAACTGGAAGAAATCTGCCTACAGCTGTATTTGGAAGAACAAGAGGAGAAAGAAAGGAAGAAGGAGATGGTAAGCACTGGCAGGTAGATGAAGTACCTGTGTTTGGGGGTGAAACGTCACTTTCCTTGAGCTTCCCCTGCAGGTACCTGTGTGAGTGGTTTGGTATTTGCCCAATACAGAGGGGTTCATATGTGTCTTGTTTGTTTTGTGTACCTGTTAAGGGAAAAAAATGCAAGTGGGGAGGAGTACTGCAGAACATTCAGATTAGTGATGCTGATGTGGATGAAACTTGTATAAAATAGAAAGTGTGCATTCAGAAGAGCATAACTTATGGAGTACTTGTAGCTATGGGCAGAATAATCTCATTTTAGCAGACCAGATGTGAAAATTAACGGAGAAAATGAACCCTATTTAGAGGCCACGTAACTACTTTTCCCACAACTTCTCTAATGATGCTGGATGCTCTGTGTGGAGTTTGGTTTGCTTTTATTCCCCACACATGGAATTTGCTACATCTGCAGTGACTTTAGGATGTCTGTTGGGGAATTCCTGAGCCCATTTTGATCTGTGAGCTGTCTCAAAGCAAAAAGCTTCTTTCTGACATGATTTTGGGTGCATTAAATTTGATTTGCATTGTTTTCAGTTTTGTTCTGGCACAAACTTGTCTATTTCCAACACTATTTCCTACATGACCATTGTGAAACAAACACTTTTTATGTTAACTGATCGTTTCAGAGGGAAAATTCTGTCCTGTGAGTTTCTTTTTCCGTACCTGATGTATTTGTTTTAATTTCAACCAGGAAGACAATGGTATGAGGGTATGAAATACCCTCACGGTGGTCCCCTGTATTCATTTATCTCATGAAGGAGAATGCCAGGAATTTTTAACATCAGGTTTAAGTTAAGTGGGTTAATTAACTGCCTGCCTTCTGCGTGTCCACTTGCTTTTTCCTGTGGGCCCCCACACTCTATGCCTTAACCTGCTGTGGGTGACAAACAAAACAGGCCAAGATACTTAACTGTTCTTTTTAGGGAGCTGTTCAGGACAGTTGAGTCACTTCATTCTAGAGGGAAAAATAACCTTTTGTTTTGGACTTAATTTTGAGACATTTGACAGACTGGTTAGTACTGAGGAACATCACCAGATATGAAGTGTTTACTCCAGTTATTTATGCTAGAAGTAAATTTATAGCTACAGTAAACTTATTCCAAGATAATTTGGGTGTGTCAATTTGCTCGAGGGTACAGAAGCTTTACAGCAGGATCTGGACAAGTTGGATCAATAGGCCAGGATTGTTTGAGGTTCAAAGAGGCCAAGTGCCCGGTACTGCACTTGGGTCGTCACAATCACGTGCTAGGCTACAGACTTGGGAATGCATGGTTGGAAAGCTTCAGAAAAGGACCTGGGGGTATTGGTTGATAGTAAACTGTGCCCCGGTGGCCAAGAAGTCCAATGGCATCCTAGCCTGTATTAGAAGCCCTATGGCCAGCAGGAGCAGAAAGAAGATCATCCTCATGTACTTGGTGCTGGTGAGGCTGCATCTCAAACACTGTGTTCAGCTCTGGGCCCCTCACTATAAGATGGACACAGAAGAGCTAGAGCGTGTCCAGAAAAGGGCAACAAGGTTTGTGGAGGGCCTGGAGCACAAGTCCTGTGAGGGGGAGCTGGGGTTGTTTAGTCTAGAGAAAAGGAAGCTGAGGGGAGATCTTACCACTCTCTACAACTACCTGAAAGGAGGTTGGAGCAAGGAAGGGGCTCAGCCTCTGTCATAGAAAGTGACAGGACCAGAGGAAATGGCTGTAGGCTGCACCTGCAGAGGTTTTAGCTGGATGTTGGGAAATACTTTTTTCACCTAAAAAGCTATGAAACATTGGTACAGGGTGCCCAGAGTAGTGGTGGAGTCATCATCCCTGGAGGTATTTAAATGGTGTGGGGACCTGGTGCTTAGGGACATGGTTTAGTGGTGATCTGGCAGTGCTGGGTCTAAGGTTGGACTTGACGATCTTAAAGATCTCTTTCAACCAAAGACCTTCTGTGATCAAAACCTTCCCAGCTCTGTTCACTGACACAACATTTTGGTAAACGTCCTTTGCAGGCAGAACTTGAGAAGAGAATAAGGCAGCGCCTAGACTTAATGCAAGCGCACACAGAGCAACTCGCATTAAAGAAGGCAGCGCAGCAGGCTGTGCGGGAGGAGGAAGAGGCCCTCGCACAACAGATGCTGGACAAGCTTGCCGAGGATGATCGCATTGACCAGATGAAAGCTCAGAAACAGAGAATGAAACAGCTTCAACACAGAAAGGCTCTGGAAAAACTTATCGAAGAGCGTCGCCAACAGCGCATTACAGAAAAAGTAAGAACTTTCACATTCACCTTCGGTTTGAGCCAGAGTGTTTCAGTACGAGAGCAACAAGACTATTGTTACTGGGGAAAGCTACCACACACATATTGTTTAAACAGTGCTTTGTGGTCTTTTACAGACATTTTTCTATCCTTTTCCAATTAATTTCCTGTAACTGGGGCTAATAAGTGGAAGTTCAAAATTTACTTTTAAGAAGAAGTTCTCTTTATGCTCTGGTGGATATTTGTGGAAACAAAATGCTCAGAGACCTGAAACCAAGCAGTTAGGAAAACTTGTTTGTTTATTGTAGGAGCGTGAACTTGAAGAAAGACAGTTAGAGGAGAGGAGAGAAGCAAACATAAACGCAGTTATTGAAGAGGAGAGACAGAGACTCTTGAAAGAGCACGCGTCTCAATTACTGGGTTTTCTTCCTCGAGTAAGTGAATTGCAACCTAAATGTTTCAAGTGTTTGTCCTGTAGATCAGTTTCCTCTTGGATAATTTAAGGTGAAGTTCAGAACTGTTTAAATGCCTGCGGTCAGTGTATATTTGTATGGAGTCAGCTTTCCTGTCCACAGCTTTTTTCCTTCTTTTTCAGTTTGAGTTGGGAAGCAATTTACAAAGATGCTCTTTCCATATGATGGGCTTAGGCTCTGCTGCACTATGTTGAAAACTCGGTGAAAGCAGCTTCCACAGTGCTTTGCACATCCAGTTTTTGGAATATGGAATATAAGTTCTAAAGCAAGGCTGTGCTAACTGGAAAGGAGGTCCACCATGTGTATCTTACACCTCACTTCTACCACTACCACTTCTACTACTACTTCTCAGTTGGGGCTGTGTGAGTAATTTCTTATAGTCTCTTCCAAGTCCTCTGTCACCACGGCAGTGAGGCCTGTCATTACAGTGTTCTACACTGCAGCACTTACAGCAGCATCTCAAAGCTCACCCTTCTGTTTATAAAAGTTAAAAAGGTGGAAGTGATGATTCTAGTAGAAAGCAATTACAATTCATTTTGTCTCATATAATTGGAAAGATCAGCTGAAAGTGAGCAAAGAGTAGCTCAATGGATGTAAAAATTCATTTACAGTAGGGAGGGAATTCTTCAAATATTTAAATCTTTTCTGTTGTACTGGAAAATTTTGAATGTATAGCAAATATATAATTTTTATGCAAATAATAACATGCTGCTTTGGTGCATGAATTTCTAAAATGGAGTTATTTTCTAGTGCAGATTTAACAAAAGGATAACTGAAATGGATGGTGTTTTGGTGCAGTTTTCTGGGTTAAATTTACAATTGTAGGAAATCTTGGCTACATCAGGATGTCCAAAGCTGTATCTCTTCCACACTCTTGATGTCCAACTTTGTTCTTTTCTCTGCTTATCTCTGTGCCTGAATCGTGTGGTCACATCTCGTTACTTCACTCAAAACGGTTATGTAGAGAAGTGCTGCCTCATTCTAAGGTTTCTGGTGTAAATGCAATTTGTAGGTTGTGGGGTTTTTTTCCTAAATGTGACAAGATTATGTGGGCCACACACATTTTTAGCTCTAAAATTAAAAAGGAACTAGTTAATGATTTCTACTTCTGGGTTCCCCTGCTTCTCTTCCTCAAAACAGTTTCTGATTAAGTTATTCAGTACCAGGTAATTCACAAGTAATTCCTTTGTGTGGTCCAATTCCAACACAACCAAAGACAGCGAGCCTCACCAGTGCCTCTTCTCACAGCAGCTGCTTGGCTTTACTGTACCTGCTCCCACACTGTGCAGACTGTAACCACTTTTATTAGGAAGATAATGCAGGTAATACTGTGTTTTGTACAGGGCTCATGGTGGTAACCTCACAGGGTTCTCACCATCATTTGTGTGATGAGCAAAGGAGGTGGTACTACGGTAGCACCAAGTACATCAACCTGAAACCCAGCTGCTGAAGTTCCATGGTGGTTTTCAGGGCTGTTTGTTTTACAGGTACTACCATACTGTGAATACACAGTATTACAGTCCACAGGAAATTTGAGAGATCCACAATAATATCTCTGTTTTGTTCTAGAGAGATGTGTTTCTTTTGTTTTATTGTAGGGAGTACTCAGAGATGAAAATGATGTTAACATGCTTGGAGAAGAATTCAGACTGGCTTATCAGAAGACAAGAGGTAATGTACTTCCAGGAGAAAGCTGAACTTCCCCCTATGTCATCTCCTGGTTTGCCACAAGTCATCATCTGATTGCCAAGGGAAATTTCCATTTGCTCTTACCAGTGAGGAACCCTTTTTAATATCACCGTCTACGTTTTAAGTCTGGAGTTCTAAACTGAAAAGCAATGAATTTTACTGAAAAGTATGTTGTACTTGCTTTTTTCATCAATAAGATGTTCCAGAGTTCTTGATTATTCTGAGTGACATAATGTTAAAAGTGTTTTCTCCAGCAGCTCTGCAGACACCTAAGCTAGCATGAATTCATGTGTGTGTTTCAGTGTGGATGGTTAGACTCTCCCAATGCTCTATTTCTGGTTGCAGTTGAAAGATTTACCTGTGCTGGCATTACGCCATGGAAATACTTATCTGAGGGAGTTTGTGTTTTATCAAAGAAGCAGGTCTGAGTTACTGGTTTCCCCATTGGCTCATGTTACTTTGCTAGTATGATGGAGTAGTATGATTTGCTAGTAGAGAATTTTTTTCATGTTGAGTTCAAAATGACTGCTTACACTTTGTTATGGATTTGGTGAAACTATATTTGTTCACAGTATTCCTGCATCAAACTCTCTGTCTTGGCTGCGGGAATGTTTTTTTCTCTGGTGCACGGCTGTGGCCTGTGCATGGTAGGGTGGGGGAGTGGAAGCAGACCAGGGAAGGTACAGAGGTGCAGGGGAGACTAGTTGAGCAGGTGGAGTAGGCCAGACAAATTTTGGGGTCATTATTTGGGGATAAGATCTTCCTCTTCCCCTCTTCTTGGCACCCCCTCTGTTTGTGTGTTTTGGGAGCCTGGCGTCAGTTTTGTTTCAACCTGTAGCATAGTGCAGCTTCTCTGTCCCTCTGTGGCTCTGGGTACCTCTTCTGATCCACTCCTTCCTCCCCTTTCTCCGGCCTTCTCTGGTCTTTCTCTCTCCCTCCATTCCCAGAGCAGGCATAAGAAAAGCTGAAAAGAAACACTGCCGAATGTACCTCTTTGGGTTTTTTTTTCACCTCACTCCTCCACAGCTTTTAGCGTTTGTTTGGGTTAGGGAGAGGGCTGGACTCAAGTGGGTGAGGGAAACTTTATTTTTGTTTTCTTCTTTCCTCTTCCCCCCTTTTTTGTTCTTCTTTCCATTTAATAAAACTTCTAAAAATATTAATTTTTAGTTCCAGTTTCCAGGTGTTTACTGTATCTCTTCCCCACCACCCCCATCTGCCCCAGGGTGGGAGGAAAGAGATTTTCTCCTGCATGGTTGGGCAGAATATAATTTCTTTGGGCTACCCTGGTACTAAACTGTGACAGGAAACTGGTGACAGCAGTGGGATTAGATTATTTCCACTTGGAAATGAAATTCACATTTGAAAACCGGAGCATTGATCTAAATTCCCTCTTCCCTATTGGTCTGTGTCCTAACCACCAGCAGTATATTTTGATAGGATGGCGTCGTACAGCGTTATTCCAGCCTGGAGGGGTGGCTGAAGAGACAGAGATGGAATGTTGGGTTGGGCCTGGTTTGTGTTTGGATGGGAGACAGTCTGGGTACTCCAGGTGCTGTAGGCTCACCCTGCTTCAGCAGGGGGAATTGGACTTAGATGATCTTTCGAGGTCCCTTCCAGCCTGTAAGATTCTGTGATTATGGTGCCTGGTTATGGCTCTGGGCAGGACAGTAGTTTGAGAGTTGTACTTAAAACAGGATAAGGATGTTTGGCAAGGGATGTTTAGAGTTCCAATAGGTACAGTAGCAATTCTGCTTCCCTGTTATGCTGTCCCTGACTCAGACATTTGTAACTGCTCTATTAACATCATCATCCAAATACTAATTATGACATTACTACAACTAACAGCTTTGCCTACTCTAGTAGTCGTGAGGACTGTGCCCCTACCCCTGAAAATAGTTGGGGGGATTTAAATGTACACATCTTTGTGATTTACCTGCATCTGTTTATCATGTGTAACCAGATGTGGGGTATAGTTCAGCTTAAATCTTCTTCCAGAGAAATGCAAGTAGCCCCAGTCTCATGAGGGAGAACTAGAAGAGGCAAGAAAGAGTCTCAGGATAACAGGGTAACAATGGTACAGGTAGACATAGAGCAGGAGGGAAAGGGCAGGAGACAGGAACAGTAGCCACCTCCTATTGTCCCAAAAGTACCTGTAGAAGAAAAGGCTAAGCAAACAGAATGTCGAGGGCCTCCCACTGACCAAACTGAAGAAACTGAAGAGAAGGAACCCAAACCCCATAATGGGTGCCAGTTAAGTTCGCACGCCCCACCAGGTGCTGATATTGATGACACAGATGAAGAAGATGAGGAATGGGCTGCCCCTTGGAATTGCAGAGACTTGATGAATATTAGAAGGGACTTTATTACGGAGGAGAAAGAACCCCTGATGGCTTCGCTATTAAGATGCTGGGAATCTGGAGGTGGTTTGAATCTGACCAGTAGACAAGCCAGGCAATTTGGAACTTTGTCTGGAGACCCAGGCATTGACACACGAATTGGGGATTTACCCAGACCCCGCAGCCTTTGGAAGCATATCCTTGATGCTGTTAGACAGTGATACCCTACCAGAGATGACAAACCATGGTGTCTTCATCCATGGACCAATAAAATGGAGGGTATTGAACATCTACGAGAATTGGCTTGTTGAGAAGTGATCTGTAACCGTAATGCATCTGAGGACAAAGATGAAAACCCTAACGACTTCCCCTGTAGGAGACCGATATTAAACAGACTTGCACAGACTGCTCCTGAAAGCAGAATGGGGTGACACAAGGGAAGATGTTGGCCGTCTGACTGTTGCAAATCATATGGATAAACTGCAGAGATTTGAGGATGTGACTACTCGACCAGCATGGATCACAGCTGTGAGTAACCGACTAGGTTGGGTGGACAGCCCAACTCGTTGGGAGGAGAAATTGGAAAAGAGACTTAATGAATTCCTGGAGACTGTGAGGGAGATGGTCAAAGAAATGGGGCAAGGTAACACCAGTTCCATAGAAAGAATTGAAGATACAGCTGCCCCAAGGAGACTGTCTCCAGAGAGGACGGTCCAAGCTCAAGCCTATCAAGATAAAGCTCAAGATATATATTGGCAACTCTTGAGAGATTTTGGGGAGGACGTGAATAGATGGAACGGCAAGCCTCCCTCAGCCCTCCCTCCGGGCAATGTTACAAGACACACTGAGGGGTGATGCTAGACATAAAGCAGGAATAAGATTGCTCAGGCATCTTAGAAGAGACCCTGAAGAAGGTGGAACTCTGAAACTCATTTGCATCGCGGGGATCCTCCTCCTCAGGAGGAAGAGAGTGAGGCCAAGCAATGAAAAGGCTCTGCCTCCAGCCAGGTGGAAAAAAGGGACAACCAAGTCTGTTGGGATATATGGATCCAATGGCCTGGGACCTCCGAAGATGAAAAGCCTTGGTGGACACCAGTGCTGGATACACTCTAATACTTTCAAATGTCACACAATGACAGAATCACAGAACATTAGGGATTGAAAGGGACCTCGAAAGATCATCTAGTCCAATCATACCCCTGACACAGCACCTAGACCAGGTTGCACAGGAACACATCCAGACGGGTTTTAAACATCTCCAGTGTAGAAGACTCCACAACCCCACAGGGCAGCCTGTTTCAGTGCTCTGTCACCCTCACTGTGAAGAAGTTCCTTCTCATATTTGTAAGGAACCTTCTATGTTCCAGCTTACACCCATTGCCCCTTGTCCTTGTCCTATCACTATATGACATTCAGAAGAGCGTAGCTCCATCCTTCTGACACCCACCCTTCACATATTTATAGACATTAATGAGGTCACCCCTCAGTCTCCTCTTCTCCAAGCTAAAGAGACCCAGCTTCCTCAGCCTTTCCTCATAAGGGAGGTGTTCCACTTCCTTCATCATCCTCAGTGCCCAGAACTGGACAAAATACTCCAGATGTGTTCTCATTACGGAAGAGTAGAGGGGGAGAAGAACCTCTCATCCCCCTTCTGATCCACTCCAGGATGCTGTTTGCCTTCTTGACCACAAGAGCACATTATTGGCTCATGGTCCTCCTGCTGGCCACCAGGACCTCCAGGTCCTTTTCTCCTGCACTGCTCTCCAACAGATCAGTCCTCAACCTATACTGGTACCTGGGGTTGTTCTTGCCCAGATGTAAGACTCTACACTTGCACTGTTATAGTTCATTAAATTTCTCTCTGCCCAGATCTCCAGCCTGTCCAGGTCTTGCTGAATGGCAGCACAGCCTGCTGGCGTGTTGGCCACTTCTCCCATCTTTGTGTCATCAGCAAACTTGCAGACAGTGCACCCTAATCCCTCGTCCAAGTCATTAATGACTAGATTTAATAGGACTGGTCCCAGTACTGACCCTTGGGGCACTCCACTAGATACAGGCCTCCAACTAGACTATATCTCACTGACCACTACTCTCTGGTTTCTATCCTGCAGCCAGTTCATGATCCACCTCACTACCCGATCCATTTAGACTACACCGCCTCAGTTTGGCTGTGAGGATGCTGTGGGAGACTGTGTCAAGTGCCTTACTGAAGTCAAGACAGACCAAATCCATGCTCTGCCATCACCTGGTTATGCCCTCACAAAAGGCTATCAGGTTGGTCAAGCATGACTTCCCCTTGGTGAAGCCATGCTGACTGTTCCTAATGACTCTCCTGTCCTTGATGTGCCTGGAGACAGTGTCTAGGATAAATTGTTCCATTACCTTTCCCTGGATGAGGCTGAGCAGTCTATAGTTGCTCGGGTCGTCCTTCTTAACCTTTTAGAAAATTGGAGTGAAACTTGATATACTCCAGTCCCCAGGTACCTCTCTTGATCCCCATGACTTAGAAAAGATGATGGAGAGTGGCTTAGCAATGACTTCTGCTGCCTCCCTTAACACGCACTGGTGCATGCCACCTGGGTCCATGGATTTGTGCACATCCAGTTTGCTCAATTTATCCCTAACCCAGTCCTCATCAACCAAGGCAGGCTTCTCTCTTGCCTCAACTTCTTCTGGAGCCTCAGTAGTTTGGGGCTTGATATCAGGACAACCCCCAGAAGTACAGTCAAAGAAGGTGTTGAGTATCCCTGTTTTCTCTGTATCCTCTTCAGGGGACCCACCTCATTCAACAGGGGGCTTACATTGCCTCTAGGTTTAGTTTTACCTTCAAGTATTTGAAGAAGCCCTTTTTGTTGCCCTTGACCTCTCTTGCAAGGTTTAATTCCAGGGAGTCCTTGGCTTTTCTAGTTGTGTCCCTACATTCTCTCACCAGACCCTTATAATCGCCCCAAGAGGCCATCCCCTCCTTCCATGACCTATAGCCTTTCTTTATCCTCTGCAGTTCGCCCAGCAGCTCCCTGTTTGACCACGCAGGTCTTCTGGCTCCCTTCCTTGTCTTCCATGTTGCTTTCCGGCTTTTCCCGCAAGAGATTATGACCATCAGTGGCTCCCCGTTGGCTCCCCCGTGATTTCCTGTTCAGGGAATCCCCAGGTCACCCAGAACCTCAATAAATAGTGTTTGGGGACCGGCGCAGTCAGAGCTCATGTGGTCAGAGGATTGGAATCTGTTGTTATTTGTGGGATTACAGGAGGCTCCCAAAAGCTAACCTTATTGGAAGCCAAAGTGAGCCTAACTGGAAAGAAATGGAAGAAACATCATATAGTGACTGGCCCTAATGCTCTGTGCATTTTGGGCATAGATTTCCTACAAGGAGGATATTTTAAAGATCTGAAAGGGTATAGGTGAGCTTTCGGTACAGCAGCTGTAGAGATTGAGAAATGTGAACAGATGTCTACATTGTCCAGTCTCTTGGATGATCCCTCCATGGTGGGCCTGATGAAAGTGGATGAGCAGGAAGTCCTGGTTGCCTCTCAAGTAGTATATTGTAGGCAATACTAACAGAGACTTCCTGATCCTCACACAACAATGGATTCATCGATTAGAACATCAAGGAGTCATCAGCAGAACACGCTCTGCCTTCAGTAGTCCAGTCCAGCCTGTAAGAAAGCCTGGGGGAGAATGGAGGCTGACTGTGGATGATTGTGGCTTAAACAAAGTCACACCACCACTTAGCACAGCCATACCAGATATGCTGGAGCTGCAGTATCAGCTGGAGTCTCACGAAGCTAAATGGTACGCCACAGTCAATGTTGCTAATGTATTCTTCTCCCTTGCAGCCAAATGTAGGCCACAGTTTGCCTTCACCTGGAGGGGTGTTCAATACACCTGTAATCAATTGCCCTAAGGGTGGAGGCATAGTCCAGCTATTTGTCATGGACTAATTCAAACTGCTTTGGAGGAAGGTAGAGGCCTCGAGCATCTACAGTACATCAGTGATATCATAGTGTGGCGCAGCTCTTCAGCGGAAGACTTTGAAGAAGGCAAAAAGGTGATCAATGTCTTGCTTCATGCCGGTTTGGCATCAAAAAAGCAAGGTAAAGGGATCTGCTAAAGAAACCCAGTTTCTAGGAGGTCAGTGGCAGGACGGTCGCCATCATATTCCCATGGACACAGTTAACAGGATAACATCCATGGCACAACCTGTTAACAAGGAAGAGTACTTAGGAGTAGTAGAGTTCTGGAATATGCATATTTGGAGACACAGTAAGATTCTGAAGCCTTTTTGTGAGGTGACCTGGAAAAAGAAAGATTTTGAGTGGGGCCCTGAGCAGCAAACAGCATTTGAACAGATTATGCACGAGACAGCCCAAGCAGTGGTTTTGGGGCCTGTCCAAATTGGACCAGAGATTAAGAATGCTTTATACATCTGCTGGTGATAACCGTCTCCTCTGGTGCCTTTTGCCAAAGGCTCCAGGTTGGACATGAGGCTGTCCTCTTGGCGTTTGGAGCCAGGGGTATCGAGGCTCAGAGGGCTAATTACACCCCCACAGAAAAAGAAATCCTAGCTGCATATGAAAGTGTTCAAGCTGCATCAGAAGTGGTTGGCACTGAAGTACTGGTCCTCCTTGCACCTCAACTCCCTGTCCTAGGATGGATGTTTAAAGGAAAAACTACATCTATACATCAAGCTAATGATACCCCCTGGAGCAAATGGACTGGTGTGCTAACCCAGGGGGCTCGTATTGGAGGTATCAATTGCCCTGGCATAGTGGAAACTATTTCCTGCTGGCCAGAGGGGGCAGATTCTAAGATTTTATCCAAAGAGACAGTGACTTGGGTAGAAGAAGCCTCACCTTACAGTGAAGTTTCAGGTGAAGAGAAGGCATATGCCTTGTTTAGAGATGGATCTTGTCTTTTAGTAGGAAAGCAAGGGAGATGGAAAGCTGCTGTCTGGAACCCCACTAGAAGATTTGTAGAGACAAGAGAGGGAGGATCAAGTCAAGCTGCATAGGTAAGAGCTGTCCAATTGGCCTTGAATATTGCAGAGTGGGAGGCATGGCTATTGCTCTACCTCTACACTGACTTGTGGATGATAGCTAATGCACTACGGGGACAGCTTAAAGAGTGGAACAATTGACCGTGTAAAGGTAAACCAGTCTGGGCTGCTGATCTATGGTAGGACATTGCTGCCTGGCTGAAAAGATTGAAGGTGAAGGTGTAGCATACAGATGCCCATATAGCTAAATGCTGGGCTACTGATGAGCAGCAGCAAAATCACCAGGTAGTCCAAGCAGCTGAAGTATTTAAGACAGATCTGGACTGGGAACATAAAAATGAATTGTTTGTAGTTCAGTGGGCCCAGGATACTTTTGATCATCAGGGTAGAGATGCTACCTATTGATGGCCTCATGACCAAGGAGTGGACTTCACATGGACACTAAAGCGCCAGTTATCCATGACTGTGACATGTATGTTGCTATAAAACAAGTTGGACGGATGAAACCTTAGTGGTATGGGGAATGATGGTCCAGGTATAAATATGGGGAAGTGTGGCAAATCGGTTATTTCACCCTTCCTCAGACCCGTCAAGGTAAGTGGTATGTGCTAACCATGGTGGAGGCATGTGTGGTCTTCTTTTTTTTACTCCCCTCATCTATGGCTTTCAGCATTTGCTTGAGTTAGGGGTAGCAGGTCTGAGTGGGGGAAAGGTGGACTTGAGTGGGTGAGGAAAACATTTTTTTGGGGTTTTTTCCTTCCCCTTTTTTTCTCCCCTTTTTTGTTCTTCTTTCTATTTAATAAAATTTCTAATAAGTTGATTAAAGTTTAGTATTTTCAGTTCCAGTTTCTGTAAGTGCATTTACTTTATCTCTTCCCCACCCTGGGATGGGAGGAAAGAGATTTTCTTTGGCACAGCTGGGCAGAATATAATTTCTTTGGGCTACCCTTGTGCTAAACTGTGACCAACTTCCAATGCAGCAACTTCCTGTTTGTGTGCCATGTTTCTAGTAAGTTGGTCTGAGGGAGGAATTCATTGAAATAGCTGGGGTTTAACAGAAGGAAAGCAACACAGGCTTTTACTGCTTCTGTTCATGAGGATTACCTTAGATAAGGGATAGTTTTAAATGCTAAACCATAATGAATTTCACTTCTTGGAACATTCCATACATGCTCTGTGCTTCTCCCCTTGCTAAAAAAATCAATAGTTTGGCCTGGAACAGTAACAGTTGTATTTAATGTGACACTACAACACAAGCTGTCAGGCTTACAGAATTTCAGCAATTTAAACACACGCAAAAGTAACAATCAGTTCACTAGGGTATCCAGTTCCTAACTGTTAAGAAGCACTTGTATATGATATCAAAATAGCATACCTCTGACTTGTATCTCACACAGAACTTGTTCCTTTTATGGAATCAGTAATTTCCCCAATCAACAGCTTTCAGGAATTGCTCTTCAGTAAAAGAAAGCATCTTAGAAGCTTCAATGTGCATCTGAAAGAGGAGGGGGAAATAAAGTTAGGAGCAGAAGGTAAGATAGTGTCAGTAGTCAATACAAAGTCCTGGATAACTGGGCTAGCTGAAAGGGGTTTCAATGTGCCTTTGCGGTCTTCTGTTCTACAGCTTTGGTAGTTGTTCACACATTTAGGCTAAAGCTGCACAAATTTTTCTGCAGAAATTTACTGTGTAGGGATAATGTGATAAATGTGACGCTCAACAGGGCAACTTCAACTCTAAAAAACAAGATTACTGCTTTCCTAGGTCCCTTATACTGCTTTAAAACCACCACAGTTTTAATGAGGCCTGGGAATTACAGAAAATCTGAGAGCTCTTGTGACCTCTAAAAAACAGGAGAAGCTGATCAATAGCTTAACATTAAAGCTGTTGCAAATCCAATGTATCATCAAGGTTCAGGCTACTGGAGCTTCTACTATGTATGATTTAATGCTCAATGAGCTTTAGTAGCTCCGTTGCTCTTCTCTGGACCTGCTCCAGCACCTCCATGTCTTCCTTCTATTGAGGTGCCCAAAACCGAACACGACACTCAAGATGCAGCCTCACTAGCGCTGAGTACAAGGAGACAATCACATCTCTTGTCCTGTGGTTTCTGATGCAGGCCAGGAGTATAATTTCTTTGGTTTCCTGGGCACACTGCTGGCTCATGTTCAGCTGCTGTTGTCAGTACCCCCAGGTCCTTTCCCACAGAGCAGTTCTCCAACCACTCCTCCCCATGCCTGTAGAATTGCATGGGTTTTGTGACCTATGTGTAGGACCTGGCACCTGGTCTTGCTGAACCTCGTACAACTGACCTTGGCCCACTGACCCAGCCTCTCCAAGTCCCTCTGCATACAGGTCAACACAGACACCCAGTTTGGTGTCATCTGCAATCTTGCTGAGGCTACCCTCAAGCCCCTCAACCAGATCACTGATAAAGATGTTGAACAAGACTAGCTCCAATACTGAGGCCCGCAGAACAGCTTGTGACCAGCCAGCAACTCAGTTTGACTCCATCCAACACAAGTCTTTGGGCTGGGTCAAGCAGCCAGGTTTTTACCCAGTGAAGAGTCCTCCTGTCTAAACCCTGAGCCACTGCTTCTCCAGGAGAAGGCTCTGGGACTAGGTCAAATGCTCTGCTGAAGTCTGGACAAATAACGTCCACAGTCTTCCCCTCATGCACTGGGTGGGTCACCTGGTCATAGAAGGAGATCATGTTGGCCAAGCAAGATCTGCCCTTCATAAACCTCTGCTGGCTGGCCCTGATCCTCTGGCTGTCCTGCATTTGCTGTGTGAGTGAGCTCAGGATGAGCTGCCCCATATCTTCCCTGGCACCAAGATCAATGCTGACAGGCATTGACTGGATCTTCCTTCTTCACCTGTGGATGGGCATCACATTAGCAGCATCCAATCATCTGGAACCTCCCCTGTTAGCCAGGAGCATTGATAAATGATGGAGAGTGGCTGGGCAGGCTTCTCCACCAGCTCCTTCAGCTATCTCAAATGGATCCCATTGGCCCCAGAGGCTTGTGAGTGTCCAGGTGACTTAACAGGAGGTTAAATGCTTCCTCTTGGACTGTGGAAAGTGTCATCTGCTCTCCATCCCTGTCTTCCAGCCCAGGAAATACCTTGAGGATAACAGGACTGGTCATTAAAGACTAAGGCACAGAAGGCACTCAGCATTGGTCATGATATCCTCCATATGCAGTAAAAGGTGGAGATTCTTCCTGACTCTTCTTGCTGTTGATGTCTTTGTAAAAACATTCATTGTTGGCCTTCACTCCAGAGGCAGACTGGGCTTTTACCTTTCTGATTTCCTTCCTGCATGCCCTAGTAAGCCCTGGGCTCTTCTTGAGTTGCCTGCCCTCTCTTCCAAAGGTGATAAACTTTCCTTTTCTTCCTGAGGCCCAGCAGGATCTCAGTGTTCAGCCAGACTGGTTGTCTTCTTCACTGGTTCATCTTGTGGCATGTGGGGTCAGCTTGCTCTTGTGCCTTTAAGAGTCCTTTTCTGAAAAATGTTCAGCCTGCCTGGAGCCCTTTGTCCTTCAGGAGTGTTTCCCAAGGGACTCCCTTAACCAATGTCCTGAACAGGCCAAAGTCTGCCCTCTGCACGTCCACTCTGGTGGTTTTGTTGAGTCCCCTCCTTATGCTCCAGCACTTGATCATTTCATGACTGCTATGCCCAAGATGGCCTCCAACCACCACATCTCCTAGCAGACCTGCAATTAATCAGCTTTTCACCACAACACCTTCCTATGAAAGTTGTATCACTAACTGTTCAGTATGAATTGTCAGCAAGTACTGTACTGCCTTATCCTCTATTCCATTCCAGCTTCAGCTGCTGAAGAAACAGGAAGGCTATAGCCCCCGTTCTCCCTTTGATGCCCTGAGGGAATAGAAGAGAGATGTAGACTCAAATTAACGTTCAAAATGAGGCAGTTGCAAGTGCAGTGTGGATGGGAACACCTGTGCCACCATGTTCATCTTACTTCACTGTGTGTGTTTCAAAGAATGCAGAATATTCCAGGAATTATAAAGGGATGGAGATCCACTCTCTTTCAGTCTAGTAAATTCACATGTAGGGGGCATGTGTTCTCTAGTTTTCTGTCTTGTTTTATATCACAAAGGACATCTGCACCTGGGTACAACTTTGCATGTACGGAACACCTCACAATATAAATTAATAGTGTTGACAAAGACACACTCAGAATATCCAGGAAGAATGTAGGTCTGAAGTGTCATCATCACTCACTCCTAAGAGGGTATGCTGTTACAGCTGCTGACATGACAATAGCATAATATTATAACATACTGGGGGAGAAAGAAAACTCAAAAAAATACTTTCATATGTTAAAACAGCTGCTACTGTCACATCACCAAAAGGACCTGCTGTTATTACCTGAAGAGTATTTGTTTCTGAACAAATAAGCTTGTCAGTAGTAATAGCCCACCCTGACAGGACCTGTTAATGTTACTAATGGGGTCAATTTAAAGAAAGCCCAGCCTTCACTGCAAAACAAAACATCAGCAATATGCACTAATAAAAGTGAGGCAGCTGCTTCCCCACTGCATTGGAACTTGCCAGTCTTGGGGCTCTGGTTGCCATGATTCCCTTATATGACAACAGTCACATTTAGCTAGAGATTGTCAATTGAAATATAACCATAACAGTCATTACCTTTTGTCTCTTTAAAAGATCAATCAACTTTAACTGCTTTTTAAAACCTGCCATTAGCTCTTGGTTTTGGTTGTGGAGTTTCTTGTTTTCTGCTTTTAATTCTTCAATCATTTTGTGTCCTTGGTTAGCTGCATCCTATCACATAGGGGAGAAAAGGAGAAGTATTATTTATGAATGTGGTGTGTTAACCAATGAAACGTGGCATCGCACAGCAACATGTCAAGCAGTAGCCACACATGGCATTTCTGAAAAGGGATTAATCAAACTATTCTCACATCAAAGCTTAAAAAAAAAATAGAAAATCACAAAACCAGCTATGATTTGCTTGTATATGTGTTGGGGGTGTGTGAGGGGGGATGTATGTGTTAAAGGTGTGTGATAGGTGCATATGTGTACTCTTTTTCTAAACACAACTAATACTCAGAGAAACGTGCGAAATCAGAAATGCTGCACATGTCTTCCTCCTGGCTAGGTTGCACTAGTGTCCTCTGAGGTGACTTAGTGAGCCCTTTAGTGACTTGCTCTCAGTTAATTTTGGCTATAAGAGATACAGTGCCTCCAAAGCTGAAGCCCTTTGTTTCATTCTAGCATTACTGGGGGGTTACAGATTGGAACTGATTTCCCTAAGCCACTGTAGTACCTTGTTTCTTTGTTTCAGTTCATTCAGCAGCGCTTTATAACTTTCTGCTTCTTGCAGGGCCCTGTTTAAGCAAACCTCTGTTGCACTCTCAGTGGACACAGCCTGCTTTTGTACACACTTTAGAGTTTCCAACTCCTATTTAAAAGCAAAGGACAAAAACAAACATGGTATTTTAATGAATCCCGTAGAGACAACATATTGGCAGCAATGTTCACCCTTGAAAACTGAGAAGTCTGAGGACTTCCTTAGCCCACAGACAGCATCTGCCTCAAAAATAAATAATTCCACTGTGAAATTATCCCCTTCTCCATTGAAGTCTTGATAAGAGAGCGTTCTCTTCTTTGTTTTAAAGTCCTCTTAGAATAATAGTGGTGCTGATCATGTAAGATCGCAGAGATGACTGAAAAAACTTGTATGCTCAGTTTTCTCAGAAAAAAAAAGAGAAAAATTATTGATACACCACTGTGTGCAGCTTTTGCTACAGTGGAGAGTATCCCCAGATGCTTCTTCTCATCTATTCCTTTGACCTCTTTCTATGTTAACACAAAAAGCTGTGAAATGTAGCCTTCTAAGCATTTAATGTCCCAAAAAGCCAGCCTGCACGCAAAGCAAATTATGTATCAACAAATCATATCATTTAATCAAAGAATTCTAATAACTGTTTCAGGGATTTCTGACATTATGCTCTGATGTAATACCTTACCAAGGATTGCTTTCATGTCACCCAGTGAAAGCATATTGTTAAATATATTAGACTTCAAGTTTTTCATCTTAAAGATGCCTGAAATAAGTATTTATTTTGTAAGTAGCCACGGTGTGATAAGTCGAACTTTGTTCATCAGGATAAGGGAAGAAGTAAGGCACAGACTGATAAGCACAGACTGATAATAGATTGATAAGAACAGACTGGTAACAATGGAATTCTAAGCTGTAAGATCTTGTTTGCCCTGTGTAATCAAGAAGTCCCCAGGTCAGCAAGAAGTTGAGGCTGCGCGTGACAAGACCACCCAACAACAGGCTGAGGCAGATAACTTCTCCAGTACCACGCAACCCAACCCGGAAGATAAGAAGTATAAAAGAGACTGGCCTTTGGGAGAAAAGCGGACCAGTTGGTGGAGCGGAGACTCCCCTGGTCACCCAGCGCTGCACTTTGCCTGATATCGCTTGCTGTATTAATAAATTTATAATTACTAATCCATAATTGGCTTATTGGATTGAATTCACAGATAGCAACGGTGTCTACCAATTCTTCAATACTTTAAAGGGTTAATTTTCTTATATAATGTTTCTCTAAGGCTAAGGGGAGGAATGTACTATCAGTAGGGATACCACAGAGCTCCCTGAGTAACCCTCCCAGCAGCCTCACACACAGCACTTGTCTTTTGAAAGCTCAGCAACATTTCCCACTCCTAAAAAATCTCTTGAGAGCTGACATTTCCCTAACATCACACTGGAATGAATTAACACACGTGAAAGAACACAGAGGAAGGCATGTTGTTGTAGAGAGGTGGTGAAAAAAGACACAAGATGTGGTATCATTTATGAGATCAACTAGATGGAAGAAAGAGGAATGTTGGAAAGAAGAGGATGGAAGTTTGGGTGAGCACCAGAATTCAGCTGCTGAATGAGGTGGGTGTTGTAGCAGAAACATTCACTGAGACCAAAAAAATTAAATGTAAAAATAACAAACTGAGTGCTGTGCTCAGGGAGGCTGAGTCATTAAGAGCTAATGGCCTAGGTTAGTCTCCCTTAACTGGCCATTGGTGTAGACAAAAGCCTCCAGGTGCTGCATGAATGCCCCAGGGCTGAAGATTCAGGTGGGAGGCTCTGAAAGACAGTTTGTGGTTGGTTTAGAGAGATGTGCCAGAGGTGTTCCCATCTACCTTGCATCCTGATAAAAGACTCTTTCTCTTGGAGCCCTGTGGGTGGCTTGCTCTGGCTCTGGCTGCACTTGCCTGTGCTGGGGCCATTACACAGCCAATAGGATGGAGCAGAGCAGTTCCAATTCTGCCTGCCCGGGTCCAGCTCTGGCTACAGTTGAGCACAGTGGCAGTGTGCCTCATACGTGGCTAGGGCTATGGAACTGTGCCAGCAGAAAGCCTTTCTTCTGCCCACGCTGCAAGGTGGGTGGGTGCAGTGAGAAACCCCCAATGCTGATTCCACCCTGTGTCGAGTGAAACAGAGCTGCATCTAGCACCACAAGCCTGAAGATGTTGGAGAGGTGAGCTAACCTCTTTAGAGGAAAAGCCCCAAAAACCCGGGGGAGGAGGGGGGAGGTGTCTGCTGACTTTGCCATGTAGCCACCACTATTGTCTGTTCGCCGAATGGCCAGCCATGCTGGCTGCCGACGTCTTTTGATGCCCTGAAGAGTAGGAGTGACTGGTGGGGCAAGCATAACTTAGAAAACAATTGTCCAGTACAGCAAGAAGGCAGACAGTCCGGAACAGGATAACAAGCCAAATTCTATCCACAGCGGGGGTCCATCCCTAGTGATAGGGAAACCAGACGACCCCACACTGTTCTGGGAAGGAATGCTGTCCTTGGAAGGAATGCAGACCGGCCTAAGATACCTAAGGGTGCTTGTATCACTAAAGACAGCACGGGTTCGAATGGGAAGAAGACTTCATTTGCACGTGAAGCGGGGCAGGTCATTACGATGTATTATGTGTAGTGGGAAAATCTATTGAACGTGTATTAGCGTACAGCTTATAATCGTGGGTTTGGGTCTAGTTGGGTGCGTGTGTATTGGGGAGGCAAGCCCCTGTGCGCCTGCTAGCGAATAAATAACCTCCTCAAAAACTCTAAACAGAGTTCTTGGGCTCTTTCCATAAGTCAGGAGGAGGAACTGTTTTGTCATTTTGCTGCTGAGAACACTGGGGATGCTTGAGTAAGAGGGAGAATGGAGCCTTGAGGGGCATCTGGTTTGTTCAGCTGCTGGAACAGTCCATGCAAAAAGCTGGAAAAGGCTTGTAATCCTTATACCTTTGGCATAATGCTTGGGAAAAATGGGGATCTGAGATGGGATCTCGGATGGAGAGAGTCTCCCTTGCCCCAGGGAATCCAGCCTGAAGCCAAAGACCACTTGCATTCAGTTTTTTTCTCAGAATGTGTGTAATGGCATTATGATGGAGTTTCTGTTTTGTGTGTTTTAATTTGCTTGGGCTTTTCTACTTTCTGTACTTGGCTATAGATTTAATAACCCCCCTTTTGTTTTCCTAAGCTGCTCCACTGCCTGATAAATTCTATCCAACACCCACATTGAGACCTGGCTGCCTGCCTTTTCTGTTATTTGTTTGTGGTTTTAACCTGGGACAACAAGGTGATCTGATGCAGATTTTTTTCCCTTTTGGGGGATAAATTAGAGAAATATCTACATTACCTTTTCTAGTGCAATCACTTTTTGTTGTAACCCCACACTTTTTTCATTGGCTTCTTGTGACAGAATTTTGTACTTTTCAACCTGAGAAAGCTGAGCACTGATTATTTGTTGCAGTCTGTCATTTTCTTCTTCAATATCTTTAAGCTGGGATTTTAAATTCCAATTTTCATCGTCCTGTTTGAGAGCAATTAGCAAAAAAATAATATTGCGAAGAAGCAGTAGGCTGATGCAACAGTAAAGACAGCAAGAATATAATGAAGATCATGAGTTTTACAAATAATGTTATTTTAAAAGGTTTAGATCCTTCATGATGCATTTCAGAACAATTTTAAGACAGGAAATAGCTGTGATAAACTGAGAAAACAAAACACCAGTTTACCAGGAAAATACTTCCAAAACCAGTAACCAGTAATTAAATTTTCTCATTTAATTTTCTGCAGTCTTTTAGTTGGAATTGTCCTATAGTGGTATGTAAAACATTTCATTTCTCATAGTTCAAAATTATTCAGAACTATCAAAATGTTACAAAATAACTTGAGTAACAGTGGCACACGGAGACTACGGGACACTTTTGTGAGAACAGCTAAATGCATTCATCAGGGAAAAATCTGGGGAAAAGAAGGGGAGAATGTAATTACTGAAAAAACAATCCATTATGTTTTAGGGTATTATCTGACCTTGATTTAAAGCAAGCTAGTAATCTGGGATTCATCAAGTATTCAAATTTAAGATTCCTTAACATTGAGGGAATCCTGTATGAGATTCATGACCTACTGGCAATTACATCTCCTAATAAACATTATAATATTAAGGCATTTTTCTCTTATAATCTTTGAAACATTGTAAGGGAATAATAATGAAAGTTATTTCAGAGATACCGTATGTTCCTCACTTCCTCAAGAAGAAAAAATAAAGCACAAAAGTATACCTGTACTAATTTTAGAAAAGTATACATGTAATCCCTTCTAAATACAGAAAATATTGGGAACTATCTCAAAAAACCCTCATGTCATATTATCCTGCTCCTTACTTCTGAAATAAAATGGATCATCGATCATCTAGTTTTACAATTTGTTGCACCAAGGACATCCACAGCACCTGTCTAAATTTCTCAAGCACTTTTATTTCTCACTTCTGACCTAAACATCACCCAACTCTGGGCATCACTCATATGGTCTGCATAGCCAAATCAGTATTTGACTGTAGCACTCACCTCCTCCTTTTTCTGAAGCTCTGGTAACACCTTTCTTCCCAGCAGCACCAACCAGCTGAGACACTCTGAAAGACCTACAGAGTCTGCTGGGACAAGGCTTCAGTCTCAGCAATTCTTTCCTGCCTTAAATTCTTTTTCATTAAGTACATTCCACATTTTTAGGTCAAGATCGCATTTATACAGAAACCATGGACTAAATTTTCAGGCAATTTTTCAGAATGGAACCTAGTTCTTAGTCCTTGAAAGGGAAAGGCTTATTTTTTAAAGAGGAATGTACTCCATTTCTACAGATAAGAAAGGTCAGTTCTTACCTTTTTTTTGCATTCATACACTACACTATCCAGCTCTTCTTGCACAGCATGTAACTTTGTCTTAAGAAATCTGATTTGAGCTTCTGTGAACACAAAAGCTTACATTTAATACCCTCAAGTACACATGCATTCAATGCATTAGAGGGATGTAAGAATTAATTTCCATCTTTCTGTTTAAAAAAAACACACTACATTGTTTATAACTGTTAAAGAGTAGTTCTCAAAATCAAAATTTGTTTGAAACTTCTGTCACCACTACAATTGTCAATAATGCTAAGTCAAGAAAACTGTATTGTGGGGTAACTCTGCCTTGCAATCAAACTGTGCCTGCAACTTGTATAATTTCACACAAAGTAGTTTTAAACTGCTAACAAGTAAATAAATGCAGACTGCAAAGCATCCTAATAGGTAAATACCCTCTCACACAGAAGTTGGTGCTTTTTTAAAGTACACCACTAACATGATCAAATAAGTAGTTGAATATTAAATCAATTCATTCAAAGGCAGAAACTGTTCAAGAGTTGAAGGTCATCTTCTTTAGAAATACAAGCTTAGCATCACACAATCCTCTTTCCCCAGAGAAATTAATGAAATGTTACTACGCATACATTCAATATATGTAACCATCCAAACATCTTCCTGCAAAGGTGGAAATGAAGATAAAAATTCACTTTCATGATTAGTCATGCATGACCTATCTTCCCAGCCTACATAAAGAAGAAAAACCTTCCTTTCCTTTTTCTTTGCAGACTTTTCTGGTAATTTCTACAAAAACCCTCCCTTTTTTTCTCCAGGAGAATCTGTTTCTAACAGTCAGGAAGTAAGAATAAAATTACTGAACTGTGGAGGGAAACCTACCTGCTACAGTTTCACTCCCAGGGCTTGGAATACTGTCATCCCCTAGACACTCTGGCAAGCCTCCTTTCTCTAGTTTTGCTTCAAGTTTCTGTATTGTTTTTGCTGAAGGAAAATCTGTGCAATCCTCCAGTACTGCAATATCATCAGTACTTTGTACTTCCAGGTGTCTTACTTTTGAACTGAAAAAAACCAAATCCTAGATTTTAAATATAGACTACAAAAATATTAGAAGTTTATAAAAATATTAGACGTTTGTTATCTTTAAGAGTAGATAGAGTTATTTAACTTCATTGTTCACATTTGTATGAAAGATACACTGATAGTAATTTCACATTTTCTTTTGGTAATATGCCTTTAACATATTTCACGTAAACAGGATTTTACATATCATAATGTAGGAGACAGATTTACTGCTGAGAACAACCTCATGACTAAATCAGAGTAAAAGAAACCAAGGAATATTCTCTTGGCTTTTGCAACTTGCCTTAAATTTTAACATCTTTCCTCCCTGCATGTTACCTTCCAGGACTTTGTTCTCTCCCACTATGTTGCTGCTTTACCACAATTTCTGTATCATTATGCCTGGCCTTCATTGATCTCTCAAGTTAGTTGCATCCCATCATTTTCATAAAACCACAAGGTGTGTGATGTATCTGCTACACAGGGTAGCTCCTTGGCTTTCTTTCACAAAACATTAGTTCCCACAGGATCTGAAGTTCTTCATTCCAACACTATCCTTCTCCCAATGTGGCCTCCAATCTCCCAGCTGCCTTCTCCAACAACTTTGGATTCACCCTCTATCTTCATAATACTGCTTCTAAACCTCATGCTGTTACCAGCATGGTAGCCTCTCCTGGACTGCTGGAGGGAGGTCCAAAGGGTTCTCCAGCGTACGAAAAGCTACCTTGGACTGTGTCAATTCCCTGTTCTGCCACCTTACAGACAATCTTCATCCTGTTTTGGTATTTGTCCATGTCTTGTGACAGTTTTCATTTGCTCCCAGGATTTTGTGCATTTCTCTGTTCTCTTGGCTGGATCTACATTTCTTGCTTTTACAACTTTGAATTTGCTATCTACAGAGCTGAAGCTTTTCAGCTTGAAACCCCGGAGACATGTGCTACTGTTACAGATTCTCTCTTATTCAGTGAGCCCAAGATTCACTAGAACAAAGGAGACCCTCAAGAGCCTTCCATTTCTCATCACAAGTGCGTTCACAGATCGGTCTGTACCACCTCAGCGTCCTTTCTCAGCTTGCCTCAGCTGTATTTCCACATGTGTGCCCATCCTTTCACTGAAGGAGTTAGCAGAGCCTGGGTTCAGCCTTGAAGTGCCGTTTCATCATTGTAATACGCATCACCTATGTTCACTAATAACTGATGGCTCTTTATGCAAGCGAGCTTGGAGCTGACTGAGGACAACCAAACTGATAGAAATATATGTAAACATGGAAGCACACATGAATACATATAACCTGAGAAACAAAAGCAGCAACGAATGAAGAGAGATGTGTGTAACATACCTTGAAGCTGTTCCTTTTCCCTTACTTCCAGAGTGCAGTCTGTACTGCACCATGGGTATGGAAGGACTTTTCTTCTTGTTTGCTAGCTACAAAGGTTTTTCAGAAAGTAGCAAGTTTTACAAGAATTGTTAGGAATTACTTTCTTCTACATCACCACATTTTTTTCAGGCGCATTTGCACTCATATCTATCTTGCACCATTTGTCTGTATACCCAAATTATAATACACCCAACAGTCATTTGCTTGTGGGAGCTTTTGCATACATACTCATAAACTCATACACAAGTAAGTTATCTCAGCTATTATAAAGATATTAACTATCAGACTGTCAAGAGAGCACATTTCTATGAAAAGTGCTTACCATGCCTCCAAAACCACACTGGTTTTATGCATTGTTTTAATCTTGTAATTCCCAGAGAAGCAAGAACAAGATGATAATTTCACTTAAAATAAGTATTTGTCAAAAGTGACAGGGTTATCCTACTGTAGTCTGGCAATGGTATTTTCTGAAAGCTTTAGTTCACCTAAAAGTTATAACGTAATTGTAATTGCAGACTACTGAGTTTGTTTCTAATATCAGTCTCCTTTGCCTATTATATTTCCCTTCCGGAATTCAGTTGTTTAAACTACTTGTTTTATCATAACATTTAGAAAACAGCAGTATTGCCTTCAGCATTATTATGTTGGTTGGGAGGGAAAGAAAGAAATTAATTATGTTTTCATATTTTCCTCATGGAATTCTTAATTTTATGTTCAAAATACTGAACATTTCTACTGCTGCTTTACTAGAAGAGGAAATGCAGAAAATAAAAATTAAATGTGATGTCAGTCCACTTAAACACCACTAAGTGATGAGAAACACTGGCAATGTGTTTCTTTGAACACAGCTTCCCACTGGCTTTCCACACATCTACACTGGCCGTGTAGCACAGCCTCAAGACTGGAAGTAGCATGTGGAAATTATATTGGAACATAAATTAAGCCTAATAGTTTTGACTTAAATACCTTGATGTGTAAGTGTGTAGGAGATAAAGCTTCAGGACAAGGTGAAACCCTGCAGAGAAAAAAAATCACTGAACATGTAGAAAAAAAATTTGCAATAAATTCAACCCTCCCATCATAATCAGCTAAGGTGAGAACACATACTAAGTTCAATCATAAATTGAGTCTCACTCTTTGCCATTCCATTCTACCTTGTTTGCTGTCTAAATCACCTGGTGAGCCCAGGGTATCTAAAACAATATTTTACTTCTGCCCCACAATCTGATTCTTGTCTCTTGCAACTCAGACAACTGCCGCAGCTCCTGCCTTATTAGATCAATAATTCCCTCTACCAGGCAGTACTTAGCCAGTAGCAGTGTCATCAGAGAGACATTACCAAAGATTATCAACAGCTCAGTGGTTAACATCCCTACCTGACACACAAAACCCTGAATTAATACAAAGAAAATTAATATATAAACTAGTGTTCTCTACATCCTAAGGGGAAATGCAGCTGCATGCTCACACAGACTGTTAAGAAGTCAAATGACAAGAACTCAGTTGAATATGAGCTGGGAGCAATTTATGAATTAAGCCACAGATAATTTTCTCTGAAATACCTATTACAGAACCACTTTTGTTGGAGAGGATCTTTAAGAGTACTATATCAATTTTACAGACTTAAAAAAAGATTATTTGGCTGAAAAAATGGTTTTAAGTAAGTGGACTTCAAGTTAAAAGCTTATCTTTTATTTTTGCGGAAAACAAGGAGAAAGTTTAACATGCTGTGTACTATTCAGATCTAGTTTCCTGCTGCACAGATAGAAAGATTCTTTATTTTCAGAATGAGTCCGTTATTGTGACAAAAGGCTACTCTTTTGTTAGCTTTTATAATTTTTTTACTTATGTTAAAATGATGATTTCTAAAATATTTGGAATAAAATACAAATTTCAGGGACACAGTCACCTCAGTTTTTCTGCCCAGATGTTATGAGCAAGTGCTTAGATCTTGCCTTTAAAAATTTCAGACATCTATTCATCAATAAGAATTATCTGCACAAAGCTCCATCTTTTACTGATAAAATAAAAACCAGGATAAATAATCTGTGTGTGGCTGGCAACAGACTTCCAGAATAGAATTAGGTTTTTGTCTGTTTACCCTATTTTCCTCATGCTGCCCTCCTATTGGCTAGCCTTAGAAGAATGCAGAAGGTGAGGATTTGCTGCCACAGAGATAGCAGTTTATGTTATACTGAAAAATGTGAGAATACAACATTATACTCAAGAAAACAAAAATGTTCCTTCCATTAGCAGACTGATTTGGTTTTGCTGTATCCACTGTCTCTGGACCTTCTTGCAAAACAAAGCAAAACAAAACTCAAACCCCTCATTGTTCACTGCATTCCTCAAACCTGTACAACCTTAATGGTTTCTTTCTTCTTCCCCATATTTGATTACCAATTTTTCAAACCTTCTAACCCTGTTCTGTACTTGGTGAATGAAATGACTGTGCGAATCTTGAAAATGTGTACAAGCAGATACAGCACTGTGGCATCACTGCCACATAAGCTCGTGTTTATCACTTCCATCTCTGCATGTAAACACGAGATGCGTGTGCACGAACAAACCCTTTGTGTTTGCTAATCCTATTCAAAGCCTACACCATGCTTGCCCATGCGCAGAGTATTCCTACTGCCATGAGTCTGGTGATGCGCCGCAGAGTGCCAGTGTACACAAAAGCTGAATTTAATGTGGTGTCACTGAGGCTGCTTTGTCTCTATGAAATTCAAGCTTCTCTGAACAATTGTCTTGCCGTTTCTGGAGCATAACTTGTTTGAAAATACACACTGACTTAGAAAGTGACTTACGTATTGCCTTTTTTTTAACTTTCCTTAGGCTTTTTTTTTGTCTTTTTCTTTCCCTGATACTACCTCTATCTCTGCGTTTGTTTCTTCTTAAATTTCTTCTAAGGAAATAGTGGTGCTCTATTTCCTTAAATGACTCAATGAAAATTTAAAACAATCTCAAGTGCTCTCTTCACATTTACAGCCTCTTTGCACAATTTAAAAATAATAAATTAAGTATTAAAATACTTGGAACTAATCTAATTCAATGGCCTCAGTGTTCACTCATGGATATTCAGTGTGCCAAAATCCTAGCAAACATTTCTAATTTTGTTCACTACAGCATGGGCTTTCAATTCTTCTCTCATATAAATCATAGAATCATGCTTCTCAGAACACAGACTGTGGTCATTTTAAGGTATTCTAAGTTTTGCAGGTAGTTGTTAGATCAGCTGTTATTCTAACATTCTGATTGCCAATTTTTTAAAATAATTCTTCCAACATTCACATTTATTTTGAATGTACACCGTGGAGGCTGCTACCTCCTCTTCTGGACCTGAATCCTCCAGCTACATGACTTCATAAAACAGCCCTGTAATTCAACTTCAGTTTGAAGTACTTACAAATCTTTTGTCTACTGTTAAAAATCCATCTAACGGACAACAAAACCACAGCAATACCCATGCTTGTAAAATGTGACCATACTAACCATACAGTGAGCTGGTGTTTTGTCCACCTCCCTACCCCTGCCCCTTTCTACAAATGGATTCAAAATAGGTCACAGATAATTTTAACTGTAGTAACATACATCTACTGGTATAGCCAGGCTTCTGTCACACCTCTTTGTGCTGGAAAACCCTTGTACATTCGTAAATAACCCTCATTTTTTGTTTTTGCTTTCACTCTGCATTAAAGTAATTATCTGAGCATCTCTAGGAGGCTTTCACACACTCTATTGAAAAACAGCTGCCAACTGCAGCTTAACATTTGAAGCATCTTGCAGTCTGGCCCTCTCTCTGTTATTCATATAGTGGCATCATACATTTAGGAACTGCAGATCTGTCCGTCTTATTCACCCATTTCCTGCGCTATCGATACACAAACCCTTCAAAAGCTAAGCAAATAATACTGCATCTGAACCTTATGTGAGTCTTGTGCAGCCAGCCCAGAGCTCACAGGTTTGCAAACACGGGTCACAGCTCTCTGTGTGTTCCCACAGGCCAGACGCAGGAGTATCTCAGCACTGTAATGATACCCCACTTCCATAGGGTGGCAGCTACACGTCAGGTTTGGAGGTTTGTTTCGTTGAGCTCTTTCTTTTATTAAGCACTTCCTGCCCCAGGAACATTTAGGCTAAGTTAAATGCGAACCAGTATCAGTTCCTTAGCTTTGTCAGCTGAACTGGTTAAAAATCGCCTATGTGCTGAGCGTCTGCTCTTCTGTACTGCAATGAAACCTGTTACCTCACCTTGCTTTTTTACAGCATTACTCAGCATCCTATATAGAACATGTCAGCAAAATTAAGGCTTCCTTGACATAACAAGGAACAACACTTAGTATCGATCATTTCAAATAACAGGAAAAACAGGCAAAATGTTCCCTGCAAATCCAATATGCTTCAATGATAGATACAACAAGAGTGTGACCAGGGTGTGGGTTAGGGCTTGCAGGGTTAATGTGAGAGGCTTCCCATGAATCATAAGCAGCAGTTGTAAAGCACATACCTCTCTCTGTCGTCTTCACGTGACTTAGTCTGCATTGAAACTGGTCTAGATAGTATCTCCTGTTCACTTTTCTTTATTGAAAAAAAAGAAAGAGTTATCAAATTTTTGGGAGTTTCACAGTATCTTAGATTGGCTCAGGTTGGAAGGGACCTTGGAGATCACTTACTCTAACACCCTGCCATGGGCAGTAACAGCTCCCAACTAGATTTGGATGCTCAAGGCCTCATCCATCCTGGCCTTGAATACCTCCAGAGAGGGGGCATCCATGACCTTCCCCAAAGCAGTCAATTCCAGAATCTCCCAGCCCTTGCACTGAAGAACTTCTTCCTAAGATCTATTCTGAACCTACTCCCCTTCAGTTTAAAACCATTTCCCCTTGTCCTGTTGCTAGACCTGCATGTGAAAAATCCCTCTCCAGCCCTCCTGTAGATTTCCTTCAGGTATTGGAAGACAAGTATAAGGTCCACCTGGAGTCCTCTCTTCCCTAGGCTGAAGAACCCTAGCTCCCTCAGCCTATTCTCAAAGCAAAGGTGTTCCAGACCTTGTATCATCTTTGTGGCCCTAATATAATTCATTAAGGGTACCTGTAAATCACAGCCACAACAACTACAATCTACTATGCAAAAGAATAGTAACTGGAGTCTACTGGGGAAAGAATTTCTCAAACACATAACAAATGAAAATGCTGTAGCTGTCCCTAAAAATTTATTTCTGCTCTACAACATATCATTGCCTTTTGCCCAACTTAAGATCATCTAGGACACTGTTAGCTGCCACTCTTTTTCTCTGAACTATAGGAGCAGCAAAAGCACAGCAGGCTGAACAAATATTCGTTTTCTCCACTGTGCAATAAGCCTTAAAAATCTTTATTCACCTAGTATCTATTACCATAATTAGACACTGATATGTACTTCAGAGGACAATTCAGTGTGAATCTTCAGTTAGCTTTCATGTTGCTAAGTTACAGTTAGAAAGCATGTTCCAGAACAAAATGTAGTTGTACTGTTTGTGGTTTGGGGTTGGTTTGAGTTCATTTTAAACTTAGATTGTTTTCTTTTGTTAAATGTCTATCTGTGCAATCTGGCAGTGCCATGTGGTATATTAAGAGCCCTAAGAATATTTATCTTTTGCTGTATTTAGAGAAGAAATTTTTTTCCAAGTTGGTGTGTCGTTGCTGTTTTTTAAAGGCGAGAGGCTGGATGCTATTTTTGCTGCTTCCTCTGCTTCTGTTCAAGTGCCAAACTGTTAGTCTAAGCTTGTCACAGCACAAAAGGAGAGTATGTTTTCACAGGAAATAAAATTGAAGTTTCAACAGGAGAAAAACTGCAGAGGAATATATCTTTCCAAAAGACTTAATTTGATTTCTAATCCTTTTTCTTTCTGAGTGCATTTACACTGAATAATCTAATACACCAAACACCTTCTCCAAAATGTTTTGTGTATAAACCATATGTCCCCTGTTCACCTTTTTATTTTGTCCAATATTCATATACAAGCTCAACTCTACCTGGTACACAGCTATACCAACATTACAAGATAATGCTGAGGGTAAACAGCACATTTTTCTGCTTTAAGAAAGTTATCCTGTTATTAACTATGTAATTTGTATTTATTTTCTGTGTAAATTTCTTATTCTCTGTATTTCAGCTTGAACAGTGTAGCTCCTATTTTACCAGGCTATTATTGCAACAGGATCTGGCTTTCAAATAACTTTTTGCTTTAGTACTTAAGACTTAGAAAAACCAATGGACACTGGTTCTTAATTAAGTAAAGTTTTTAATGTTGCTTTATGTATTTATCTGTGCAAATGCTCCATTCATCTCTGACCATCTATGTACCTGATGAAATGATACAAAACCTATTTTGGTATTTTTAAATGTTTACAATTCTGCAAAACATAAATGGCTTACATGATACACAATACTTTTAGTCATCATGCTCTACAAAATTTCTTAAGAAACTTGAAGCTGCGTGTCTGTAAATACAAGTCTGTGAGCCCTACTCACCAATGCTTCTTCGGCCTGGATTACCAATTTTTCTGGTTTTGCTTCTAGTTCTGCATTCAGTCGCCTGAATGAAAGAGAGTGCTTGTTGCCAAGTCTTTGAAAGATTTAAAATAAATAACTGTAAGCATGGCAGTATCTGTGCCTGAACTAAGTGTAATTTTAGTAACCTGTAAAGAGGAACACTGACATGTACTGCAGGGTATTGACAAACATTTTTATTTCCTCTATGCTTTCTGGCTTTAACACAGTCCTTACCTATGGTAAATTTTCCAAAGGAAAATCTTTCATTGTGAGAGCAATTAGACATTGGAATAGTTTTCACAGAATCACAGAACATTAGGGATTGGAAGGGACCTGAAAAGATCATCTAGTCCAGGGGTCCTCAAACCCCGGCCCACGAGCTGCATACGGCCCCCCCTCAGGGTCTCCAATGTGGCCCACTGGTATTTACAGAACCCCCNACAGTCCTTACCTATGGTAAATTTTCCAAAGGAAAATCTTTCATTGTGAGAGCAATTAGACATTGGAATAGTTTTCACAGAATCACAGAACATTAGGGATTGGAAGGGACCTGAAAAGATCATCTAGTCCAGGGGTCCTCAAACCCCGGCCCACGAGCCGCATACGGCCCCCCCAGGGTCTCCAATGCGGCCCACTGGTATTTACAGAACCCCCCCCACCAGGGGTTTTGGGGAAAACCGAGCAGCCGCAGATGACTTCTTGCCCTTGCAGACTGCTGGCCGCGCTGGGGGGGGGTGGGGTGTGGCATCAGTGAGGTGGGCGGCTCCCCCATCTCTCCCTCCCTCCCTCCAGCTCCCAGGCAGGACAAGCGAGGCAGCACAAACCAGACAGCACCACTGGGAAGTGCACGCACCATCATTAGCCAAAAGCAGGCCCATAGTCCACATTGAAATATTATTTGTTTTTGTTGCTTAAAATTGTTCTTCATTTTAAATATTGCATTCTTTTTCCTTTTGTGCACTACTACAAATCAAATATGTACAGTATGCATAGGAATTCGTTCATTTTTTTCCAAACTATAGCCTGGCCTCCGACAGTGTCTGAGGG
>VXBP01008584.1:460438-526758 GCA_013400115.1 Rhinopomastus cyanomelas
CATCATCTTTGTGGCTCTGTGCTGAACTGTCTCCAGCAGTTCTGTGACCTTCTGGAACTGTGGGGCCCAAGGAAGTGGTGGATTCTGCAGTTACAGGCAGTTTTAAGGCTCAATTTGACAGGGTGCTGGGCCATCTCATTTAAAACATATTTCTTTAATGGGTTGGACTCAATGATCCTTGGAGTCTACTGTGATGGTATATTGCTACCAGCAGGGTTTGAGGAACAAGTAATGTACTTTACATTACTTGATCACACAATTAAAATGTGTTGCTGTAAGTACAAGTTAAAGTAAGATTGTTTTCTTGCATGCTTCACGAGATGTGACTGTGTGAGTTTTAGCTGTGGCTTCTTGGATTTCCTCACCACTGACACGGGCTCAGAACCTACAGGTAATAGAGCAAGTGTATTTAAATCCATTTATTGCTCTTTACAGCTACCTGAAAGGAGGTTGTAGAGGTGGGGGTTGGTCTTTTCTCCCAAGTCATTAGTGATAGAACAAATAGAAACTGCCTTAAGTTGTGGCAGGGGAGGGTTAGATTTGACATCATGAAGCATTTCTTCCTGACAGAACAGCCAGGGGTTGGAACAGACTGCTCACGGAAAGCGGGGGGAGTTACTGACCCAAGAGGAGTTCAAAAACCAAGTGGATGTGACCCTCGGGGACAGGTTTAGTGGGTAGGGTGGGGTTGAGTTCATGGTTGGATGGGGTGACTTTGTAGGTGTCTTACAACCTTTATGATTCTATATATCTACCTTTGTCACAGGCTTTAGAGCGTCTAAACGTTAACAGGATTTCTGTATTCATAATTTAAAAGTAAGGCCAGTATTTCAAATGCAGAAAACCCCAGTACCCTGCTCCGTGCTGCGCAGGGCCCACCCCAAGGCCTCTGGCTAAAAGGCTGTCCGGGGCCAAGTGAAACAAACGCTGGTTGCCCATCGCGGAGCGGCTGAGGGACTTGAGCACCGCGAATCCACCGCAAACGGGACTACCGTAGCGAGCGGGACGCGCCAGGGCGCCCGGGTCTGGCTCCGCCCCGCCCTCCCCTTACTTGTCCGCCGCCTCCTCGGCCAGCCAGGCTCCGCTCAGCACGCCGCTGCCTGTGGGGCCGTCGGGCAGTTTCTGCACCTGCAGCGAGGTCGCGTTAGTGGGCGCAGGGCGGGCACGGAGCGGCAGCTGCCCCGCCAGCCCAGCCGAGCGCGAGCCGCCGCCTTGCCGCGCCCCGCTACCAGCGCCGCCCGCCGCCATCTTGTCTGCGCCCCGACTGTTGAGCGGTGTGTGTCTCTCGCCAAGGCAACGGGGCGGCGCGACCAGGCCCGAGCCGATCGGTTTCCTGCGCTGGGTCCTGGCCTGAGCCGAGCCGCCTCCTGGAGCTGCCGGGCACAGCAGGCAGGGACAAGGGCGAGGGCAGCCAGGTTCCCTCCCTCCCTGCCAGGCACTGGGGAGCCGGGTGCTTCCGTGTCCCTTCCCCTCGCGGAGCCCCGTGCCAGTTAACCCCGCGTGAGGAGCCCTGTGGCAGCGACTGCCGTCCGTGGGCGCCTAGCGTGACGCTGGGCTGCCGTGGCTCCGGGGGCACTGACTGCAATGAATATTTTGTACAACCCTTCTTGGGGAGCCTTTAGTCCTTGCTGTGTATTGTCCTGCGCCTTCATGCCAGTTTGTTAAACCTCCGCTTTTGCAGCAACAGTAGTGCAGCAGTTCCACCCTCCTTGCTGCTGCTTTGTGCTGTTATCCTGGTGTTTTATGCCCATTTTCTGTGATGGTTGTCTCGTTTAAGCCTTGTTCTCTGACACACACTTGAATCACTCAAATTATTTTTCTCCCGCATCCCCCTGCTGATTCCTGCTGTTCGTCCCAGTCACCTACCAGCTTGTTCCCTCTCTGTTCATCACTCTCCCACTCACGTGCTCATTCCCTTTGGTTTCCTTTCCTGAGTTTCTAACAAACACTGCTCCACCTTCTAACCTGTGCCCATATTGGTGGCTGGATATCGGTACAGTCAAACACTAAGACTTTTATGTCCTGACTTACGTGGACTGTATATTAATTTCATGGAGAAACCTTACAGGGGAAATCAGAAGGGTTTAGCTGACTAGAAGGAGAAGGCCTGTGCGTAGGTGAAGGATTTCTGCAGTAGTATTGGTTGAAAAACAGAAGAAATGCTGAAAGTGAGTGCTAAGACATGCAGGGTAACAGGATAAATGTCCTGTGGGAAGGGAAAAATTGGAAATATCAATAGAGAAAATGAAGGTGCTTAACAGTAATGTTGATACAGAGCTGTTGATGCAAAGGTGGAAAACCTGTGAAAACAGTTATGCAGAGTTTGAAAAATTTGTCAGCCAAGAAGTCAGTCCGTTATGATTTATTTTTTTTTAGTATTTCTTTTGTTAATAAGAATAGCAATAGCTTAATGGTGGCCTTAAAAATAAAAAAAGCAGCATTTAACTCCACCAGTTATGCTCTTGGTTTGGAGAAACAAGAAAGGGCAAGTCTAATAGTAGAAACCAAAGACAGATTTTGTTACAGTAGATGTTGTAAGTTCCATGAGTCATTAAAGCATCATAACTAAAGTGAGGTTTTAGAAATGTCTCTAGTGAGATTCGGAGTGGGTGCAGGATTTGAAGAGGAAGAGGAGGATAACAAGGTTAGCAGGTTGAAAGGTCTTTGCTCTTTCCAAACAGCAACTTTTTGTTGTTTGAGAAAAGGACAGTTTCTTTCTGCAGAACTAAAAAAAGATCTTAATATTCTTACTGTTTGTGAGGTTCTTGTGAAATATGGATATAAATCATAACATTTTAGAATCACCAAAAGCCTTAGAGGATCTCTGCTAGTTTGATACTGGGGCAACAAAATCATTGTTTGAGATTAGAGATTAAAGGCATGAGTTTTCCAGACAGCTTTCAGGTAAATCTTAATAAACAAAAGAGATGTTTATTAAATGTGTTTGTGAACAAGGCAACACAAGATTGTTCTTTTATTCGAGCCCTCTAGAAATAATAACAGATCATAGGATCATAGAATTCATAGAATCATTAGGGACTGGAAGGGACCTTGAAAGATCCCCCTAGGATCACCTAGAGCAAGTCACACAGGAACACATCCAGACGGGTTTTAAACATCTCCAGTGAAGGAGACTCCACAACCTCCATGGGCAGCCTGTTCCAGTGCTCCGTCACCCTCACTGGGAAGAAGTTCCTTCTCATATTTATGTGGAACCTCCTATGTTTCAGCTTACAACCATTAAATAGCCCTAACAGAAGTGTTAGATTTCAAATTAACTGGTTCAATTTGTTGCAATTGCTGCCATTCCAGTGTAGTAGGAAGTAGACCACAGAAAATAAAGCACAATTGGTGTCGCTGAAGGACTGGTTCAGGACAGAAAGGTGTGTGTGGCTCCTATGGTATTAGAATAGGGCATTGCTGAGGATCATTATACCAGTGTTTTACCTTCAGTTAGACCAAAGAAAATGCATTATTGTTACCTATGCCCCCTTTTTCCTTCTGCAGGCACAAATTTTGTGATCTTCCCTTCCTCCTCCAATAAAAATATAAAAGTATGAGATTTTTGTATGAAGCCATTATTGTTGCACTGTTAGACACTGTTGTTGTTGTTGTGCGTAATGTCTTCTTATTGGCTTAAAGATTCATTATACCCCATTATCACAAATGTTGTGACATTTAGGATAGACCTAGAACACTATCAACAGCTGTCACAGGGTTTCACTGTGTATCACATTACTCGGCAGAAACAGACAATCAATAGTGGTTTAAAACAGCATTTTTTTTTCCTTAAAAATCTTTGCAAATGTATCAGCCCAGACAGGCAAATGCTGACACCCTTGCTCAAGTTTTCTTTCATTTTTTTCCTGTAATAAGGCCCATGCTGAACAAAACCAAAAAATTTGGACTAAGAATCTTACAGAGGGTTATACATTTTTTCTTTCCTATGTGGTAGAGCTATATTCCATTACAATTATATATGTGAGATGGCTGCAGTAAAATATTGCTTCTGTTTATTCTACCTCAAGGAGGAAAAGCCTTTTATAGGACTTGCTGTTGCCTCTTGTACCTTCATCTTAGGCAAGAGGGATAATTCACTGAGGCAGCATAATGTGACATCTGCTCTTCTTGCCCGTACACTAGTTTATTGGGCCAGGACAGTCCATGCTGCTAAGTTTACCCTGCTCTGGGTTAAGCAGTCAGACTTTTCACTGCACCACATCTACCTAAACATTGGTACCTTTTTAAGTCAAGATCCATGTGTTTAAGCATGACTATCCAAAGCAGTCCAATGCACTGTCTTGGCTGCAGCAGTGTGCCACACAGAGTTACTATGGTCTATTCTAGCTTTTAAATTGTAATAGTGCATTCTTTCATTGTATCCATGAAAATGTATGAGTGACGTATTAGTGAATCTGTAAGTGTCGTTCATATTTGTTGTTAAGGTGTTGATTGCTTAAGCCTTGCAGGTGAAGCTTAACTAAGTTGTTTGCAAGCGTTTGCAGTTAAACCTGTCAGCGAAGCTCAGATAAGTAATTTGCTTGAACCTTGCAGTGCAGTTTCTTTGCATCACACAGGCTATTCATTAGACTAGAGAAAAATACAACAGACCACAGTCATGCTCTTCTATATTCTATGTGGATGGATATTTAAGTCCATCAGAGCTACTATGGGACTGCTCCAGTTTTCGCTTGTTACTTCCAGGGTGAAAAGCAAAATCCAAGGACTTATCTATCTGGTGGCCCACGTGAGCACTGTTCATACTGTGCCTCTTATGGGTGGGCACGCACAAGGAGCCCCATGCAAACCAAAATACACAGCCTGTGCAGTCCTAAGGAAGTCCTAAGTGAACCAAAACCAGGCTGACTGCAGCACTTGCAGATGAAGGCAAAGAATTTAAAGCTAGCAGGCAGTACCATGCAGTGTACCAAAGAGGATGTCAGACTTGCAGCCAATAACAGTTGCGGTCCCTTTGCATTGAAATAGTTTTTCTGCTTTGACTTTCTGCCTTGTTTTCTTAGTTCCAGTTTCCTGGAGGGAGACATGGAAGGGCTGAAATTTGGATTGCGTTGTAGGTGAAATGTGATATTTAACATCTTTCCGAAAACTTGGATTTTTTTTTTTTAAGCTCTGAACACTCTTCTAAATTTTTACTATAGAAGATACAATTGCTCTTTTTATTCCTATTGGATGGAGTAAACAGCTGAACTTTAGTTCACCTAAAATCACACTAAAGTACATTGTTTTTGTGCAATAATAGGGAAAAAAAAACCCTAAATTGATAGAGCACTTTCAAACATTAATGGAGTGGTAGGATCTAGATAGTGTGTAGCTATTAAATCAGTAATCCAGACTTTGAGGGAATTCCCCAGACAGATGTTGGATTTTTTCCCCTAATCAGTAATAATAATCCAATGGTGTTTGAAATCACATGTTGGTTAGAAGAATGTATTTTTGTGCTGATATTTTCTCATGTGTCTCTAATGGCTGCCTAAAATACAGAGAGGGCTGAGTATTAGTAGCCATGGCTTTCTTCTGACAAAGCTGGTAGCCATTTGTTCATAAGAAGTCCCTACTGACAATTCTCCTAATCTTGTTTACTACCAGTATAGCCTGGTATCTTCTATCGGAATGATCCTGATGGATGTTTGCTGCCTGTGTCAAGTTTTGTGACGCAGAAGTTGGGGAGGTGTGTGTGAACAGAACACACTGATTTTTGAGTGGCAGTGGAGCTGGGGGATGGGCAAGCTGACCTACTAATTCTCATACATGGCCAGTGTGTTCAGTTTTGCTTTCGTATTTATTTCAGTGCAATAGAAATGTCAGTTTCAAAGAACTGTGTAGACAAATACAATGGCTAGTTTACAGGCTAGCCTGTTATTTTTTTGTATCTCTATAACCAGTGTACCCTATCCAGATTGCGAGTGAAAAATACATTTTCCTTTGTTCTTCTCTGCTTTGCTGGATGACTTAGTTTAGTGTCATCCTTCCTAACCTAATCCAAACGATAACCTTTGTTCAACAGTTTAAACATATTGAATCCCCATCCACAGTAGTTTTCCCTAGTAATACTCTGATTACAGCAGCTTTTATGTCTGAACAGGAAAAGACCTTAAACACTAAATCTCATCAGCACTGTAAAAAAATAAGTGGTGAGCATCAGTCACATTTTCTTGAAATACCACAAGTCTTTCTTGAGGTCTAATCCTTTAATCTCTGGATTTTGGGCACTTCTGTTCTGATTACTAGAGATCAAAAGGTTTGTCAAATACTCTTCAGACCAATCTTCAAAGTGGCCACTATAGTATTACATGACAATCGTATGTTTTTTTCATTGTACTAGGAGCTGGTATTTTATGGAAAACAGAGGAGTTCATTTATCAATCCAAGAGTCCACCACTTTACAAATTAATTTAAAAGTATATGGTCCCTCCTGTGCAGTAGTTCAGAAGATTTCAGAACAGGGTAATGTCAAAGGGAAAAAACATGGAATTGTCTGAATTGGAAGAGACCTTAAAGATCATCCAGTTCCAGCCCCCTGCCATGGGCAGTGTGACCTCTCACCAGGCCAGGTTGCCCAAAGCTCCATCCAACCTGGCCTTGAACACTTCCAGGGATGGAGCAGCCACAACCTGCCTAGACAATCTGTTCCAGTGCCACATCACCCTCATTGAAAAGAATTTCCTCCTAATATACAGTTTAGATCTACACTCTTGGAGGAGACTGAGGAGTGGCCTCATTAATGTTTACAAATATGTAAAGGACAATCATTAGGAGTATGGAGCCAGGCCAGTTATTTCCAATGATAGGACAAGGAGCAATGGGTGTAAGCAGGAACATGTAAAGTTCCATGTAAACACACAAAAAGCTTTTTTACTGTGAGGATGACAGAGCCTTGGAACAGGCTGCCCAGGGACATTGTTGAGGCTCTTCTGCAGACATTCAAACCCCACCTGGATGTTCCTGTGTCACCTAACCTAGATGATTCTACACTGTCAGGGGAGTTGGACTAGATGATCTTTTGAGGTCCCTTCCAAGCCTAACATTCTCTGAAGTGCAAATCTGTCCTTGCAGTTCTTGTTCTGGCCTATGTTTGTTGTTCCTGTCCATACAGTCATCAGTCAGAACCCAATCATATATTTAGTACCAAAAGCCTAGGGCCCGAAGGAGACAAATCCTCCTCTTCTCTCTTCATTACTAATTTATCAGATTGAATGTGTCATTGTTTGTACCCAATTCCTTGTCACTTGGAATATCGAGTTCTGCTCCATAACACAACATTCACTTTGACAACACTTTTCGATATTGTTCCTTCCGTGGTGGTGGCCACATTGTATGTCTGAGCAAAAGGGGGTTGAGGCCTTCCAACATTATGCTCTGCTAACACCATCATAACAACAGGGCTGCTTTTTACTGCGAGCTAGCATATTTTTATTAATTTTTCATTCAGAATAGAGATGTTCCTCTTGTAAAATAGTCAGTTAATACAGTGTGGCATCACCAGGCAAATCAGTATTATGTAACAAATGCAAACAAGTTCTAACATAAGAATCACAGAATTACTGAGGCTGCACCTCTGAGATCATCACATCCAGCCTAGGACCTGACACCACAACATCAGCTAGACCAGGGCACTAAGGGCCACATCCAGTCTTTCTCTGAACACCTCCAGGGATGAGGACTCCACCACTGCCCTGGACAGTCTATTGCAGTGTCTGATCCCCCTTTCCATGAGGAAGTACTTCCTAACACCCAACCTAACTCTTTCCTGGTGCAGAATAGCACACGTTTTGACATTTTTTCATTCTGTGTCACTTGCTAAAAGAAGTGCTAACCTGCTTCCTCTTACAAAACTTGTTCCTGTGTAACAGAATGAATTAAAGCTCAGCCTATGTGCTCCTGTCTAAGCCACCGGTATGAACGTATTTGAATTGTTATTGCATTAAACTGCGCTGGAAATTTCTTTCAGCTTAGTGACTAACTGCAGCAAAATTCTGTAGTTTGGTGTCATTTTGGGGAAAACCTTCTGCATGCTTTCATAAACAAATGCTGTAGTGATTGTTATTGGAGAGCCAGCAGAAATTCACAAAGGCTTTCTTTTTTCTTGCTCTGCCACACAAAAAGGAAATAGTATTTTAACAACGGAATGTTTGATAGCTTTTAAAAATACAAAACCTAATGTTTAGGCATCCTGGGCCCCTCAGTTGTCACTGAGAACAGCTCTTGCTGCAGATGTCCCATGGCATTCTACAGAATCATTCAGACTTGAGATGGAAGGTTAGCAAGCACCTCTGGCATAAGGACAGCACCAAGAAGAGCACAGGTGCTTTTTGTTCCTTACGTGGGCTCCAACTGAACTGACTCTTTTGAAAGGTACATCTGTTGTGTTCACAGACTTCGTTAAGGTATCATCACTGCAATCAGCCTTAGGAGTAAGGTATGAGTACAACTGAAAAAAAAGCAGACGACTCCTCTAATGGGAATTATTTTGTGCAAGGGAAAGCAGAGATAAGACTTGGACATATCTGTTGTGTGACAGTCAGGCCTAGCAAAACACCTGCCTTTTGAAGGAAGTGTCTGTGGCAAAACCTGTTGGAGCGGGTCCAGAGGAGGCCACAAAAATGCTCAGAGGGCTGGAGCACCTCTTTTATGAAGACAGGCTGAGAGAGTTTGGGTTATTCTGAGTAAAAACAGCACCCCAAAAACTTCAACAACTAGGTTGCAAGTTCCTTTCCCTAAAACCTGATCAGAAGTAAATGATCTGTTGGAAGAGCTGTTTTCTTTACTTACATGTGGATGTTCTTCTCTGCTGCTGACAACTCAGACTCTGCAATTCACATTATTTCTATGGCAGAGACTATCTTTGGGATTGCTGCTGTGTGCTTGGGAGTCTCTGTGTGTTGCAAGAGTTGACACAAGGTACACCTGACATCGTGAACTCAGTTTTCCACTCAGGCTGGGATATTTGTGTCTAGGTGGTGCTCACTTGTTACTCTTAACACATCTCATTGTTACCATCTCTGGTTCAGCTCTGTGAAAAGTGCTGGTCTACAGTGTTCTCGGCCAACTAGTATTATTTCATCACAAAATCAGACAAAATAGTGGCAGAAATGGGAGAAGTTACCCCTTTGGTCAAGGAGGAAAAGCTGAAAAATAGAACCCGTGTTCTGTTATCTCAAACACCAGGTAGTGAATCTGTTAGCACATGTTAGCACAGTGTGAGAACACTTATCACGCCCAAATGTTCATGGCATTTCATGAAATTTTCATGTTCTTAACAGCCTTTCTTTCTCAATCAAAAAGCAGGTTTTTAGTGCCCTGTCTGAAATAATTTTCTGCTGAAAACTACACATTTTGAAATAGAGCTGAATGTTCTGGCTGGGGCCCTTCCTTTTGTATGTTAGTATTTTGGCCAAAGGATTACATTGACAAGTTCCTAGAATCCAAACTTACATTTAATTTGTTTACAGAGCTACATATATTATTTGAATGAGAAAGAAGGAAATGAAAGTGGCCATATCTACATCAGCTGGTAGCTATGCACAGGAAGCAGCAAGTCTGGCCTTCTTCCTCGGGAAAGCCCTCTCCAGTGCTTCACATTCTGTGGAGCTGAGCAGCGTGGGCATGCAGCACTGCCACCCAAACTACCAAAAAAAGCACCAGACAGAAATAAAACTAATACATGAGTAGAGTAACAAGAATTAGAGTAATTTGTGCATGATCAGAACCAAAGGTGAAGGCACTTCCTGAGCTGAAGCGCCAGCAGAAGGAGCGCGCGTTTGTGATACGTAGCTGTGTTGTGCACGTGCTGTGAAGGAGACCTGGGCACGGCACACTCTGACTGTATCGCCTCCTTCAAATTCACTGTACTGTACATTTTTCCTCTTTGGTTTTTTTTTGATCACAGCTCACAGGTCTGTGAATCACTCAAGGGGAAAGTTACAGAGATGCTATGTGTCAGGTCAATCCAGGTTCAGTCACTATATGTCCTTAGAAAGCTGGAAACTCTGGTGTGTAAACAATGGGGGAGGGGAAAGGGAGGGTTTAACAAGACAACCGGGGTTAATCTTTTCTTTCAATATTGCTTGTAATTTGGTTTTCTGATTCCACACTAAAGCACAGTTATATTTTCTTTAATTCAGTTACACAAACACAACAGCCAATTAATAATTCCCATGTCCTGTGTGCTGTGCAGGATGCACAGAGGAAACCTTGGTTATTTTTCTGATGCTAAGGGAGATGGTAAAGCTAAACCGTGTTTCTCTACACAGCAACAGAAAAGTAAATTACAGCATTAACTCAATACCGAAAGCTTGATAAATTGAGAGGGGTTGTTTACCTAGTCTATGAAAATGTCTCCTGGGGATGGGTTTTATTTCAATCTGCATAGTCATCCATCTTCCTAGCCTGTCTGTGCTCATGTTTGTGAGTAAAACATACACAGTAATTTAGCATTCTGATAATCCCATGGCTATAATCCAGACAGACTTAGCTCAAATTTCACCAGGATTTCTATTATCTAGATTTAGCAATGTGGTGTTGACTGGATATTTTGAATTACTGCAAATGCTTCTTTTCCCCCCTGCAATAAACAACATATTTTGATGTCCTCGTAATTGAAGCTGTGGATTCATCCACATGTAAAAATGCATCTTTGTGAGGATGGTGATTGCACAGCGGGAGCATGGTTTTAATGGATTGCAGCTATTTGATTACCTACCACATAAAATCTTACAATGTTTTTATCAAAATTGATGTAACATGTATGAAAGTGCTACTGCAGATAATCTGTAGAAGGTTCATCCCCTTGTCTATTTGAAAATGAACTCCACTGCTTCAATGTTGAAGTTTTGATACAGTATGTTAGACAATACAGTAATATAGAGCCTGGCTTGCTGGCAGCACTTTTTGTATGTAGATCAGAGGGTTTATTGTTTTTGGTTTCCTCAGACAGAACTTCCAGTCTTTCCACTCAGCAGTTTTGAAGGAAAGAGAGTCCAGGGGGAGAAAGTGCCCCATTATCCAGATGCAAACAGGGATATTAAGTGCACTGGGTACCTTTCACAGCATACGGTCCTTTGTCATTTGTTTCCTCTGATTAATTGCAAATGGATTCAAGGGAGCAGAGCAGACACAGCAGAGAGATTCCAAATATTATCGTACCAAAAACACCAGCCCTCTCATACTTGCTAACATTGGTGGAGTTGCAGAAGTATGAATGCTTATGTGGGAGATTTTGAGAAGGGAAGTATCCTGTGAGGAAAATTACAAAGATGCTTCTTTACTGGAGTGGTTTCAGTGGGAGTGTCTGAATGGATGCAAATCACAGATAAGGGCAGTGCCCACGCTGCTCTGCCCAGGAATTGTGCTGTCAATGTACAAAGTACATCACTGACCCTCAGGCCAGATCTGGAGAGAGGCTTGTCTATACTTGGCAATAACTTGATTCTGAGATTATGTCATTCATAACTGTCTGAGAAATTCAATGTAAGCAAACTACTTGGAAGGCTTTAGAAAACAAACTGTTTGACAGTTGGGATCATTCAGCCTGAAGAGGAGAAGGCTACAGGAAGGTATTCTAGTGACCTTCCAGTACCTGAAAGGGGTCTATCAGAAGGCTGAAGAAGACTGTTCACAAGGGCAGGGAATGATAGGACAAAGGGTTATGGTTTGAAGCTGGAAAAGGGTAGATTTAGGTTAAACATCAGGAAAAATGTATTGACTCTGAGGGTGGTGCATCCCTGGAACAGGCTGCCTGGAGAAGTGGTGGAGGTCCCATCTCTGGAGACTTTCAAGGTCAGGCTGGATGGGGTTCTGGGCGATCTGGTGTGGAGAGTGATAGCCCTGCTCGTTTCAGGGAGGCTGGACTAGATGACCTTTGGAGGCCCCTTTCAACCCTATGATTCTATGATTTGTGTGATTTTGAATGCCTTGGGTAACACTTTTTCTCCCTGGAGGATTCAGATGCCGGTTCACTAGGTGAACTCAGGCAGGCTGTGTTTGAAAGCACCTGTATTATGCTGCATTCTAGATACCCTCTCTATCTGTGAAATATCACCAACCTAAGCAGTTCCAAAAATCTTAAGAGACATTTCCAATGTGGAGAGAGGATGCTCATTTAAGCAGTTGTGATGGTAGAGCTGTCACAGGTATAAATTTGCTTAGCCTCAAAATCACAGGTTTGCCAGGATGATACACTTTTACAGCTAACAGCTTCTGGATAGAAACCTCATGAAAGAAACATTCTGCATCTATGTAGCAGGACTTTCTTACTTTCCTTCTGAGTTACTCCTTGCATACTATAGCAATCATGTTTCAGCGGCCCTTATGTACTGATAAAGGAGAAGAAACAGAGCATTTACTCTTCACACTCCAATACTCCTGCTAGATCAATGGACCTGCTCCTTTCACACTAGAAGTGAGAAAACATAGTTTTGCTGAAATATCTATTATATCCAAGTTTGACCCACAGTGAGAACTATAAAGCTGTAGTGACAGTGAGATGGAGAAACAATCCAATAGCTCTTAAACTACTCTTTCTTGCAGACACTGACTGGGGCAGCAGCTGCTGTAGGTGAGCATTTTCAAGCCAGTTGTCTTCTTTCTCAAATGGGTTTCCTTAGACCCCTAAAAAGCTATATCAAAGGTTCACAGATGAGCATGAGTTTTCAGTGGACTCCTAGCTGCATTTCTCTTTGAAAAGAGTAAATCAATTTATAGTTTTACAGTTGGTATCTGAGGAAGTTGCAAGTTCACCCACAGAACTTGTGTTCATCCACATGTGTTGTGGCACACATCTGCTCAGTCCACTAGCTGGAGTCTGCTTGCTTGTTTGTTTTTTAATTTGGGGTTTTAGATTTTTTTCATCCTCTTATATCCTGATCTCTCATTTAGCAATTAGTCTGAATCATACTGAGGACACTTCTCCTGACTCCCCTATTGTAGAATTTTCTACAATAACAAGAAATCCCTCAAAATAAAAAAAATCCAAATAAACTCTGAAAATACCTTAGAGTGAGGCAAGACTGGTATGTTTCAGACTGATGTCAGTGTGTTCTGTGTCTGCATTTTTAATTTGAGATGAAATACGTTGTGGATAAGGTGAAAAATATGATCTTTTATAATCACAGCATTTATGCATTATATTTTTTCACAGTTAAATTACTAGTGATAAAGCTCTGTATCTCTGCCATGAGAGTGCTTGTCCTTTAACGTGATTGTACAACTGCACCATTTGCTCTAAGTACCATGAGGGCTCAGTGTGGGCCTGGGGCATTCAGTTAATTATTCCACATGCCATTAGCAGAGTTGGTACCTTTCTGCCCCTTCCCCTACCCCAGTGCTGAGAGACTAAAGCAACTCAAATGAGTCAATGGACACAATTCTGAACAGATTTTCTTTGCAGGAAGTTGCCATCCTTATCTTCTTTGAGCAGCAAACAGGCAGAAGGTACTGAGCCCCCTCTGGGTACTGCTGAAGGAAGAATCTCAGACATGACTTTGGTATCTGCACCCTGCTATTTTTTTAACCTGTTGAGGCATTTTCTAAAGATGCTCTTCTTTCCTTGTGCTTGGCTGGTGTTATGGTGACCATGACTGCATATATCATGTTACTGGTACGGAAGTAGCCCTGCCAGAAAGCCAGAGGCCACATTCAGTATAAACTGGTTTTAGCAGCCTGAAGAGGCAGGTTTAATTTGGGTGCCTGCTGTGTTACTAAAAGGAGTAAACATTAGTTCTCCTGCCTCCTGAAGGTGGACAGAGCACAGCCCATCTTCTGAGAAAATAGTTTTCTCACGGAAACCGGCAAATGTGTAAAGAGCAATATTCTTAAACTGGGTTACGCAGTCACAGAGTTGAGCTTGGCATCTGCTAAAATTCAGGAGGGAAGAAGTTTTTAAGCTGAAAGGGGAGAAATTAAGAAAATAAGCAAAAAAACAAATAAATGCCCCATTCCTCCCAACATAGGTTTTAATGAACAAAATGTTATCAACTCATTCCAGGGGTGAAACTGAATATGAAGAGCAGGGAAAGCTGTCCCTACTTCCTTTTCCCCTCATATTGAAACAAATTTGTTGTTTGGTTCATGATGGAAAGAGAATTATCTGCCTCAGGAAAATCAAGTTAGGAATGTGACCTACTAATTTATTTGTATTACTCTTCTCATGGTATAAAACATCCAGGTGCAAAGTGCACTGGTTTGTATACTGAGCAACTCCACTAGATATTATTCAGATAAAGCTCTGACATCAATCCCAAACTGTAAAGTTCAGGATTTTATCAATTATAATGCCTAGATTATCAGTTGTAAAATGGCAGCTTTTATCTAAATGTCCATAATTTCACCCAGAATGTTGATTAAAAAGCTATTTAAATACACAAATCATACAATAGATTCACTTAAAAACAGCAGAAGATGTGAAGAGCTCTCTCATACTGAGTTTTATAACTTAGTCTGGTTTTTTTGACTTGTTAGACAGATATTGGAAACCTGATGGTATGGAAACCACTGTTTCTTGGCTGTATATGGTACTGATTTGTAAGAGTAGTGATATGGTAACTGTTCAGCTAATTAAGGCATTGGAAAAGCATCATAGAATCAATAGGGATTGGAAGGAACTTTGAAAGATCATCTAGTCCAATCCCCCTGACACAGCAAGATCACCTAGACCAGGTCACACAGGAACACATCCAGGCAGGTTTTAAACATCTCTGGTGAAGGAGACTCCACAACCTCCCTGGGCAGCCTGTTCCAGTGCTCTGTCACCCTCACTGGGAAGAAGTTTCTTCTGATATTTATGTGGAACCTCCTATGTTCCAGCTTACACCCATTGCCCCTCGTCCTAGATGACACTGAGAGTAGCCCGGCTCCATCCTCCTGACACCCACCCCTCAAATATTTATAGATGTTAATGAGGTCACACCTCAGTCTCCTCTTCTCCAAGCTAAAGACACCCAGCTCCCTCAGCCTCTCCTCATAAGGGAGGTGCTCCACCTCCTTCATCATCCTCTTTGCTCTATGCTGGACTCTCTCCAGCAGCTCCACATCTCTCTTGAACTGAAGGGCCCAGAACTGGACACTCCAGGTGTGGTCTCACCAGGGCAGAGTAGAGGGGGAGAAGAACCTCTCTTGATCTGCTAACCACCCCACCTTCTGATCCACCGCAGGATGCTGTTGGCCCCCTTGGCCACAAGAGCACACTGCTGGCTCATGGTCATCCTGCTGTCCACCAGAACCCCCAGGTCCCTTTCTCCTACACTGTTCTCCAACAGGTCAGTCCCCAGCCTATATTGGTACCTGGGGTTGTTCTTGCCCAGATGCAAGACTCTTGACAAAGGATGTTGTTCTTCTCCTATATAAACTGATTTGCTGTGGGGCTTTTTGCTAGGTTGTGTATCCAACCCAAATACACTGGTTAAGACCACAAAACTCCATGTGAGTACTGAGAAAACTGTAACCACCACTGCTGACCCAATCACTGCCACACTGATCTGAACTGGGAACTTCTACCCAGCCTTCACCTCCCACCCCCCATTCCTGTGTTGTTATCTGCCCATGGACCACATTCCCTCAGCAGCTCTTGGCTTCATCCCCATCTCAAAGGTACCTTTCCTGGAAGCTCTAAGCTACATCCAGTGTCTTTATAGGATGAGTAAAAGGTTTCAGACAGATTGATTATGAACATTTTGTTTTCAGTGTTCTTGGCTCCAACCCCACTGAAGGTTCCTTCAACCCAACAGAATAAATTCCCTTCCTTCAGGCATCTGAGGCAGTTGCCTTACTTGAGCATGCAATGAACTGACCCTGTATGTTTCACAGAACAGCTGTTCTACTCAGAGATGTTGGTTTGCACCTGAAATCTGGATGTGCTGCTGACTTCAGGTTAGCACAATGAAACTTCCTTACAAAGGCAGAGGAAGGCATTCAGAATCTGGACCTAGGTATAACATCATAAATAATTTCTCACATTTTACTCTGATAAGAACAAATCATGTCCATGCTCCACTGAGCTCTATGCTGCTAAGGAAATCTCCCTCTGAAGAGAAACCTACTCAATGCAAAGATTTTATTTTTTTTAAACTTGATTCAGTTCATAAACAAAGGAAATTCAGTCCACTGGCCCTTACTGGGTAATTCTACAATAACATATTCATGCTGAGGAAGACCTGCCAGTGGGATTCTTTGTAAAATAAGCCTGCCAGCTATTGGAAGTGGGATCACTGCACAGATACTAACATTTTCCTTCAGCAAAAAATCTGCTGTGTATCTTAGTTAATTATTTAAAGTGTAGAAGACAAAATATTCTTACAATTATTACTGGAAGAATTTATGGGCTGTTCTGACGTGAAAGCAATGTTGATACATGAGCAGGATTGCGAAGAGCTGCTGGTGTGAAAACCCAGAATGGATCTGTGCGCACAATACTCTTGTCTCACAGGAAGCAGTGGGAGTAATACATGAAAAAGAATTGTTCATAGAATCATAGAATCATCAGGGACTGGAAAGGACCTTGAAATATCATCTAGTCCAATCCCCCTGCCAGAGCAGGACTACCTAGACCAAGTTGCACAGGAACATATCCAGGCAGGTTTTAAATGTCTCCAGAGAGGGAGACTCCACAACCTCCCTGGGCAGCCTGTCCCAGTGCTCCATCAGCCTCACTGGGAAGAAGTTCCTTCTGATATTGATGTGGAACCTCCTATGTTCCAGCTTACAACATTTGCCCCTTGTCCTATCACTAGATGACACTGAGAAGAGCCTGGCTCCATCCTCCCGACGCCCACCCCTCACATATTTATAAACATTAATGGGGTCACCCCTCAGTCTCCTCTTCTCCAAGCTGAAAAGAACCATCTCCCTCAGCCTTTCCTCATAAGGGAGGTGTTCCACTTCCTTCAACAACCTCATTGCTCTCACTCTTTTCCACATCCTTGTAAGTGCTCTGGATGACTTTGTCTGTACTTTTGGTGTTCTGCCAAATGAAGGAACCTCTTTCCCCTTCCTGAGCCATTTTACATCACATAATGTGCACACAAAGCCATGCAAGTAACAGCTTATACCAGTTCTTCAGCAAATGATATGATGTGTTGCTGTGTGACTTGGTCTAGGTGATCCTGCTGTGTCAGGGGGATTGGACAAGATGATCTTTTGAGGTCCCTTCCAATCCCTAATTATTCTATGATTATAGTGGGACAAAAACCAAAAGGTTTTTGCATTGCCTTCACTAAAAACATGAATCATGAATGATGTTCATAATGAAGTCCACAGCCTGCGAGAGTTTTGTATGTGTGGCTACACATTAGGTCAATCCAGAGTTCCACCAGCACAAGGTAAGTTTTCGGAGTATTGTGCCCTTCAGGTACAATCCCTTATGGAGCAGCTTAGTGGGGAGAAGAATCTGCACCTTAATAGGGATGTGCTGAGCTCCCACCTGAGCCTTGAGGGAGAGCACGTACAGTGACATGTCCTGTCCTTGTATTCCCCAAGCACAACCGTCCCTTATTTGTACCTGGCCTTTTTCCAGGGCTCTGGAATGGACAAATACTCTTCACATCCTGTCTCATTTTATACAGCTGCACTCAAGCCAAGTGCAATTACTAGTATGTGTAGTATGTTGAACAATTAAGTCTATGTAATATCATAAATACATGTGTATTGTACCTACGTGACATTCCTACAGCAAGGATACATTTGTTATATAGGTGCCAGATTGCTCCATACACAGAAGACAGCTGGTATTTATTCTCAATCAGCTAACATTACATGCAGAATCTCTTCCTTCATTAAATATCCTGAGCATCCTTTTTTAGGATCTAAATGTACCCATACAGAGTCTTTTTGCTTTGACAGCTGAGTCTTGTATTTTATCTCCATGCAACCTAAGTTCATTCTTATAAGGACTATATTGTGTATCTTTAATCTAAAAGTTCTTATTGTAATTTCTGCTTTCTGTTTTCAGGTGGAGAAATTTATTTAATTACAATAAAGACAGAAAGCAAACAACAGTGCTAAACGCTCCTTGGTGGAGAGTTACTAAGCCAAGTTTGACAGGGTCAGCAGGTGTTGGCTTCAAGGCCCATCGCTTTCTTTCACAGTTAGGTTTTTCTTAGTCACTTGTTTTGAGAGTAACATTATGCAGAAGGATGATATTGGCCACTACTGAGACCCTGTTGTTCAGTGTAACTTGTTCAGCAGTACTGCTGAGACGCAAGGTTTTTGCCATGTGATGCTGGAACATCTCTGCCTTACAACCACAGCCACACATAGATGTGGCTCAAAACAAAACAATGGCACTATCATGGATTGTAAAATCTTATTGCTTTGAGGGACACACTGATGAAAAGTAGGCCAAAACCTTGACCTATTTTAAAAGACACAGCAATGTGTTCTTTTAAAAGATCATTCACACTTCACTGAGTCCTTCTCTCTCCTCTACCATGAAAATATCCTACTGTGGCAAGATGCAGAATTCTTCTCTACAGTTTCGCATGCAAATGTTTGAAGTTCAAGTCTCGAGTTTGAGAATTTAATTTTTTTCTATATCTGATCTTGAGAAAGAAATAATCTTTAAAATTAGCAACTGTGTAAATTGAACAGATTAGGTGTAGCCTACTAACACTGCTACATCAGTGCACTTTCTCCTCAGCATTAGCTGCAATGGACCTGTTTGGTAAAAGGTCTTAGGAACCATGAAGGATTTTTGCTTCTAGGGACTCCCATGTTTTGAATATGAGAACCAGCCGCGGTGAGTCGTGTTTCTCAGTTGTTTGGTTGTTTGAAATCTGGCTGAGAAACTCTATTTACTCTGTGTTGGACCCTCACCATAGGAGGTCTGTTTTTATCAGCTGGGCATAGAGCAGAAGCCAGACAACTTCCAGGCACAGACAACATTGCCTTCAGCAGCCACCAGTGCTGGAGGTGCAGTCACTGCTGGCAGAGAGGTTGTAGACAGTCTGTGAAGCAGCTCTTGGGCTAAAGCCTTCATGGATGAGATTATCTTGACACGGTGCTCAGAGGAAGTTGAGACAGAAGATGATCAGAGTGAGGTCTGGAGTTTGACCAAGAAGAACTGAAATATTAAAACCAGATAGACATAAATCAGCAATGATGAGTGAGATGTGATCACTTTGATCTTTGACAGGACACCTCACTGTCTTGTGACACATAGAGAGCTGGAAGAGGAAACACAAATTGGGAGGTGATGGCATCATTCTGTTTTGTGGATTTACCTGTCTACTTCACAGGCACAATGTGTGTGCAGGTAGCATTTGTCTTTTCCCCCATTTCTAGGGGGCAACTTCTCTGAAAACAAAAATCCTTAATGTGTCCTCAGGCTGGTGTTTGATCTTTCAGAACAATGTATGCTCATAAAATGGGAAATCAAAGGACAATGCTGTAATGGCAAGCACTTGTCTGTCTCTAGATCACTACCTTGCCAGTCTGCATAGAGAAGAAAGTGCAAACAGATTCCTCAAGAGGCTGCAGGACTTGGAAATCCTCCAAGATTCCTTCAGGCAGCAGTGTGATTAAGGGCATCCATGGTTCATCTGGAGATCCAGAGCTTGAATCAGCACAGTTGAAATTCATGGTTCCAGTGCTGTGTGGCTCTGTAGTTGGGAATTTGGCTCACCCCTGTCCTCTGCCATCAGATACCTGGAGCCACTGCATTACTCTTTGAGGCTTATTTGGGACAGGATTTGGTGTAGGTGACCCCTCGTTGCATTCCAGCCATTCTGCAGATAGGTAATGTTTAATTTTGAATGCTTGTGCCTTTCCAGGTTACTGCTACATTTCAAAATGAAAAAAATTAGCAAAGAATTGTTAGATGAAGCTCACAGCCTTAAGTCTGCCAGAATCTCCCTAAAACTGAGCCCCTGAGTCAGCACAAGAGACAGCTGTCAAGATGGGGCATCTGTATAGGGGTCTAGCTGAAAATACTTTCCCCCTAACTTCTACCAGCAGGAGCACCAAATATTCAACAGCACTGAAAACGGAAGACCATTTAAAACATCGTTCACTCAAGTATTAAACTTCCATATTTCTTTCAGCGACTGTTCTTCCTACTCATTAGCCTTGTACAGGACAGTCTGAACCACCTCTTTCATGACCCACTGTCCCTTTCTAATTTGTTTTCTTAAGCTGCAGTTCACAGAATCAGGTCAGTGCCTTTTTCTTCCTTATTGACTTCTTTCAGCCTTCTATAGGAATACCATGCTCAAACCTTTTTATAAGCTCAGCAGCTGAGCTCATCTGACATTGCATTTAGACAAAGATTTATTGTACTTTACAGAGGAGGCAGTCTATGGAATTGAAAAGTATCAAACTATATGTAACATCAAAGAACCTGGTTGTATGTTGGGAATTTGTTGGGAATCATGACTTACAGAAAAGCTCTGTGTGTTACTCCAGCAAAACACCAAACTCCTCATCTAACCAACCACAGCAAACTGCAGCCAGGCTTGTGTGAGCCTGAGCCATCGCTATCTTGTACCTGATGGTCATCCACATCTGCACAGAGTATGAACTGCCAACCCATTTCATTACAGCCTTAATGCTGCCTTGCAGAGATATAAAACACTAAATGGGTCGCAGAGCAGAGAACTAGAGCTATGGTCATGAAGAAAACTCTTCCATAACTAGTCAGAGTAGTAGCTAATACCTTTTCTCTGCTAGAGAAGGACTTGTGACCACAGGACTTACCTCAGACTTGCCTCACATTCCTTTCAATGCTTCCTGTTACTTGCCAAGGTATGATACGGGCCCCAAAACAACTCTTGCACTGGCTTGGCAAACTTCTGGTCAAGCAGAATGTGATGATAATTGAAATAGTTACCTTTTCACTCCTAGATTTGAACACAACCGAATTTATCCTGTCAGTTGGTACAATGTGAGTTTGAAGATTTCCTAGGTAAATAGGCTTGATTGTTTCTAAACAACTGAAATCATGAAAGCTGAACTATTCATTACAATTGGCTAGGTGAATTACTAGTTATCGCACTTTTCTTTTACAGGTGCTTTACATGAATGAACAAAACAAAGAGAAACAGAAGGAGATGTCTTGGGCATAGCTCAGCAGACATGGAGACTGACAGCCCTAGGGAAGGAAGAGTTGCACAAAGGCATCAATACAGAGTTAACTGAACCAGCATTTAAAGATTTTGGAACACATCTATTTCAGCAAGCCTTTAAAGTCAATTATCACAGAATATATCTTATGTCTGTCTTGAGGATAAAGATAGTGAGATTTCATTATTTATCTGTTTAATATCTCAGGTTAGACTCTGAACTTGCAAGTTTCTGGCCCTGTGCTAGACCAGAGGCAACAGATCCCTCTCTCCTGGCAGGAAAGTGGGAAAAGTGCCTTCCCCCCAGAGCTGGCTGATAGGTGGAGAAAGGCCTGAGAGACATTCCTCTTTGAAAGCACAAGACGTTCTATTTCTCAACTGCCAGAGACAATTCAGAACAGGGAAGAAAAAATTAAAACAAAGCTACATTAAAGTACAGTAGAGAAAATGCTGGAAAATAGGCTAGACAGGATTTAAGCACATTTCCCCACAGAGAAGACTGGCTTTAGATCCTAAGCTCCAAAACGGAGCTAATATAAACACAGATTTTGGAATTAACCTGACAAACCGGAGTTAGCTCCTATCTGTTGCAGGACTGAATGGTGGAGGTTGCCTTTGTGCAGCCAGCCAGCTCTCTTTTTTCCCTAAAATGTCTCTTTCATTCTCTTTTAAAGATCATTCTAGACAGACTGGAGGGCTGGGCACAGAGAAACCAGATGAGGTTCAACAGGGACAAGTGCAGAGTCCTGCATCTGGGGAGGAATAACAAACTCCACCAGTACAGGCTGGGAGGTGATCTACTGGAAAGCAGTCCTGTGGAGAGGTTCCTGGGGGTCCTGGTGGACAACAGGTTAACCATGGCACAGCAATGTGCCCTGGTGGCCAAGAAGGCCAATGGGATCCTGGGGTGTATTAGGAGGAGTGTGTCCAGCAGATCGAGGGAAGTTCTTCTCCCCCTCTACTCTGCCCTGGTGAGGCCTCATCTTGAGTACTGTGTTCAGTTTTGGGCCCCCCNCCTATGATCCTATGATCCTATCATTCTTCAACTGATGTATCTCTCCAGTGCAGCAAGCTTCCAGCACTTTTGAGTTAGAAAACACAGGAGTTCTAGTGTTATTGCACCAATATCAGCTTCCAGATGAGAAAAGTCTGTCTGCAGAAAGGGAAAGCAATGCAGGAAGCCCCCAGCCTACCTGCTCTGAGCTCAGCTGTTTTGCTTTTCAATAGATGTCTGACAGAACAAGATCCCACTCCTGCAAACCCTTGTCAGGTTTCTGACATGCTTAAACTTTCTCATTCCTTTGTTTACAGGAACAAGACTTATCTCTTTTTATTACTTTTTGTTTGGATTTTTAAAACATTTCTGACCAAGAGCTCAGTCTCTGTGTCAAATGTCAGTGTTCAGAGCCATTGGGTGCAAGAATTCCAGCAGATTATTGTAGTTGTACTCTGTGGATATTCCCTGGAGGGAATTCCCCAGTCAGTCAGAGTTCGGGTTTCTCCCTTAGCAGTGTCTTCCAGTTAATTCTGTCAGCACAAGCTCTCTGTTTACACAACGATTCTGTTTGTTCTCTGCTTTAGTTGTATATAATCATGTCAGTTGCATATAAGATGCCACCATTTGTCTTTCACCCACTTTGCACAGGTGCAGGGGCTGTATCAAACACAAGGCAAGTTCGGCTGGTTGTGTAGAGGTCAGCTACCGTGGCCTCCATTTATGGCCCTACTGATCACATAAAAGGGGAAAACTCCTTGCTCAGTATTAAAACAGGCACACAACAAACCTCATGCCAAACCCTGCACTGGCTGCATTAAGGGACAGCGTGGAAAGCCCCCTGGAGGAATTACTCCTAATATGGAAAAGACTCTTGGAGAGCTGGAGTTCTACACAGTAAAGCCCCATTTATTTCCATTATCATGCTGGGGAAAAGATGTCACCATCTTCTGGGGGGAAAACCTCAACAAATGGAACTCCGTTTTACTTTGGGCCTCTGTGCAATCTTACCTTGGGTCTTCTACTCAAACCCAGTCATACGAACTGGCTTACAGTTAAAAGAAGTCACATCAAAATGGGACAGAGAAAAAGAGCTGGGTTGATTTAAAAAGGTGAATTACAGAATCACACAGAATCACGGAACATCAGGGATTGGAAGGGACCTCAAAAGATCATCTAGTCCAATCCCCCACCACAGCAAGATCACCTAGATCAAGTTGCGCAGGCGGATTTTTAAATGTCTCCAGAGAAGGAGACTCTACAACCTCCCTGGGCAGCCCCTTCCCTTTCTTGTGGCCACCAGCATCTATCTGGTTGCCAGAAGGACTTTCACTGAGGTCTCCTGTTCTTTCTACCTCCCCATCAACTCAGCATTACAGTTAAGTTCATGCTTTGTAGGTGGGTAAGGGTGGTTTATGTTTCCTATCATTGTTCTCTGCTGTCGGCCAGGGGCTTCCACAGCCACTTGGAAATAACAAATAAGGTCTCTGCAGGGAAGGACTTCCCATTTAGTGGAAACTTTGAATAAGATATATTGATCCTTTATGTTTCAAGAGCTTAGCTCCAGGTTCTTTGCAGTTGGAAATTATTATAAAATACTACCTTCTTAAAATAATCAAATTTACTAGGGAAGAGACAGAATCTTGTAAATATAGCAATATATTTATTTATATATTTAATTTATATCCTTTGAAATTTCCAGTGAACATCATGGAACTTAGGGACATAGTTTAGCGGTGGGCTTGCTACACTTCGGTTAATGATCACAGAATTATTGAGGCTGGAAAAGATCTCTAACATCATCACGTCCAGCCTAGGACCTGACACCACAACATCATGACCATGGCACTAAGGGCCACACCCAGTTTGTCCTTAAACTCCTCCAGGGATGGGGACTCCACCATTGCCATGGGCAGTTCATTCCAGTGTCTGATCCCCCTTTCCTTAAGGAAGGGCTTCCTAATACCCAACCTAACCCTCCCCTGGAAGCTTCAGGCCCAGCCCTCTTGTTCTGTCACTGGTTGCCTGGGAGAAGAGCCTGACCCTCCACCTGACTACAACTCCCCTTCAGGTGGTTATAGTGAGGAATAAGGTCCCCACTGAGTCTCCTCGAGGCTAAACACTCCCAGCTCACTCAGCCTCTCCTCATCAGACTTTTCTTCCAGTCACTTCACCATCCTTGATGATCTTAGAGGCCCTTTTCAACCTAAATGATTCTATGATTCTATGTGTAGGCCCATCAGTTTGGACAGATACCCATGGGCCAAAAAGTTTTTATGGCAGGGATTCCTGTGGGTTAAGCTCTGGCCAGGCCAGTGTCATAGGGTACAACAAAAGATTTCAACAGAGACAACTCAGGCTGTGGTGGTTCAATTTGCATCAAGTGGAAATTGTCTCAAAACTCAGAAACATCACCAAGGACCTTTATCACCTTTATCTTCCCTTGGCAGTTTTTACATGCATATTGGTACAGTTTTCCTGAAAAAAAAGCAGTTGCTAGGGATTTTGAATGGATTACTTTCTCTCTTCACTCCTGTGTACAATTTTAACCTGGATTTATTTTCATTTTTATTTTTGTCCTTTGGATATCCCTCAGAGATTTCCACCAAAAGAAAAAATTGCTTTTAGTAAGAGGCAGGTCCAAGAGAGCTTAGTTTTTATGGTTGTGATGAGAGGGTTCATGAGGAGAAGAAAATTACCTCTGCCATAGCCATTAATGTTCTGAATTTGGAGCAGTGACAACAAGGGAAGATTTATTTTTTAAAAGCCTTGTGTTGGTTGGTGACACAGTAATTTACAAATGCTCATCTCCTATATTTAGCAGTGCTGTGTCTCCACATGTGCATTTACATTAATTGTTATCTTTTCTGTAGTGAGCAGAGGCCATGAAGCCACTTCTTTGTCACTGCATGCCACCACCAGCAAGGATGCCTGCGCATCCATACCCCTGCTATGGCTGGCTGAGCACCAACTGTGAATTCCTGACACACCACTCCCTGAACTGGAGTGTCTGGGAAGGAAGGGTCAACACACAGGCAGCTGGAGCCAGTTTTGCTGTTCACCCCAGAAAGCTGACAGTGAACACCAGGGCCCCACTTATGTTCAGGGGACACACGAGAAGACTGAGGACAAGGGTCGCCCAGGGCTGCTGGCTTCCTCGGGGACGCACGAGCAGGGAGAAATTCGTATTATTTCTAAGCCAAGGGAGCATTTGGGAGCTTTGCCCGCGCTGGAAGCCGGGCAACTGCGGAGGTACAGCCGCTAGTGCAACGTGGGGCTACTGCTGCGGCAGGAGCGGGTTCACGTGGCTCCGCTGCAGACCCCGCAGCCATGGAGCACATCTGCGGGTTCCCGCGCACAGCCCGCAAATCCGCACACACACGCGGATGTTATTTTCGGCGTCAGCGTGCGGCAGGGCCCGCCCCGCAGATCCCGGCCGCCCCGGCAGGACCCAACCCCTGGCGGGCCTCGGACCGGGGCTATGGCGTGGGCCCACCCCCGGCCCCGCTCCCCACAACCGGCCGCGCCCCCGGTCCCGGCCCCCTCCTGGCGGCGGCGCGGGGCGGCCCGAGCGCTCGGGTAGCGCCGAGCCTGCGCACTCGGCGCCCAGGCGGGCACGGCTGCCGCGGGGCGAGGAGCGGCGGAGCGGGGCGGGCCGGGCCGGGCCAGGTGCTACGAGGCGGGGGCAGAGCGGAGCGACCCTGCGCGGGGGCGGCGGCGGAGGCCGGGGCGCCATGCATCGTGTCGCGGGCCGCGCTCGCTATCCTGCTGCGTAGCGGCGGGNTAATTTACAAATGCTCATCTCCTATATTTAGCAGTGCTGTGTCTCCACATGTGCATTTACATTAATTGTTATCTTTTCTGTAGTGAGCAGAGGCCATGAAGCCACTTCTTTGTCACTGCATGCCACCACCAGCAAGGATGCCTGCGCATCCATACCCCTGCTATGGCTGGCTGAGCACCAACTGTGAATTCCTGACACACCACTCCCTGAACTGGAGTGTCTGGGAAGGAAGGGTCAACACACAGGCAGCTGGAGCCAGTTTTGCTGTTCACCCCAGAAAGCTGACAGTGAACACCAGGGCCCCACTTATGTTCAGGGGACACACGAGAAGACTGAGGACAAGGGTCGCCCAGGGCTGCTGGCTTCCTCGGGGACGCACGAGCAGGGAGAAATTCGTATTATTTCTAAGCCAAGGGAGCATTTGGGAGCTTTGCCCGCGCTGGAAGCCGGGCAACTGCGGAGGTACAGCCGCTAGTGCAACGTGGGGCTACTGCTGCGGCAGGAGCGGGTTCACGTGGCTCCGCTGCAGACCCCGCAGCCATGGAGCACATCTGCGGGTTCCCGCGCACAGCCCGCAAATCCGCACACACACGCGGATGTTATTTTCGGCGTCAGCGTGCGGCAGGGCCCGCCCCGCAGATCCCGGCCGCCCCGGCAGGACCCAACCCCTGGCGGGCCTCGGACCGGGGCTATGGCGTGGGCCCACCCCCGGCCCCGCTCCCCACAACCGGCCGCGCCCCCGGTCCCGGCCCCCTCCTGGCGGCGGCGCGGGGCGGCCCGAGCGCTCGGGTAGCGCCGAGCCTGCGCACTCGGCGCCCAGGCGGGCACGGCTGCCGCGGGGCGANAGGCTAACGCGCTGCAGCACAAGATCCGCGGCTCCATCTGGTAAGGGCCGGGCCCGCCGCCGGCACTCGGGTACGCGCGGAGGAAGGGAGAGGGGGTAGGGGAGGAGGCGCGGCCCCTTTGTGCCGGGAGTGCGGAGTCGCCTGCGCGTTACCCCCTCCCACCCCAACCCTTCACCCTGCTCGCGAGGCTGCGCCCCCGCACGCGGAGAACGCGCGTGTCTGCGGGCAGGTGCGCGGTGCGGGGTTGTTTTCCAGGAAGGAGAAGCGGGGGCGGGCGCGTGGCGCTGCCCGCATGTGTCGCGATAATGGCAGCGGCGGGCGCTGCGGGGTCACCTGTCCGCGGCGAGTTGCGGCCCTCAGGCGCAGGTGCGGGGTTGTGCGCCCGCACGGAGGCCCGCGTAGAGGAGGCGCTGCGGAGAGGTAGCGGGTCTTCAGCCTCTCGGAGAATCCCCGATCTCCCGAGTGCCCAGTGGGGCTACCGAAACGCGATTCTGGCCGAAACTTGGGCTGACGGGTTGCGAGTTCCTGCACTGGAATCTGGGTTTATTGTTTTTTTTCTCTTTTTTTTTGATATCATGACCACATCCATAGGAAAGCAACGTTTTCCTAAATGATATTGATTTTGTGTGCCCGTGAGGGAGAAAACCTGAGTTTAGCTTGTTCTGCAAATAAAACCCATGGTTTTTATTTGCAAATAAAAACCATGATGAGATGAAGAGACTCTCACCTGTAGTGTTTGTGTTTATTATTTTTGTTGTGTGGGTTTTACAAGCTGCTTCTGGCTGAGGGGCTGACAGGGGGTTGTGGAAGTTGGTACTGGTGAATATGGGGTACTCCTGTAGTGTTTTCCTGTGTCTGCACGGCCCATGTACAGCCTCACACAGAAAAACATGCGGCTCCAGCTTGCGTATTACCTCATACTACAGCTCTTTGGGTTCGAATTGAAGGACTTAGAAACCAAAAGACATTTAAATGAAATTTTCCCTTCAGTGTCTCCCCTCAAACAACACGCTAAGGTGACATTCCTCATCTGGTGGCTGTTTGTTTGTTTAATTGAAGCAGTAAATAATACATCATTGTCCTGAATCCACGCGTGCCACCTTTTGTTTTGGTTTGCTCTGCAGTGTGACCTAGAGTAGAGATGCCAACTGCACAGTCGCCTGTTTGCATCATTGCATCTTCACACTCTCCCAGTTTGTTGTGATACTTACTTATGGCTTTGTGATATTTTCTTCTGTTGCCATGAACGTGTTGTTTGGAAATGAGCCTTGCTGAGAGTGTTTACATTGCATTCAGATTAGGTATCACATCCAACTTGGAGACAAAATGGCTACTAAGTAAAACCTCTGCTTTTGCTGTGGGCTTTCCTTTCAAGGGAAAATCATGCATGTGTTACCCTTTTAAACAGAAGTTGCTGATTTGACTTGGGTAAAGTCGATGAATAGCCCGAGTGGACATTTAGTATGAAAGAACCCAGCGTTTTGCTGGGTGTAATTGGCTTGCCTGGAGTGCCTGTGACCAGCAGAGGTTGTGCCAGCACCCTGCAGCCCTGTCTCCTGGTACTTCCATAGATGCTCCTCACCTCTGCCACAACATTCCTCCTGGCTGCTTGCATGGGGCTGAGACTGCCCTACTGCTGTTGGGCTGTACATATTCTCTCGTGGATTGGTTACTGTTGAAGGGCATTATTGGAAGTTCAGGTTGTTTTTTTAGAAGAAAACCTTTTTTTGGTATCTTCAAAGATTTTGTCTGGGACTGTTAAAAATCCTGTGGTTCAGTATTGTGATCGAACCATCTTCATTTGGGGCTGGTGTTTGATGTTTATTTGCATCTTTACGTGGATGCAGTGGTTGGTTTTGAGCAGCAAGAGTGAGGAGCATTGCTAGGGAATCTATGTGTGTTGCACTTGGAGTAAACTGGGGGCAAGTCTCTTGTAGCTGCCGTCTCAGTTCTATTCAGTGGGCTGTGTGCTGGTGATAGATAAACAGTGGGAGAGGTTGTAGAAGGAAGCTTGTGAAAATGGCAGTGCCTCACTGTTAACTGAACTAGGTGTAACTGTAGAAGAGAGCTTCCTCTTTTCTGCTTTTCCTTCTCCCCATCTTCCCCATCCATGACAGTTGTGTGTGTGCTGGCAGGGTGGCGTTTTTGATTTCTTCTCTGCTTCCCAAAGATGTTGGTACATCAAGTTTACTACTCTTCTGTATTGTTTTCCCTGGCTGTGCTCTCCCACACGTGTTTTTGTGCCTGATGAATGGATGTTTTCAGTCGGTTGTTTTTGGAGTGAGGGTTTTTTTGTTTTGCTTGATTTGGGTGTTTGGTTTTTTTAAGCAGAAAGGTTTTCAGTCTTTAGATTGTTTTGCCAGTGGAAACCAAAGCGTAGCAAAATAGCAGCTACTGAAATAATGGACTTGAGGATCACCAGCAAATCTATGCTCGTCCTTCCACTATACAAATACAAACACAGAGTGTGATGTAGGCCTTGAGCAGGACAGTGAGTTATTCATTATATCTACTCATACTTAATTAGTTCTGTTTATGAAATTAAAATGTGGTTTGACCAAAGTAGCTCAAGTAATTGTGAGCACTGAAGTCCCTTAAAATGAAACAATAGGTTAAGTCTTGCTTCTTAAAATCACAGGCCAGTCGGCCTATGTGCTGGAGACTTACTGCTCTACTTGCTTGCTGGAGAGCAGGGTTTTGAGATGCTTTTTTTTTTGGGGTTTTTTGCATATAAAAAGACCATTATTTTAGACCTAGGAGGCAAAGATAAGAGTTACTTAGCCGTGCTTAAAAACAGATCAAGTGTTTATTCAAATTGCAGCATATACAGCTATTTAACTGATGTTTGGTTGCAGTAATTAAAGTTCATCACTGCCTGACTTTCCCTGTGTGCCCCACTTGAACACATCCATCAAAGTCTTGTCAGGTTTTGTTTTGTGTTGCCTGTGTGAGTTGCCAAGGCTGTTGGATGTGATCTTACAGTATTGATGAAATGGGCAGAAATAATATGAGATGTCTTTTCCCATTGCCGGATTAGAAGTCTAGACAGCGAGGAACGCGTCTTTGGGAGCCCAGCCTGGCTCATTAGTGTCAGGTTGGGTGGTTTGGTAAATTGTCCTGGTCTTTGCTGGACATTGGACCTTAATCTGCCTGCTTTTATTTCCCTTTACGTTCATTAAAGCTTTCATATTTATTAATAGCTTTTTTGTCCAGACATTAGAGCCTGAGGCGGGAAAACCTCCCTAGTCAGCTGTCTGAGCGTATAGACTAATGGGGTTTCAATTATTTCCTTTGGATGATGGTACACATTACCAAACGTGTTACTTGTATGTGATGTTTCTGTACTCGAGCATATGGCAATGAAGGCAGTCTACTCAGTATTTACGTTAAATTGCTAAAGAATAACTTAGAACTTAAGACGACCAAAAGCACTGTGGCTTGAGGATTGAGATGCAATGATGACCACGAGAGGACCTGCTTTCGCTGGCATCACAGAAAAAGACCAATAGTTTCAGGCAATTAATCCCTCCGCTTACTGTATTAATTTAAAATCCAGTCTGAAGCCGTGGCCGTAGTACAAAAGGATTTGTTTTCTTCACTATTGCGAATAACTGGTGAGGATTCTAGGATTCTACAAGGAGTAGTTTACTGTTGTAAATATCTTCAGTGAGTGGTTCACTGTTGTAAGTAGTAATCTGGTGCGTGCATCTGTGCATGGGTTGGCCCCACCTTGCCTGCATGTTTGCTCTTTGTGTCTTAAGTGTATCTTTTAGGATTTGAATATGCTATTTCTGCTTGAGAGATTAGTTTCTATCCTCTCCCTCCCCAGTATCCAGTGTAAATCCAGGTAGTGTGGAGCAGCAAACACAAAGAAACAGAAAGCCTTGCTTTTGCAGCCACTTTGGTTGGATCTGAGTTTGTGTTTCAGATCCATAATTTTTGTTCTGAAATCACTCTTCTAGTACTAAGTTGTACTGGAAAAGTGCCATGGGCAGTGCCGACAGATCCTAAGTGCCAGTTGGTCCTAAGATCCAATTTGTCTCGTGTCGGAGTGGGAGTAGGAGGTGAGTTGTGTGCCTTGTTCCTTTTGAGCTCTTGGGATTGTGATAGAAAACCCAAATTAGCCAATGATAACACCGATATTTTCTAATCTTTTGAAGGCTCCATTTTTCCTTAGGGCTTACGTCATTCCTGCTCCCTCCCGCAATCGCATCCATCACTCCTCATTAGGCATCATCAGCAAGTGCAGGCGGATCGTCACTGCTGTTGGCAGAGGAAACCTTCTGCAATTCGGGAAATGCCTTGGAGATTTTTCATAATGGCAATTGCTACTGATTTGTGTGGTTAGGTCAGCAGAAAAAATGATTGACAGTCTTGATGTTTTTAATAAAATACCTGGCAATGGAGAGACAAGCTCAAGGAGTATGCGTTTCAGGCTCTTTGCAAATGCAGATGCAAACGTCTTTTTGACAGTTTCTTCTATCTGGAATTCCTGTAACACGCTTTATGGGTGTTTTCTTTAAACATGGATTTCTGTTGTGAAGTAGACTCATTCATCTATATTTATTCTTCTTAATTTTTCTGTATCTTGGGAGAGGAAGCAGGGAATAACAGTCAAAAAAAAAAACAAACCCCACCCCAGCAAACCCCTGTATTTTGTTAAATGTCAAAATCGAGTGGAGAATCTAAAATTTCTTGACCTGGTTACAGACTTACTGGGGTTATTCTGTACCTCCAACCCAAAATGCAGCAGTCACCGTTCCGTCCCTGGTTGATGGATTGGGGTAGGTGGGAAACAAAACTTAGACCTCTTCAATAAAACATCAGTGACTGACTTTTGTGAGGAAGAGCTAGTGCTTATCCTTTACAGGCTTTCAGCCTGCTCTGGTTTCACTAGGTATCATCGGGCTGGATGAGGCTCTGGCCAGCGTGATTAGGGTTGGAACTGGGTGATCCTGTGGTCCCTTCCAACCCTGACTGGTTATATGAGTCTATATCTTCTTCCCAGTGAGGGTGACAGAGCACTGGAAGGGGCTGCGCAGGGGGTTTGTGGTGTTTCCCTCTCTGGATTGGTTTGGAGCCTGCCTGGACATGTTTCTGTGTGACATGATCTGGGGTGTCCTGCTGTGGCGGGGGGATTGGACTGGATGGTCTTTCGTGGTCCCTCCCAGTCCCTAGTGTTCTGTGGCTCTGTGGGTTATGGGTGTGAGCTGGAAAACAGGAGGTTCGACGTGGGTGTCAGAGGGAACTTGTTCACAGTGAGGGTGACAGACCCCTGGAGCGGGGTCTCCTTCTCTGGAGATGTTTAAAACCCACCTGGACTTGGTCTAGGTGATCCTGCTGTGTCAGGGGGATTGGACTGGATGATCTTTCAAGGTCACTTCCAGTCCCTAGTGTTCTGTGCTTCTGTGAAGTAACATCAGGGATGCTTTTACCTCCTTTGAGAAAGTACTTGGAGCCTCTCAGCTAAGAGATGCTGCGTAAAACAGCAACGTTTTCTTGTCTCTAACCCAATTTGGTTCTGTTGTTTACAGGCAGAAAAGAGACCTGTCTGTCTGGAATGTATTTTCCACTATGGTTTATAAACAGTCAAATACATGGGGTGAAAAACAGAGCTGTGGGCTGTGTTTTAGAAAAGTTGTTGATGATTTTCAGGGAGGTCAGGCTTCCTTGGACAGGGCATGCAGCAGCATGTCATTCTTCACACTGCTTCCCCAAATGAATAGGAACAGGAAGCAGAATTGTTTCTTTTGACTCCACCTGTTTCTGTATGGGTTGGCCCAGGTTAGCTCCTTGGGGTTGAGGTTAGCTCCTTGTCAATAAAAAAAGCATTTCTGAGATGAAGGCCATCTCCTAGGGAAGATGTTTCCATGGAACAACCCATCTCATCACTTTATGTGCCTTTTTATTTTTCATTGTAAACACATTTTTAGCTGTGTGCTAGGGGGTGACCATCTGTAGTGTGGACCTCTTGACCTGTGAGAAGCACAGCTTCTACATCATTTATCACTTTTTCAAGACAGCCTATTTTCCTAGAGGATGGCTGCACCATGCCCTTTGTGGGTTGTTTTGGACATCTTCCAAAGTCCGTTTACGTCCTTTTATCTGTTACTACCCATTGCTGTATGGAGGAACCCCTCCTTTTGGGGGCAAGCACCCTTGGAAGAATTGCTCCTCACCAAAGTGGGTTAAAAAAGCTGCAGTGCATTTCCTTGCTGGGGAGAAAGCCTTCCCCAGTGCTGCTGAGTGCTGGGAGCAGGCAGGGCAGTGGTGCACAGGACTTGGTGCCAGATCGATGTGGGAGGAGAAGCAACTTTCCAAAATGGGGCACAGCCACCACAGTGATGGAGATTCTAGGTCAGCAGGTGTGGGAGCTGATTTGGTCTGCTGGCATTTTTACAGTGTTAGAAAATAAACCTGAATAAAATGAATGCAGACCTTCATGTAACCTTTTGAGAATGGAATTGAGGTCTTATTGATTATACAGACTTCAAGCTGGATGGAATAGCTTTCCAGGAAGAAAGATCTTTGTGAATTTGCTTTTAGGAAGAGTATATTTTTCACTGTTGCTTATGTGTTTCGTTGGTCTTTTTGTTTCTTGAAACAGTAGAATCTCATAAAATACATGGGGGTGAAACAATATTCAAGAAATAAAAGTTTTGGACAATTTTTACTGCTGTTCTTTAAAATGCATTGGAGTGCCTTAAATTGTTGCCTCTACAACATCAAACATATACAAGACCTTGTTTCATCAGCATGATACTTTCCACTGCAGGAGTTACCTTCATGGAAGCAGCTCACGTGGTGACATGGTGATTCAGAGCAGCATTTCTGATGAGTTCTTGTAAGCACAGAATTGAAGGATTGTCATCCAGGCCCCTGTAGCTGGGTTGCATGTCATTTGGGGCAGGTCCATTTGATTTGCATTTGTCTGTGTGCTGTTGGTGAGTGGGAATCCAAATCTGTATGACCTACCCACCCTCCTAAAATATTCTGCTTAAATTAATGAGGAGAATTAATGTAGCTGGGCGAGATGACAGTATTGCTTAGGTTTAAGTCATCAGGTTCACACTGAAGCACTGGTTAATCATTCAATTAATTGGGGCTTGGGGAGTGGGTTTGTTAATCTTTTGTGTGTGTGTGTCTGTGTGTAGTTTTGAGCACAGAAGTTGAGCTTAATGTTTTTATACAGATTCCATAACTTATGTATATTGACTTCTCTTGTTACTTCGCTCTGCCTCTTGCCAAACAGAAGTGTTTGGAGAAGGGCCAGAACTGCAAAATCCAGATCAGAATCCAGACTTGGATTTTTGCTGCAAGCTTTTCTAATATCTAATATCACAGAGCTACATATATAAATAAGGAAAATGCTTATCTTTAATTTGCAAAGATGAAGCAATGGAGGTCCCTCTGGATCAGTCAGGTAGAACCCTGGACTCTCCTTGTTGAAGTTACCAGCAGGCAATTAAAGATGTAGGTAGAATAGGTGAAAACACAGTGCTCTATCAGCCAGAAAGAGCCCAACCAGAAGACTAACACAGGTTGGTACTTGGAAGCCAATGAGAATAATCCCCATAATACATCTAAACATTCTGAAACGCTGGGGTGTTTTGTTGTATTGCCTCAGATCTTTGGAAATTTCAAGGGTTTGCTTTGTTTTGTTCTAAATGGGGTTAGCCAGCGTCTCAGTTTTAATGTGTGCTTGATTTAATGGAAAAAGGATTATCTGTCATCAAGTAGGATGTTCGTTATCAGCTGCTGTGTCATGAACAGGCTTTCAGTAAGCTGCCAAGTGTTTTCTCTTGTGGAATGTTTAATCATTAAGACAGTGGAAAAAACATTCAAAACTTCCCAAATGTTTTCCCTATTGCATGTTTTTAATTGCTTGTGGTTGTTGCAGTGACACTGTTCCAGCTGAAGGGAGGGGAGGCTGGGACCTGCATCCTGGGAGTCCAGGAAGAAGGGCCTCACATTGGTGGGAGACCTGCCAGGCTTTCATAGAACTATACAATCACCAAGGTTGGAAAAGACCTTGAAGATTATCAAGTCCAACCTTCCGCCATACAACCCCCGACCACTAACCCATCTCCTGAAACACCATGGCTGCCAGTTTATTGAACCCTCTCCAGGAATGGTGCCTCAACGCCCTCCGTGGGCAGCCTGTTCCAAGGCTTTCCCACTGTTTCTGGAAAGAAGTTTTTCCTAAGTTTCAACCTGACCCACCTCTGGCATAACTTGACCCCTATTTCCTCTTGTCTTATCGCTAGTCACTAGGGAGAAGAGACCAACATCTACCTCGCTCCAGTCTCCCTTCAGGAACTTGTACCGAGGGTCTCATCTCAGCCTCCTCTTCTCCAGGCTTAACAGCCCCAGCTCCCTCAGCCGCTCCCCATCAGACCTGTTCTCCAGACCCATAACAAGCCCAGTTGCCCTTCTCTGCACCCTCTGCAGCATCTCAATGTCCTTCCTGTACTGTGTTGCTCAAACAGGCCCCAGTACTGAAGATGCAGCCTCACCAGGGCTGACTACAGGGGCAGGATCACCTCCTTGGTCCCGCTGGCTGCGCTATTTCCTTTTGGGCCAGCTCGGTACTACAGCCAGGGAGTGCTCTAGTCTTTACCTACAGCTCAGGCTGTGTGAGTTTTACTGACTGTAACCTGTAAACACAGGTAGGGGATGTGTGTGCAGACATGGGTTTCTCAGGTTGTACCTGCTCTCAGTGACAGGTCCTGCTTAGCTTCCCCTGGAGCTGGCTGGGTATGTTATCACTTACTGGTTGTCAGGTACTTCAAGTTTGGGAAGAAAATCTTGTTCCTGGGGAGAACTTGTTTATTAAATGAGGCATATTGGTATCTCCCCCTGAGAGGAAATTTGTGGTCAAATGCCAAAGGCTGTGATTTATGGCTGTCCTGTTTGATGGATGGTCTCACAGACAGAGGAGCAATCTGTGTTTCTTAGTCAGAGGTTCCTGAGTGCCGCTACAAGGTTGTTGGGACTCCTGCCAGGGAAAAACTTGGATTACACAGGACAGCAGGAATTACAGTTCATTATGTTGGTTTCCTGTAAAACAGCAAATTAAATTATTTTTAAAGACAGGCTGTTGGAACTTCATCTTAGTATAAGGTTACTTGTAAATGTCTGTATTGGGCATCCCCTGGAGCAGTAAAAATGTGTGCTGGGCAGTGGGATGGACAATTTGTTCTGCTGCATTCTCCTCACTGCCTTCTTGCCCTTGTTTAGAAGCCACCTGAAAAAACTTGGAGGGACGTCAGTGAAAAGCGCTCTTGTGAGTTTTCTCATTTCATCTTCAGAAGCGGTGCTGTATTGTAAACAGGCTTAAAGGAGTTACGCGCTGCTCCGTGTGATCATGGTGTGAAGGTCTGTAAGTTAAGGGCTAATAACATTTATTTAATATTTTTTGCGGATGGAATTTTATAGAAAATCATGGAATCATAGGGTTGGAAGGGACCTCCAAAGGTCATCTAGTAAAACCCCAACAAACAGGGACATCACTCACCAGACCAGATTGCCCAGAGCCCCATCCAGCCTGACCTTGAATGTCTCCAGGGATGGGGCCTCCACCACCTGTCTACTCAGCCTGTTCCAGGGATCCACCACTCTCAGGTGAAAGAACTTTTTCCTGGTGTCTGGCTGAAATATCCCCTCTTCCAGCTTCAGACCATGACACCCTCATCCTATTGTTCCCTGCCTTTGTGAACAGTCCTCCCCAGCCTTCTGACAGGCCCCTTTCAGGTATTTGGAAGGTTACCGTAAGGTCTCTCTAGAGCCTTCTCCTTTTCAGGCTGAACAACCCAAACTCTCTCAGCCTGTCTTCTCCTTCTCAGGACTAGCGTGTTATCCATGCTGGTGGTGTGCAGGCAGTAGTTTCTCTGTGGGCAGAAGAGCCCACTGATGGCAGATGTCCCTGGGGTCCCTGTGAGGGAGGCTTCTTGCAAGATAGGTGCCCTCCTGAAGCTGTTGGTACTTAGTATTGTCCACTTACCACTGCCATCTCCCATGTTACATTCAGATTGAGATGCTTTGTGCTTTTCACAATATTTCTTAAAGAAAGGTGAACAATTGCTCCACAATCCTTGCGCTGATCATATGAAAGTGGGCAGCTGTAAATGAGATGCCTGTGAGCCTGGTCAGCCAGAGCCATGGAAGTTACAGTTGTTTGTGCTGTGATGGGACTGACTACAGCAGAGGCCACAAATAATTTTGGAATAATCTTGCAGAGCTAGACTGTGCCACAGGAACCCTTTCCCAAACTCTGGTGGAACATGGCTGCTTGTTCATTAAGGTTATGTAGAAATTGCACCCATTCTGTGGAGAGAGCTCTGTGACTTCACAGTGTGGATTTTACGTATTTTTTTAATGAAGTTCAAATGGTGAGTTGTGTTAGAGACTACAATTGCTAAACAGTCTGATTTACAAGTTGATGTAAAAGACTGTCAGGGACTCACTGGCAGTAATCACAAAGTACTTACCTGGAACCATGGTTTGCTGAAGAGCTTGGCTTCAGGAGCCTGCTCTGCGGTACAGCCTTCCTTATGCTTTATTCCAGTGCTAGCGTTAACCATTGTTAACTCGTAAAAAGATGAGAAATTAATTGGCAGCTGCAAGAAAAGTATGTTGGCCTATTCCGTTCAACAGAGAGGTGAAGTGGGATTGACTGATCTAGTTTTCAGAACACAGACAGGACTATTTTGAACAGAAACCATCAGTTGTATGTAGCAGCTTGAGAGAGTTTACTGAGTTAAATAAAAATTCTCCAAGTGTTCAGTAGATGTGCTGGAGACAGTGTATGTACTTTCCCCCCCCTTCTTTACAGTAGTTTGGAAGTGCTGGTTGGTGTGTGTTTAATTCTGTTGGACAGAAGTTTGTCTACATGCAGTTTGTAGTGAGAGTTTAAAAGTTGGTCTCATAAACTCCCATTTTATCATGCAAAAAGTGCTGCAGTGCTGACCCTGAGGATTTGGTAGCCTGTATCATGGAGTCCCTGATTCTTGAAGATCCTCTGACAACTGTCTTACTGACGACTTCCAAGTAGAAGCTGGGCGTCTAATCACCCTGAACATACATGTATGACTGCACACTACAAGTAGTCACTTTTCTTGGTTAGTAACAGCTAAAAAAAAAGTCATTGTGAGAATGAAAATATAAACCAAGTTGACTCTTCTGTTTTGTTCAGTACCAATAAGTTAAAGTCATCCCCATTTGGCTTTTATTGAACATTTCCCCATGGACTGCAGCTTTGTTTTGCTGGAAGCTGACTCTTAGAGGGGGTGATAAAAGCATGAGGTTCCTGTACCGTTGTGGTTTGTACACTGAAGTCAGTGAAATTGTAGCTTAACTAGCAAACAAACCTTAGGTTGCATGTAAGGTGTTCCGAGTGTGAAACCCTCTCTCTGAACACCTGGACACCTGTGTGTGTGCTGGGATGTTGTCAGTCAGTAGCTCTGGATGTTTAGGGTGAAAATATTTATAATGGGTGTTAGCAGTGCAGAACCTAGTAATGGTCACTTGGCAGGGATCCTTGTCACTTCATAGAAGTTCTTAGTTACCACTGATGACTTGAAGTACCAGTAGCTTTGTGGCAAGTAAGATCTGGTATAGGCTCAGGAGACAGCTTGATTACGTAGCCCTTCTGGAAAAGATGGTCCCTCCTAAATCTGACCAGAAAGGTCAGCTACACTTGTGGCTTGAGTAATTCAGTTGCTCAGTTGAGGGGTAGCAAAGCAGCACATAGTTCACCTTGGAAATTTAAATTGTACTGTGTTCATGATCAAAACATTTTCATGCCCTTAATGCAAACATCTTCTTTCCCACTGGTGTGTTCATGTGTGATATGGTTCACAGGAACTAAAATCCAGACCAGCTGATTCTGTAGTGCTCTTAGACAATGTTTCCTTCTGGAAGGACCCACCAGAGCAGTAAACATGGGTGATGTTAGCATGAAGCTTTCACAGAAGCGCAGTTCAGTGAATTCTTAGATGCTGAGAGATTTTAGCTAGTTACATGCTGTGGCCTACAGGTGAACTTCAGCAGTGCCACTGTCTTGGTGAATTTTGCTCCAGGAGCTTTCCATCTGCGTCTGTCTTATGTAGAGTTTTCTGGTGCCATGATTTTTGGAAAGCCTGATTTTTGCTGTGCCTGCAAAACAGGTATGTTATTTGAGAAGAAAATCATAGGATGGCTACATTCTACAGAAGGATGGATGATACAATTGGATGTAGCACAGTCTGTTTGCAGTGAACTGGCTGTGTACATTGTTCTGAAGGGAGGGAGTATTGAATCCTAAAGTTGTGGGGTGGTGAGTACTGGTCAGATGCCATTTGCATTCATAAATCATGTTTTAGAGGAAATAAGTAATCTGGTAGGCTTGCTTGTTCATTTGTTGAGCCTGCAAAGGCAGCCTGGCAGTGAAGGATGCAATGGGTAGAGTGAAGGTACCCGAGTGGATGATGCTCCTCTGCCCCACACCTGTAGTTCGTGCAGCACTGACAGTGGAGTTGTGTGTTCTCACCGCTGTGGAGCTGTGCAGCCTGGTGGATACCTCAGCCAGGAGATAAATCACAGAACATTAGGGATTGGAAGGGACCTCGAAAGATCATCTAGTCCAATCCCTCTGCATCAGCAGGATCACCTAGACCAAGTCGCACAGAAACACATCCAGGTGGGTTTGAATCATCTCCAGAGGAGACTCCAGAACCCCTCTGGGCAGCCCTTTCCAGTGCTCCAGCTCCGTCACCCTCACTGTGAAGAAGTTCCTTCTCATATCTATATGGAACCTCTTATGTTCCACTTTACACCCATTGTCTCTTGTCCTATCACTAGATGACATTGAGTGGCCTTCTTGAACTGAGGGGCCCAGAATTGGACACAGTATTCGAGATGTGATCTCACCAGGGTAGAGTACAGGGAGAGGAGAACCTTTCTTGATCGCCTAAGCATCCAGGTTCTGATCCACCCCAGGATGCCACTGGCCCTCTTGGCCACAAGGGCACATTGTTTGCTCACGGTCATCCTGCTGGCCACCAGCACCCTCAGGTCCTTTCTCCTACACTTCTCTCTGACAGGTCAGTCCCCAACTATACTGGTACTGGTTCCTGCTCAGATGCCAGACTTTACACTGCCCTTGTTATAGTTCATTAAATTTCTCCCTGTCCAACTCTCCAGCCTGTCCGGGTCATGCCGAATGTCATCCTAGAATGGCTTAGGTTGGAGGGCACCTTGGAGATGATCTAGTTCCAGCCCCCCTGCCACAGTGAAGTACTTAGACTTGAACGATAGGCCGAAGCTGACTTCTGGATGAACTTCACAACCCAGCAATGTTTCTGTGTTGTGGTACAGATATGTGTTTTAATGCTGGTTTGTGAAGCTTCGGTGTAACCAGCTTGTGGAACTGTAGCCAGCAGACAGAACTTGCTTTATTTAGAAACACATAGCAGGGCTGTGAAAGCAGACATCTGGCCTTGTTGATAAATATGTGATCGAAGCCAAAATTAGGTAGAAATACTCCCTTGGGTTCCTCCCTGAGCTCTGTCCTGGCCCTGGGCAAAATCCAACAGGGAGGGTGCTTGAAAGTGGAGTGTGATAAGCAAGTCTTCTTGACTAAATGCCTTCCTTAGTTTTTATATTTCCTTGAAACAGCCAGTACAATAACCCTACTCCTTCTATTGGCATCTGTCCTTTTTTGTTCGTCATGTCAATTGGCAAAACACATGGGCAGGGAGACCTTCCCATTAGACCAGGTTGCCCAGAGCCCCATCCAATCTGGACTTGAACAGTTGCAAGTAGGGTCCATCCACAACCTCCTGGGCATCCTGTTCCAGGGCCTCAGCGCCCTCACAGGGGGGAATTTCTTCTTAAGATCTAATATAAATTTTACCTTATTTTAGCTTGAAACCATCCCCCTTGTCCCATCACTACAGTCCCTCATAAAAAGTACCTCTCCAGCTTTCCTGCAGCCCCTTCAGGTACTGAAGGCTGCTAAAAGGTCCCCCTAAAGCCTCCTCTTCTCCATGATGAACAGCCCAAGTTTCCTCAGCCTGTCTTCATAGCAGAGGTGCTCCAGCCCTCTGGTCATCCCTATGACCTCCTCTGGACTCTCCTCCTCGCTCCAACAGTTCCATGTCCTTCTTGTGTTGGGGACTCCAGAAATGGATGCAGTGGTCCAGGTGGGGTCTCACAAGAACAGAGTAGAGGGGGAGAATCACCTCCCTTGACCTGCTGGTCACACTTTTTTGGATACAGCCCACGGTCCAGTTGGCCTTCTGGGCTGCCCTCATGCATGGCTGACTTATGCTGAGCTTCTCTTCTACCAACATCTCCCAGATGTTCTCCTTGCAGCTGCTCTCAATCCCAGCGAGTGTTTGTCCTTGGGATTGTCCTGACCCAGATATAGGGCCTTGAACTTGTTGAACCTCATGCAGTTTGCGCAGGCCCAGTTCTCCAGCCTGTCAAGGCCCCTGTGGATGGCCTCCCTTCCCTCCAGCCTGTTGACCACCCCACACAGCTTGAGGTCACCAGCAAAATTGCTGAGGGGTCACTCAGAGCCACTTCCTATATCTCCAGCAAAGATGTTAAAACAGCACCAGACTCAGAACAGATCCCCTAAGTAGCTTCACTTGCAGCTGATCTTTACTTGGATATTGTTGACCACAAATATTTTAGTGTGACCATCCAGCCAGTTCCTTATCCACTGAGCCGTCCATCTGTCAAACCCATGTCTCTCCATTTTAGAGACAAGAATGTCCTGCACAAGTCCAGGTAGGTGATAACTGCTCTACTCTTATCCACCCTTATCCGCTGTAACCCTGTCATAGAAGGCCACCAGGTTTGTCAGGCAAGATCTGCCCTTAGTGAAGCTGTGTTGGCTGTTGCCAGTCACCTCCTTGTCTTCTCTGTGCCTCAGCAGAGATTCCAGGAGGATCTGTTCCATGGTCTTGCCAGGCACAGAAGTGGACTGCGGGGCCTGTAGTTTCCTGGCCATCTTTTTTTCCCTTTTTAAAAAGGGACTTACATTTCCCCTTTTCCAGTCAGTGGGAACGTCACCACACCGCCCTGATTTCTCAAATATGATGGATAATGGCCTGGCGGCTTCACCCACCAGTTCCCTCAGAATCTGTGGGTGCATCTCATCAGGTCCGATGGACCTGTGAACCTTCAGGTTGTTTATACAGTCACCCAGCTGATCTACCCCTACCAAAGGTGGTTCTTCCCCCTCTCAGTGCCAGCCCCAGCCCTTAACCTCTGTGATTTGGATGCTGTAGTTTGAGAGCTGTTCCAATGAAGACTGAGGCAAAACAATCAGAGTAGGGTGCCTCAGTCTTCTCCATAACCCATCCAACTGGGTCACCTATTTCCTTGTGTAGGGGGCCCACATTTTCTCTTACTTTCCTTTTTGTCACTGGTGTACCTAAAGAAGCTTTTCTTACTGCCCTTGATGTCCCTAATCCTGGGGTAGAGGAAGTAATCCTGCCATGCAGGCTCCTGTAAGATCCTTGTTTGTCATGGTTACGCTAAAGAATGACTGCAGTTGCATTCACACTCAGCTGTGTAGGTGCAGACTGGAGCAGATGCATGCAGGTGTGGACTTAGGCTGCTCTAACTTCATTACATTGGCACAGCTTTAATTTAGAGCAGGCAACTGTACAGGCTTAGGTCAGCTCTTACGTCTGCGCTATGCTGAGGTTCACCTGTGTTGTAGACTAAGGGAACTCAGACTTGCCAGATTAAATCCTTGAGAACTGGAGTAGCACATCTTTAACTTTTTTAACGATCCTAATTTAGAGATGTAAAGCCATTTTAAAAGATGGGGGGGTGGGGGGTGTGTGGAGTCTTCTTTTCTGGAGACATTTAAAACCCACCTGGGTAAGTTCCTGTGTGACTTGGTCTAGGTGATCCTGCTCTGGCAGGGGGGTTGGACTAGATGGTCTTTCGAGGTCTCTTCCAATCCCTAATGTTCTGTGAGTGTGTGAATGCCATTAGGATTTTTTGAGGGATTAAAAAAAAGCTATTTTCCCCCCACAAAACAGAGGGTGGGAAACTGATGGGTTATACTGCTTCAGGATCCCATGATCTGCCCTTTGAGGTAGGCAGGAGACTTCTGGCTGCTTGTAGCTTTTCATTTGGAAAGAGTAGAGAGTTGCTGTGCCTGAAGAGGGTTCAAGCCATTACCAGCTTCAGCAGAGGTGAGTGAGAAGCCTAAAGGTGGAGACCTGGAAGAACCTGTGGCAGCTGAACAAGACAGAAGAATTTTTTGAGATGGGATGTTGCGTGGCTGTTGCTGTCAGGCCGCAGTACTCTGGCTTACAGAAGCCCAGCTTTTAAGTTCTCATTTCTACAGGAAAAGTCAAGGTCATGAGACGGATTATAGGATGTGCCAGTGAGCAGTGTGGTGCAGGTCAGGGAGAGAGGTTGCTTTTCCTGTGACAGTGAATCCCTCCCATCGAGCGTGAAAGAAGCAACCCTTTTAGTAGGCAGCTGCTTGGAGAGTGCTTGTAGATACTGAAGGCATTACTCAACACAGGGAAACCTAAGAGGTTGCAAGGCTTGCATTCCCTGGGAGCTACCAAGGTCAGCACTTGGATGCAGGTTCCTCAAGTGGAAAAAAGGGTGCAGAGTTTCTGTGTATGGGCAGCTGTGAGAGGAAAGGGAGTGAGGAGGAAGAGGGACGCACAAGTCCAGAGATGGGGCACAAGCAGAGGTAATGGGATATTGCAAGCGGCATCGGGGGGAGCAGGCTAGATAAAAACTGATTTGCAGAAAGACAGGCTGATGCCTATGGGTGAGCTGCTACATGTGTAGGGTAGAGATGACTGTCTGGCATGGAGGAGAGATGAAACCTGTCTGGGAGGCATCGTGAGCTAAGGTGAACCCTCCTGAGTGAGGTATCTGTGAAGGGCTGACCAGCCCCACTGCAGCTCTTATGATGCTTCTTGGCGTTTAGTGTGTGCTGGCCCCAGGGAGCACCCAGAAGGTAGTGTGGTAGGAGGGCTGGAGCTGCCAGGTGTTGGAGAGACGGTGGCTGTGTGGGGTATCTGAGTGCTGGGTTGTATTGTGGGACCCCAGAAGCACATGCCTGGTGGCAGGCTGTGATGCACAGCTTGACGCTGCCTTCCTCTCATCTTGATGGCTCTGAAGGCATAGCTGGCTCAGAAGTGGTTTTGTGAGTGTATTTTGCAGGCATGCTGCTTTTTTTCCCTCCCAGTTTCACTAGACATGGGGCCATGTGGGACAAAGGCTGCAGAAAAATCTCGTCGTGCTTTGTAGTATCTCCAGATCACTTACAAATACTAACCTTTAAGTAACAGTGTTGTGACCATCTTGACCATGGCTGAAAATACTACAGCAGAGCATAGAATCATAGAATGTGTTGGGCTGGAAGTGACCTCCAAAGGTCATCTAGTCCAACCCCCCTACAACAAGCAGGGCCATCACTCACCAGACCAGATTGTCCAGAGCCCCATCCAACCTGACCTAGAATGTCTCCAGGGATGGGGTCTCCACCACCTGTCTAGGCAGCCTGTTCCAGGGATCCACCACTCTCAGATTAAAGAGCTTCTTCCTCGTGTCGAACCTAGATCTACCCTTTTTCAGCTTCAAACCATGACCCCTCACCCTGTCATTCCTTGCCTGTGTTTTAGCTACCTGTAGTCTGAATTCAGAAGCAACCAAAGTTCTTTATTTGATTATTAGTTTTAGAAATGGAAGTTTTTGTTGTGAAATGTGTGGTCTATTGCAGTGGATTTGATGTTTAACCCCAAACCTGCATCTCTGGTGGCCATATTCACTCTTTCTGCTCTAAGTAGGACACATTTTAGCTTAAGTTCCTACCCAAGCAGCCTTTTTCATGTCATTTTATTGAGCTTACCCTGTGCTTTTTTTGTCTCTAGTCTTCCTAGACAGCATTTCCTTGCAGACTGATCATAGATCAGTGTCCTGCAGTGCCCCATGTAGTTTTACAGATAAATCCAGGATGCAGATCCTCGAAGTCATGTTGTCTTCCCACATAACATACAGAGGACATCGTATCCTTGGCACAGAGTCCCCCCTGAATAGAATGGTGTGCACCGATTTTAATTTGCAGTGGTGCTAAAGGATCCAGGGTGAGAGTTGTATAAAAGCATTTCCTTTGTCTCTCCAAAGAGCTCATTGCAGTAACTTGTGGCAAAACGCTAGTTAAATAAATGTAAAAAATCCCAGGACCTCAAGTGACTGTCTTGTTGCTGGAATAGAGCACCTGGCACCGTGGCGGTGTCGCAAGTACTTGTGGTGTCGCATTGCTCGTGCTTGGGTCTGATGGAGAATTGGTTTGTCGGATTCTCTTTGGAGTGAAAAGAGGGAAATCAGATTACAGGAAAAGTGAAAGGCTTGCAGCTCACCCTTGTTGCACTGCGTTATTGACTTGTTGTGCTTACTGCTTCCGTATTTTGCTGAGAAGGGAGATTTCACTTGGGATTGAGGAGAGGAGTCTGTCTTGAGGCTGAAAGAGACAGTATTTACAAGTGAGGGAATGCTCTGGTTGCATTCTGGGGCCTGGGAGTTGGACACTTCTCTACACGTTCAGTGGATGCGGTTCTGCAGTAGCTTTTATACCTTAGGGAAGTATCAGTGCTGCATGAGCTGCCTGCATGCAGCGCTGGGCCCTGTGTCTGGAATAAGAGTTAATCTGCGTTTGAACACTGAGAGATTGAATTGGTTTGCTTGTGTTTCCCTGTCCTCATGCGAGGCTCCAAGCGCCCTGTCCGGGGCTATGTGTGACTTTGAGTTGTCCCCCAGGGGAGAAACAAGTGCAGGTAGGGACAGAGCCCCTAGGTGGCATCAGAAACCGTCTTGTTTTTGGCCCCGCGAGTCCGAGGGTGCAGGGTGGGGATGGGAGTGGAGTCGTCAGCTCTGGGATGCTGGGGGAGGTTGGCTGCAGACCCAGCGTGGGTATGTTTTTCTGTCTCAGTGTCTTGTCCGAGTGAAATCTCTTGCTCCATTAGCTGAGCAGTATAGAGAGTTGTCACTTCACTGATCCAAACATATTTCAATCTTTTGCAGCTCTGCTTTCTAAATATTTAATTGAAATGCTTTTACAGCCATTTTAGTTCTTCATCACTGTGAGCCAAGGTAGAGAATACAACATGGCATATGTTAAGATGTTAATTGAGGAGCAGCACACATGAGCAACTGTTTTGTAATTTTCTCCTTAGATGGTCCAATCCTGGGTTCCAGTTTGACATTTCTTTGTGCTTCTGGATGGAAGGTTATACAAAGATATATTTAGAGCTGTTAGACCAAGAAAGAGGAGCATTAATTCAGTAAGAGTAAGGATCACCTGCTGGATCCTCCAGGCATGGCTGCAGCACAGTGCTGGTTGGGGTAAGGGTGTGCTAATAGTACCTTAGTGGTATTACCACTTACTATTGGTCATCCTGTTATTGAGAGCTTCCTCATAGCTTGTGGAACAAATAGATTTATTCTTTTTTTAATGTCACCTGCTGTCATCAGAGTTGTGGAAGAGATACAGAATCTTTCCAACAGGATGTGTCGTCAGTTTAATAATTATCCTCTATTTTCACTTGGCTTCCAGAAGGATGTCTTGGCCAGAACTGTGCCTGTTGTTGGTTAGTAGTGAAGTCTGCCTTGCTTTCCTGAGGAACTAACTGCACTTCTGCAAGAGTCCAAGAAGAATGTGTGGTGATGCTCCCTGCAGAAATAGTATCTTCACACTGTGCACAGGCAACGTTGCTAAGTAGTTTGGCTGGCAGCCTTTGGGAATTATGTGGGGAAATGACTGATGCAGTAGAAAATAGAGACCTTTCATACCTGAATAATTTTTAAAAGGCCGTGAGGACAAAATAATTCTTCCATTGACAGACAGTGCTAACTGCTTGGGTATCCTCATACTGAAGGCTTGTTTTTGGGTGTCTGTGTAAGAGTACCAGGGCAGCAATGAGTTGCCATATAGTCTTAAGGCTACAGTGAACATCTGGGAAGATTTAGGGCTGATAGTTGCTGGTCTTGTGCTCAGCTCTCAAGAGAAAAGATGTAAGGACTTTTTGGTTTGTAGTTTTCCTTTCACAGAATCATAGAGCGATAGGTGGAAGGGACTTCCAAAGGGCATCTAGTCCATCACCTCTGCAGTGAGCAGGGACATCCCTGGCTAGATCAGAGCCCTGTTGAGCCTCACCTTGAATATCTCCAGTGATGGGGCTTCAGCTACCTCCCTGGGCAACCTGTTCCAGTGCTCAAGCCCTATGCTGCGAGAGAACATCTTCCTAACATCCAATTTCAGTCTACCCTTCTCTAGTGTGAAACCATTGCCTCTCATCTTGTCACTGCAGGCCTTTGTAAACAGCCCATCTGCCACCTTCTTGTAGCCCCCTTCTGGTGCCCACCCAGGCCAGAGCCTGGGGAGCCATGTGGTTGCCACTCAACGCAGCAAACAACCCCTGCATCCTTTGCAGTCAGCGTCTGCCCTTCTCCAAAGAAAGCTTGATTTAGAGCTTTACAAGCCTCCTCTCTCTGTAATTTCCTGAAAGGGTTGGTGGTTACAGTCTGCTGGTAACTAGTTAACATATAAGTAGCTCTACACTGGGGTTGTCCTTTCTGGTTGCAACTTTTCTGACGGTGTCATGTGTATCTGGTAATAATTTAACACGTGTGAATACTGGGAACTGGGAGCCCTGCACTGCGTATCCCTAGTCATACAATCATCGAGGTTGGAAGAAACCTTCAAGATCATCAAGTCTAACGGTCTGCCCTACAACCCCTAGCCAGTGGCTTTTGGGTCAGGAGCCCTAGCCTGTCGTCATGATGTATGGCACAGCTGTTTGCAGTGCATTAGGGTTTAGCATAAGTCATGTTTTCTCTAGGCTGTCCAAAATGTTCCAGGCACACGAAACACAGCCACAAAGGCTGGTTTGGGGAGGCTGTTCCAGTTCATAGAAGTATGTGCACCCTTGGTTAAAAGAGGTTTAAGGTGTCTGTGACAACTTCACAATGGTGTGAAACTTAATAATGAAAACATTGCTCTGGATTTCCTGGCTTTGGCCAGTTAGTCAAACCATTACTGCATTTTGCACAATAAATTGTAACTCCACTTGTCCCCTGAACTTTGCTGGACTTGACCTGTTGCTTGTTTTGAGGGGCAGAGTTCACTGTTAGTGCCTGAATGATGAGAGAGCAGTGTCCTCCTGTGAGACTTTTGGGGCTGAGCGGAGCTTCACTGCCCTAGATGTGCTGATGTCTTGCTCTTGCCAGGAGCCAAGTTGCCAGTGTTGTCCTCTGCACGGGAGTTGTGCTGCAGGAGGTAGGAGTTCATGCAGTGTGTGAACACGTTATGCTGCCACCTTTCATACAAGTCTGTAGCTGGAAAGGGTTCATTTCAGTATCTGTGCAGGCTTTGAGGCGGCTTAGTATTAACTAGCCTAGTTAGCTTGAGGAAATGGTTTTTTCCTGTTTTTTCCCCTTCCTCCATCCTTTAAGATCTTTTAGGGGTTTGTCAGTGTCAGTATTTAGGAACCTAAATCACTGCAGCCTTTGAAAGTTACGTTCAGGATTCTCTTTAAAGNGCCCTTCTCCAAAGAAAGCTTGATTTAGAGCTTTACAAGCCTCCTCTCTCTGTAATTTCCTGAAAGGGTTGGTGGTTACAGTCTGCTGGTAACTAGTTAACATATAAGTAGCTCTACACTGGGGTTGTCCTTTCTGGTTGCAACTTTTCTGACGGTGTCATGTGTATCTGGTAATAATTTAACACGTGTGAATACTGGGAACTGGGAGCCCTGCACTGCGTATCCCTAGAGTCATACAATCATCGAGGTTGGAAGAAACCTTCAAGATCATCAAGTCTAACGGTCTGCCCTACAACCCCTAGCCAGTAGCTTTTGGGTCAGGAGCCCTAGCCTGTCGTCATGATGTATGGCACAGCTGTTTGCAGTGCATTAGGGTTTAGCATAAGTCATGTTTTCTCTAGGCTGTCCAAAATGTTCCAGGCACACGAAACACAGCCACAAAGGCTGGTTTGGGGAGGCTGTTCCAGTTCATAGAAGTATGTGCACCCTTGGTTAAAAGAGGTTTAAGGTGTCTGTGACAACTTCACAATGGTGTGAAACTTAATAATGAAAACATTGCTCTGGATTTCCTGGCTTTGGCCAGTTAGTCAAACCATTACTGCATTTTGCACAATAAATTGTAACTCCACTTGTCCCCTGAACTTTGCTGGACTTGACCTGTTGCTTGTTTTGAGGGGCAGAGTTCACTGTTAGTGCCTGAATGATGAGAGAGCAGTGTCCTCCTGTGAGACTTTTGGGGCTGAGCGGAGCTTCACTGCCCTAGATGTGCTGATGTCTTGCTCTTGCCAGGAGCCAAGTTGCCAGTGTTGTCCTCTGCACGGGAGTTGTGCTGCAGGAGGTAGGAGTTCATGCAGTGTGTGAACACGTTATGCTGCCACCTTTCATACAAGTCTGTAGCTGGAAAGGGTTCATTTCAGTATCTGTGCAGGCTTTGAGGCGGCTTAGTATTAACTAGCCTAGTTAGCTTGAGGAAATGGTTTTTTCCTGTTTTTTCCCCTTCCTCCATCCTTTAAGATCTTTTAGGGGTTTGTCAGTGTCAGTATTTAGGAACCTAAATCACTGCAGCCTTTGAAAGTTACGTTCAGGATTCTCTTTAAAGTCTTGGGCCTAGAGGTGAAGCGAAAAGCTGAGGTTGTTGAGGTAGGATGAAGGCTTTCCAGTAAGGACCCAGAGCAGCCAACACGCTTTCCATGGGAGAAGGAGGAGGAATGGGACTCTCTGTGAAGCAGCAGCTTTTTCAGGGAGCCACCCTGCTATGCTTCCTTAAACAGCAGGCTAAGAAACTCCTGTTGTTCTCTGCTCATTAGTAGAAGCTGGATTATTGGTTTGGGGTGTTTAAGTTAGCTCTTCAGAGGCCAGCAGGTTGATCCAGACTGTTGGTGCTTCAGATGGAGTTGGCATCCTGGAGGAGCATTGCTGGAGACAATAGACCTGTCCCTTGTTGAGTTGCTCTGTGAGCCTTAACTTTCAAACAGGCATCACAGTATAATCCACTGAGCGGAGGTTTAATTGTTCGTTGGGTGAGCATCACTGATTTTTGGTGGGGGTTGGATTTTTTTTGCAAAGTTTTGATGGTTTTATACATCCATGTTCTGTGATGAGCAGTTTCTCTCTGGTAAATCCAGGGCAGCTGTAACAGAATCCATCTTTGTTATCACTTATAAGAGGCAGCTACACCCACAGTCAGGAAAAAGTCCAGTTCTTCTTATACAAAACTGCTTTCAGTAATCTTATTTAAGTTTTATATCAGGCAAGTGAGTTGGTTTAACAGTGAGACTGTCAACATGAGGAACCATGAAAGACAAAGTCAAGTCAGCTGTGCTCTTGGTTGGGGGTGAGTCACAGCAAGTCCCCAGGAACAGCTCTCCAAGATGCTGGGTGTTGGTTTATGATGGGCTTTCCAAGTTTAGTTTTCCAGTGGGCTCAGGTCCTAAAAGATTCAGATTATTATTTTCATTAGTGAGAATATTGATCACTCCTGCTGCTTTCCTGCAGCTGTTGTAGATGTGTTGCAGAGCATGTAGGTAACAGAATCACAGAATTATCGTGGATTGGAAGGGACCTCGAAAGATCATCTAGTCCAATCCCCCCACCACAGCAGGATCACCTAGACCAAGTCACACAGGAACACTTCCAGGCAGGTCTTGAACACCTCCAGTGAAGGAGACTCCACAACCCCCCTGGGCAGCCTGTTCCAGTGCTCCGTCACTCTCACTGTGAAGAAGTTCCATTTCAGGTTGATGTGGAACCTCCTATGTTCCAGCTTACAACCATTGCCCCTTGTCCTATCACTAGATGACACTGAGAACAGCCCAGCTACATCCTCCTGACACCCACCCTTCAAATATTTATAAACATTAATGAGGTCCCCCCTCAGTCTCCTCTTCTCCAAGCTAAAGAGACCCAGCTCCCTCAGCCTCTCCTCATAAGGGAGGTGCTCCACCTCTTTCATCATCTTTGTTGCCCTACGCTGGACTCTCTCCAGAAGCTCCACATCCCTCTTGAACTGAGGAGCCCAGAACTGGACACAATACTCCAGGTGTGGTCTCACCAGGGCAGAGTAGAGGGGGAGAAGAACCTCTCTTGATCTGCTAACCACCCCTCTTCTGATCCACCCCAGGATGCTGTTGGCCCTCTTGGCCACAAGAGCACATTGCTGGCTCATGGGCATCCTTCTGTCCACCAGGACTCACAGGTCCCTTTCTCTTAAACTACTCTCTAACAGGTCAGTCTCCAGCCTATATTGGTACCTGGGATTGTTCTTGCTCAGATGCAAGACTCTACACTTACTCTTGTTATACCTCATTAAATTTTTCTCAACCCAGCTCTCCNGCCTGGAGACAGCCTCTGGAACAAATTGTTCCATCACCTTTCCTGGGATGGAGGTGAGGCTGACCAGTCTATAGTTACCTGGGTCTTCCTTCTGTCTCTTTTTAAAGATTTTAACAGCCTCTGAACATTAGAAACGGCTCTGTGTTGGGTCCCATTCAGCCTTCTCATGGGACTACTAGTTGCAGCAGTAATTAGGCAAGAGATACCTTTTTTTTTTTTTGCAGGAGCTGACGGTCCCCAAGTCACATAAGACAAAACAGCAGGATAGGAGACCAGCTTGGCTGAACAGAGAGCTTTGGCTGGAACTCAGGAGTAAAAGGAGAGTTTATATGTCTCTGGAAGGGGGGCAGGCAACTTATGAGAATTACAAACACGCAGTAAAGTTATGTAGGGAGAAAATTAGAAAGGCCAAAGGTCACCTAGAACTAAAATTGGCCACTGTGGTGAAGGATAACAAAAAAAGGTTTTGTAAGTACATTAACAGTAAGAGAGGGGGTAGGGATTATCTCAGCGTGGTGTTAGATGCAGAGGAGAACACAGTGACCAATGGTCATGATAAGGCTCAATGCTTTCTTTGCCTCAGTCTTTAATAGTAAGATCAGTAGTTCCCTGAGTGCACAGCCCCCTGAGCAGAAACATAGAGATGGGTGGCAGGATAGGCCCTTCATAATCCATGAGGAAATGGGTATGAACCCACTTCATAAGATGGGCACTCATAAATCTGGGGGGCCAGGTGGATTACACCCTGGAGTGCTGAGGGAGCTGGCAGATGTGGTTGCCAAGCCAGTCTCCATAATCTTTCAACAATCTTGGTTAACTGGGATTGTCCCATTGGACTGCAGATGTGACCCCCATCTTTAAGAACAGCTGGAAAGAGCATCCTAGCAACTATAGGCCTTTCAGTCTCACCTCGGTGCCAGGGAAGGTTATGGAACAGGTAATCTCGAGAGCCATCATGGAGAAATTAAAGGTCAACCAGACGATCAGGCCCAGTCAGCACGGCTTCATGAGAGACAGATCCTGCTTTACAAACCTGATCTCATTCTATGGTAAGGTGACCTGCTTAGTGGATGTAGGAAAGCCTGTCCATGTAGTCTGTCTGGACTTCAGGAAGGCCTTTGACACTGTCCCCCACAACATCCTCATGAATAAGCTGCCTGCCCATGGCTTGGACAGGCATGTACTCTGCTGGGTGGAACATTGGCTGGATGNTGGGAGGCAGGATAGGCCCTGCTGGGCGGAACACTGGCTGGATGGCCGGGTCCAGACAGTTGTGGTCAATGGAGCGAAGTCTGGTTGGAGGCCAGTCACGAGTGGTGTCCCCCAGGGCTCAGTGCTGGGGCCACTCCTGTTCAACATCTTTATAAGTGATCTTGATGAGGGGGTTGACTGGACCCTCAGGAAGTTTGCAGGGAACACCAAGTTGGGAGAGAGTGTTGATCTACTGGAGGGCAGTAAGGCTATTCAGAGGGACCTTCACAGACTGCTTTGATGGGCTGAGGATAATTGGATGGGTTCCAATAGTGCCAAGTGTCAGGTCCTGCATTTTGGTCACAACCACCTCATGCAACGCTACAGGCTTGGGGCAGCGTGGCTGGAGAACCATCTAGCGGAGAGGGACCTGGGGGTTCTAATTGATAGGAGGATGAATGAGCCAGCAGTGTGCTTAGCTGGCCAAGAAGGCAAATGACATCCTGGCTTGTATTAGGAGTAGTGTAGCCAGCAGGAGTTAGGAGGTTGTCATCCCCATGTATTCAGCACTGGTGAGGCCACATCTTGAATATTGTGTCCAGTTTGGGCACCTCAGTACAAGAGAGATGTGGAGGTGCTGCAGCAGGTGCAGAGGAGGGCAACTAAGCTGGTGAAGGGCCTGGAGAATAAATCTTATGAGGAGAGATGGAAAGAGTTGGGGCTGTTTAGTTCGAAGACGAGGAGGCTGAGAGGAGACCTCATCGCTCTCTACAGCTATCTGAAAGGACGTTGTAGAGTTGTTGGTGCTGGTCTCTTCTCACAGATGAAGTGACAGAGACAGAGAGAATAGCTTCAGCCTGCAACAAGGTGGGTTTAGATTAGACATCAGGAAAAAATACTTCCCGGAGAGAGTGGTCAGGCCCTGGAATGGGCTGCCCAGGGTGGTGGTTGAGTCACCATCTCTAGGTGAGTTTAAAAGACACTTAGATGTGGTGTTGGAGAATATGGTCTAGGGATCAACTTGTAGAGTAGGGTTGATGGTTGGACTTTGATCACAAAGGTCTTTTCCAACCTGAATAATTCTGTGATTCTATTTGATAGAGACAGAACCAGAGTTACCTGTTTGTAAATGAAATTTCTGCTTTCAGAACACATCTGTCTCAGTAATGAAGGAAGAAGTGAGTGAAACCAGTAGAAATTGCCAGTGTGTTGTAACTGGGGTAGTTGTTACTTGTCAACTGTTCTTATAACTGCCGATTTAATGAAGATGCATCCTGCCTGGAGCTTTTCAGTGTGGCTCTCAGGACTATGACAAGGTCATTTTCCTAGCACCTTCCCAGTCAAAAGGCTGGTTTCTCAGGGTTACTGTGGTTTGACTTTGATGTGGCTTAGCTGCACAGGAAGGTGCATAAGAAGCATCTGTGACACTAGGTGCAGACTTATCATCATGTTAACTCTGGTTAGGATGAAAGAGGCCACCTCAATTGACCACTGATAGATGTTAATGATGCTCTCCCAGTTTACTGGGGACCATGAAGCAGGAGATGAAGAAGTTGCTGTTCAAGCAAACATCATGCTTATCCCTTCCATAGGACCGTTGCTTTTGAAATGTCACAATATCTGCCTGCAGATGGGAGGACATGAAACTGACTGTTTTTGTACCAGTAGTTGATGAAAGGGCAATGGAGAAGCTGCCATACTGGCTGTTTGCTGGCCATACTGATGCTCTTCTGCTGTGGCTTCTAGATGCTGGTAATTGTTGCTGTATGACCAGAGGCAACAACTGGAAGAGCCTGGATGGAATTTAAGTTTCCATTTACTCAGGCTGATATTTGGAGATAAAAGGACAGCTGTAGGGATCACTTGCCCAGTTGCCTCCTGGCAGCTTGCCTCTTTTTCTTTGCAAGAAGAAAGGAAATACTAGTGCTCATGGGCCTGCTGGTGCCCAGCTGGGCAGAGCCTGGCAGGATGGGAAAGCATGCAGAAGCGTGCCTTGGTGCACAATGTCACCTGCAAGTCTGTCCAGAAGGCCCTGTTTGGACTCAGTCTGACCTGCTGGTACCCTAATCCTCAGTGCCCCCTTTCTGCATTAAACTGTGCTGTGAAGCCATAGAAAACACCTGGGTACAAAAAAGGGCACCTGTGCTGAGCGCTGCTGCCACAGGTGCTGCTTTGTAGGAACGGCCATGGGTCTGTAGCAGCACAAGGACTCTGAGACCTCCCTAGAAGCAGGAGGCAGTGCGGTGAGATAGAGTCTGGGTGAAAGAAGTGCTGCTGGAGCAGCAGCCTGTACCATGTGCCTTGGGCATCGTTGGGCTCAGCGCAGCGATTATTCTAAGCAGCAGCAGGGTTCCACACTTGGAGGCCTTTGGCTTTTCTAGTGAGACGGTGGGTTTTGAAGAGATGGCATTTGAGCGCCCTTCTTCAGTTGCTACAGTATCTTCTGTGGCAAAGAAGAGCTGCCGTGTGATTGTGTGTTGTGTTCTCACAGATCCCATCAGAGCTCAGCTTTCCTCCCTCCGTGCCACTGAGCATCCACCCATCTGATTGTCTTCTCCTGTACAAAGTTAGCTGAAGCTAACGTCTGCTGATGTGTCTACTTCACTGGACTTGTCATGTGTTTTTTACTTGTGGAGTTTTCTAATGTATTCTGTCACTGTTGCATGTTCAGTTGTGGTATGGGAAGGGACATCAGTATTAGCTCCAACAGTTTTAGACTGTCTGGTTTCAAAGGGCCGTGTTGTAAAGAGCAGAGGACAACCCAGCTCCTGCCTCTGAGCATCTGATTCAACACTACTTGCAGGTTCAAAGCTTTGGTTCCTGTCGCCAGCAGACAGCACAGACATTTTTGCTTGTTTCTAACTCATGGTTTTAGCGTATCCATCAGACAGTTTTCCTTCCATTGTGGTAGCACTTTTACAAAAGTAAAATAACCCAAAATGAGGCGTTTTATGGTGTTAATGGGAGACTGAATGATGCTGAGTTCTACTGGGAAAAAAATTGCTGTCCGAGTTTCTGAAGTGGTGGTGGAGTTCTTGTTTCAGTAGGTGTCAGACAGGAAGTAGGTTTTTTTTGCATGTGGAAGTTGCTGCTTCTCTTCAGAGCAATGATAAAACGCTTTCAACTAGTGCAGTCTGACCAAGCGTGGGAAATGCAGCACCTTAGGAAATACAGGAGCTGCCTGTGGGTGTGTGAAGTGTCTGTGACATGCATGAAGTGCACTGTTTGTATGAACTGTTTGTAAGCAGTTCCATGCCCTTGGCACACGTGCGGAGGTTGTGCGTGCCATACTGGGACCCAGTCCCCACACAACATTTTCTGAACAAGCCAGCTGGGAGGTGGTGAGACTACGGTGGAAGATTCTGAAGTTGCCCGTGGGATACCAGTTGGAAAGCCAGAAAGAAATGACTTGAAGTGGCGAGATTTACTGGAGCATGGGGAGGAAGGAGTGTTAATTGTGCTTACAGATGAACGAGAAAAATCCGTGTGAATAGTGGAAGAGCTTACAGTAAGAGTAGTGACTGCTTTGCAACTTGGGGCAATAGCTCCCAGTTGCAGTGATATTTCATTTTTTTAAAATGCAGTTAATGTATAAAAGAGCAAAGCAGCAAGAATTCGAACAAACAGTAAAGTTTGAAGTGACATTCTACAAAAACATAGCTAGTGTTCTTCCACAGACGAGTAGTGGGATGTCTCACCTCATGCAGTCAAGTACAGTGATAGAAATGTTGATATGTGGTACTTTTGTCATTGCTGTTTAGATTAATTCAAGATTTCTATTCTCTTTTTTTCTCCTCTCACATCTAGCAAAACTGTACAATCTAAAGTGGACTGCATTTTGGTAAGTACAACTCCAGAATGCTTTTTTAGTACTTAATAAACCACCAGACCAAACTAGGTGGCTCTGGAGGCTGAGAGCTGTTACAAATTCTTTCCTTAGCAGTGCTTTCAGGTGCTGCCACTAATTGTGAGCAAATTAGTTGCCATTGCCAACAAAAAATAAATGTTTTTACATAATGTGGGGTTGGGTTTGTTTTCTGGGGAAGTGCTGGGTTCACACTGGCAGCAGCAAGTGGCTGTCATTGCCCTGCTTGTAGAACTGTCAGTGTAGACACAGCACAGACACTGCTTTGTAAGCCTGAATGTATTAAATGAAAGGATAAGAGTGTGAAAGAAGCTAACTGAGCCTTAAACGTCACTACTCTTTAGGCCTTCAGTGACAATGATAATTGCATTTGTTGCTGTCTTGAAACAGTTCATGGCAGCACTGCACTTTAAGGAAGGAACTAGACTGAACTGCACGTTTGTACAAACCTGCTAGAATAATGGCCTGCTCTCTGCAAATCATGCTGGTGTCATAATGACCACAGGTTTCGTTTGTGTTTCAGCCTCACTGCCTTCAAACTTTGCAGACCATCGTGGGTGCCTTTCCAGAAATGCGCAGTGCTGTGTGTCCTGTTAGCTCTGCTCAGTTACTTAGGGCACATTGATTGTTATTTGAAGTTGGAAGCGTATTTTTTCCTTTGTGCAGCAAAATAACATTGATAAGATGCCATTTCTGGAAAGCAAGCCTCTAGCACTAACTCTGAAAGAGGTTTGAGGGGTTTAATTTCAGTAGTGAGCAGGTTGCAACTTTCTTTATATCAGAATCTGAGCTCATAAATCTTAAGACCATAAGGAACCGCTCAGTCTGACTTTCTGTTTCGTCCAGAGGTACCAGCTGGGTCAGATAAAAAGGTCACACAGACAACCATCTAGACACTTTCAATAGAACCTGTTAAGCTGTGTGGCTGAGCTAAGTAAGAATATTCCTTAAAGTCGCATTATCAAAGGCTCGTTCACGTGGCACCGAGTTCTCTTAACGTGTTGTCTTCATTTACCATGGTAGCAGGTTTGAAGCGAGCTGTCTGGTATTACACGCAGCCTTTGGACCCAGTTTTGTCTGTACTTAAAAATTTCCCGTTAAGCTAGTGATGCAAAATGTGGTTTTATCCCCTGACTGACATTTGTGAACACAAAGCAGATTTCTGAAGATCTGAATTATTTTTTTATGTGAGTCTTCAGCACCAAAAGGGCAAATTGCAGAATTGCTCTTGTAAAGCGCCAGAAGCCACGTTGCTCTTGTAAAAATGTTTCTGCACCAGTTTTTCTGTGGTGAAAAACGGAAGTGGAGTGGGTGTTCCTCGTTTGCATCAGAGAGGTAGTAGATAAGTAGGAGGTTAACTGGTCATCTTCTTGGAAATCTGTTTGAAGAGACTGGAGTGATACCAGGGCTCATGCCCTTGCTGCATGTTTCCCATGCAGAACAAATGTTCTTGCATTAAGTTCTGCAGGTTTATGGACCTGTGGTGCTGAGATGGGGATGATCAGTTCGTGTGACCCCATTCCCTTCTGTAGTTCTCATCCATTGGGTAGCAGGCTGTTTCTCTGGACAGCACTCTTGGTCGCAAGTCTGCATAGCTTGATGTGGGACAAAGCAGCAGCGTCGCGATGGTTTAATGTTCTGTTCCAGAGCCTCCTTGTCTGTGCAGCAGACGAGTTCCGAGGAGTTCTGTGTAAAGGCCATTCTAGGTTAGCAAAGGCAGATCCAATGGCTGTTCAGGTAGTTTGAAAAACTCCCAAGGCCAGAATGATTCCTGGAAATAAAAGTTAAGCTCAACTGCGTCAAAATGATTTTTGTCTTTTTAATGGGTTTTTGGAAACCTGTGATCTGCATAAAAGGATGTTCAACTGAAGGCTGTTGTTAAAGGCTCTGAGTGGAGCTTCCCTGCAGCCAAATCCAGTTTCACTGGGCAGAAGGGAGATGAGCAGGTTGCCTCTCTGGTTGAAGTCCTGTTTGTGGTGCTGCATGGCTTCCATTCTGACACACTGTCAGTTGCTGCGAGATCATAAGAAAATCACTGTATGCGGCGCAATACAGAAGAGATAATTAGCAAGAGTTGTGGTGTAAACAGCCATTAAAAATTCATTATAGCATCTTTTTAACTGGAATAAACATGTCTAGCAGTGGATTCTCTTATGACTTCGTTTGTTAGATTTGTTGGTGCATACTAAGTGAACTCTTGAACCTGATTTTTAAGATGGTTGTGTTCCCTATAATTGCTCACTAAGAGTGTTGTGGTTTCTTTTCCTGGTCCTCTGAAAGGAGGTTGGTGCTGGCTAGTGGGTGCTGTGTTGATGGCCACAGAAAACAGCTGCTGGTGACTGGGGCAGTTACAGTGTGGGCAGCAGCAGTGTGTAAGGTCTGCTGAAGCAATGTGCCTTGTGCCTGCTGTGAAGAAGGTTGTAGCTTGTCACTTTTCTTTTTGGCCTTGCAGAAGGCTAGCGGAAGCTCTGTGAAACTTTGGCAGCTGGGCCTGGATGCTGTCAGGACAAAGTTGTTTTGTGTTTCTCTGGAATTACAGAATCATAAAATCATAGAGTGCATTGGGTTGGAAGGGACCTAACAAAGGGCACCTACTCCAAACCTCTCAGCGATGAGCACGGACATCTTCAACTATAGCAGGTTGCTCTCGAGCCTCATCCAGCCTGACCTTGAATGTCTCCAGGGATGGGGCCTTCATCACCCTCTGGGCAACCTGTTCCAGTGTTTCACCACCTTATTGTAAAAAACTTCTTCCTTACATCTAATCTACATCTACTACTATTAGCTTAAAACTATTAAGGTTGGTTCTCAACTACAGGCTGGTTATACTCACCTCCATCCCTAGAAAGATGATGGAACAAATTCTTTTGGATGCCATTTTTAACTGGAAGAGAGGTTGGAATGTGGCTGGGTAGGTGAGGGGAGAGCAGTGGATGGTGTCTACCTTGACTTCAGCAAAGGCTTTGACACCATCTCCCATAACATCCTCATTAGTATTGTGGGTAAGATGAGGTGGGTTGAGAGCTGGTTGTGTGACAGAGCTCGAGAATTCTTATCAATGGTGCAGGGTCCAGTGGGAGACCTGTGTTTCCCAAGGGTCAGTACTGGGTCTGTTCTTGTTCAACATACTCATCGCTGAACTGGACGAGGGGACAGTGTCCCCTTACCAAGTTTGCTGATGATATGAAGCTGGGAGCACCCCAGAGGGCTCTGCTGCCATCCGGTGTGACCTGGGCAGGCTGGAGAGTTGTGCAGAAAGGCACCTAGTGGGGTTCAACAGCAGCAAGTGTAGGGTCCAGGACCTGGGGAAGAACTACGCTGTGTATCAGTATAGGTTAGGGGTGGCCTTTTGAAGAGTAGCCCTGAGGAGAAAGATCTTGGAGTCCTGGTAGGCAGCAAGTTGCCCAAGAGCCGACAGTATGCCCTTTTTGCCAAGAAGGCCAGTGGTATTCTGGGGTGTGTTAAGAAGTGTGGCCAGTAGGTCTAGAGACATTCTTCTCCCCTTCTGCTCTGCCCCGATGTGGCCACATCTGAAGTACTCTGTCCAATTTTGGGCTCCCTAGTTCAAGAGAGACAGGAGTCCGGTGGAGTGCAACAAAGATGACTGGGGGCCTGGAGCGTCTCTCTTATGGGGAAAAGTTGATAGAGCTGGGACTGTTCAGCCTTGAGAAGGCTGAGAGAAGGCCTGATCCACGCCTATAACTGTCTGCAGGGTGACTGCAGGAAGGAAGGTGCCAGACTCTTTCCACTTGTGCCCAGTGACAGGACACAGCGGGCAATGGGCACAAGCTGGAACACAGGAAGTTTCATTTAGAAACTAAATGAAACAGGAAGTTTTATTCAGAAATAAGGAAAAGCTTTGTAATATGAGTTCCAAAGCCCTGGCACAGGCTGCCCAGAGAGGTTGTGGAGTGTACTGCTCTGCAGATACTCAACAGCCCCTGGATGCGACCCTGTGCAATGTGCTTATGTGATCCTGCTTTGGGGAGGGGGGTTGGACTTGACCTCTAGAACTAGTCACTTCCAGCTCTGGCGGTTCTGTGATTACTCCTTGTCCTGTCACAACAGGCCTTGCTAAAAAGTCACTCCTCATCTTCCTTGTAGACTCCCTTTGAGTCTGAAAGGCTGCAGTAAGGTCACCTTGGAGTCTTCTGTTCTCCAAGCTGAGCAGCCCCAAATCTTGCAGCCTGTCCTCACAGCAGAGGTTCTCCAGCTCTATGATAGTTTTTGTGGTCTCCTCTGGACCCTCTCCAAAAGGTTCCTGACCATCTCATGCTGAGGACCCCAGAGCTGAGCATAGGACTGCAGGTGGGGTCTCACCAGAGCAGAGGGGCAGAATCACCTCACCAACCTGCTGGCCGCTTTTGATGCAGCCCAGGATGAGACTGGCCTTCTGGGCTGCAAGGGCACTCTATATGATTTATGAAAATACTACACAGCCCTGGGCCCAGTACAACCCGTGAGGGATACCTCTTGACACCGGACTCCATCTGGACATTGGCCACTACTCTATGGAAACAACCACCCATCCAGTTTCTTATCCACTGAGAGGTTCATCTGTCAAACTCTTATCTCTCCAACTTAGAGAAGAATGTTGTGACCTGTGTCAAAGGCCTTACTGAAGCCCAGATAGATGATGTCCATAGCTCTTCCGTTGGCCACTGGTGCAGTCACTCCAGTGTAGAAAGCCACTAGGTTGGTCAGGCAGGATCTGCCCTTGGTGAAGCCCTGATGGCTGTCTCAAATCCCCTTCCTGTCCTCCATGTGCCTTAGCAGATCTTCTAGCAGAATCTGTTCCATGATCTTCCCGGGCACAGATGTGAGGCTGACATTTTTAAAACTGGGTGTTTTATTTCTCTTTTCTCAGACACCAGGGACTGCACCTGATGGCCAGGACTTTTCAATTGTAATGGAGAGTGGCTTGGAAACCACATCAGTAAATTGCCTAAAGACACTGGAAGGCGTCTCATGGGGTCCCACTGACTTGTGTGTCTTCAGGTGGTCATGAAGCTGCTCTTCACTTCCAGTGGGAAGGATCTTGCTCTCCTGCTCTCCATCTTGCTGTCTGTCCTTTGGGAGCTGTGAGCAGGGAGGCTGCCAGCGAAGACGGGCAAAACAGTCGTTGAGTGCGTCAGCCTTCTCGTTGCCTGTTGTTACTGACTGACCACTCTGGCCTGTCGGAGGGGGGACAGTCTCTCTCACCTCCCTTTTTGGATCAATGCACTTGCAGAAGCCCTTTTTTGTTACTTTGTGCATCCTTGGTCAAGTTCAGCTCCATCTGTACCTTGGCCTGCCTGACCCCATCTCTAATAGCCAGGCAGTGTTCCTATGCTTTTCCCAGGATACTTGTCCCAGTTTCCACTGCCTGTGTGGCTACTTATTGTCTTTTAGTTTGACCAGATCTGGACTCAGCCGTGCTGATGTCTTTCCTCCCTTGCTTGATATTTTTTTTACACCTGAAAGAGCTCTTGTGCTCCGTAGAGAGTGTCTGTAAAGATTTGCCAGCTTTCTTCTGTTCCCTTGTCCCTGAGGGCTGTTTCCCAGGGTGTCTGACTAAGTCCTTGAAGAGCTGGAATTTTGCTTTTCTAAGATCCAGGGTCTTGATTACACTCCTTGTCTGACTCTAGTTCCTTAGGACTGCGGAGTCTACTGGTGCAGCCTGAGTTGCCTACAGGCTTGACACCCCCGATAAGTTTGTTTGTCTTGGTGACGATCTGGTCCAGTGTCACATCCCTTGGGTAGGACTGTCCGCTGTCTGGCTTATGAAGTTATCGTTTCTGCAACCCAGGAGTCACCTGGATTGCCTTCACCCTGCTATGCTGCTGTTCCAGCGGATGTTGGAGTGGTTGAAGTCCCCCAGCATGATAAGAGCCTGATGTCTCCTGTAGCTGGAGTGAGAAGCTTCATCAGTAAGCTCCCCTTGAAGAGTTGGCCTGTAGTAGATACCAATCTCAAAGTTCCCCTGGTAGCTTTGGTCTTTAATTCCTACCTATAAGCTTTCAAACTACTCATGCCTGTTCATGGCTATCTCCTCACACTCTGGCCATTTATTGACATGGAGGGCAACACCTCCACCCTTCCTTCCCCTCTCAAGAGCCCATAGCCACTGATAGCCACACTTCAGCCATAGGTTTTATCCTACTGAGTTTCCGTGATGGCAGCTCTGTCCCAGCTCTCTAACAGAAGCAATTTCCAGCTCCTCCTGTTGGTTACGTCTGCTCCAGATGTTCATATCGAGGCACTTCAGCTGGGCTGGTGGTCGTGTTGCTGACTGCTTCCCTTCAGCGGAACGTGGGGTGTTCAGCACCCGAAATACGTTTGTGAAATGCATATTCAGTTACAGCATCACAAATATATTTTGTAAGCAGCTTTTTAGAATAGCTTCTGTTTCAAATATTTTCTGTTGAGAGAATTAGCTGGTTTTTGTCTTGATAATATTTTTAACAAACCATTTGACCTTGAGACAGTGATTTAACCTTTGCTGCTTGTTTTTCTCTTCACAAGGTGGGGAGCTGAGTGCTTGACTACACAGTTATTTTTAGTCTGGCTGTTAAATAATAGATGTTCTGCTGAAGTGTGGCGGGGTTGAGAACCAGCCTGCTAGTAGGTGCGCGGGATATTGCCGCTGGAGTCGCCTTTTTTACCTGAATAGAGTGTAGTTACCTATAAATACTCAAAATCTGGGAAGAAATCCTACGATCAGCACATATTCTTTAAAACAGTTGTCTTGTACAGTGCTCTGGCCTTCAGCTCCTCTGCAGAACTGCAAGACAGAAGTAGCCTGTAACCCTGATGTCTTGGCGGAGACGTGAAATAGTTCAGAGGTGAAGACCATTTTTTACTATGTTCATTACAGAAGTTTAAACTCTGCTAATTACTCTTTAGTGTATTTTTCCTCTGCCTTATAAAAGATTGTATTCTTTGAAGCAAGCCAGAGAAAACACGGTCCCTGCAGTTTCCCCATGGGAATCCTTTCTGACAGCTCAAGCTTCACTAATGTTCGTGACCTGACGGTAGATCAGCAGTCAAGAGAAAACCAGGTAGTACGAACCAGTCCCCTGAGGTCAGGAAGCATTAAATTTCACCTACTGTAGGTGATCCTGCTCTAGCAGCAGAGGCTGGACTAGATGATCTTTTCCCTTCCAACCTCCAACTTTCTGGAGACTCACATTCAAATCTCTGGGTTCTCTGGTTCAAGCAGGAACATGAATATATTCCTGTTTCCTACAACACACATCAAGTCCTTAACCACAGCCTGTGTTGAACTGATATTTGTCTTTCCACTGCAAAAAGTTTCAGTGTCTAGTTAGTGTCTCTGAGTGGAACCAGGTATCAAAAACTGCTCTTGTCATTAAAAGAAAAACCATAGAAACCCCCAAACCTGACAGCATTTGGGCCATCCTAGTTTATTTCACAGCTGTTTGTTTCCTCAGCTGTCAGGTTTGTTAGAATGAGTAAGAACATCAGGTTCTGAAGAAATCCTCATTCTTTGTCTTTCTTAGGCATCTAAAGGACAGATCCCTTTGAATCAGATCAACATAGCCACTGCTAAAGGAAATTTAAGGGTTCTGTGGTTTAATTTCTGTGCCCCATGTTTTGTGCATTTCTTCAGTGAAAGTTTCTGTATTTGGTAACTGTCAAAAATCTCAGAATCCTGCTCTTTTACATGTTACAAAAGTCTCTGTTTTGCTGTGAATTGAGGCTTCAGATTCTTTGTCTGTAGTTTTTCTGTCTTGAAATATAAGAGCACTGAGATGTCTGGAGTATCTGATGTATGTTTGGCTGCACTGAAGTCAAGTTATGAATGTAAACATGAACACTGCTGTCCCCCTCTCCACTTAAATAAAACATCTGCCTTTAGTTAAGGTGAACACTCAGCATTAATTTGATAGAACTACTCAGGAAACTTCAACATTTTTACTGAGGTTCTTCTGAGTAGTGGAAAAGATTTCTCCAGACATTTTACACTCTGTGTGGGTTTTAATACTCTTGCAGCATAAGCTTAATTGGACTGTGTGAAGGAATTAGTCCTAGATCATGTTAGCACCACAGTCTTCCTTTTGAAGCTGTGACTTGGTTTCCACCTCTGTTAGCTTATTTGTGGTGGTGGTGCTGCATCACTAGCACAAAGCTCAGAATGAATGAGTCTTTCTCCTCTTGGTCAGTAGGCCACTGAAATGCTCTTCCACTTACAAATCTGAAAGTTCTGATAACTTCGAACAGTTTCATTAACAGAGCTGCTGCTGAACTCACCAGACCTGTAGCGCTGAGAGCTGGTGTCGGCTGAGGTCGAAGCAGAGATTGTACCTGCTGAGACTGTAGAGAATGAGAGATTTAGAAACAGCTAGAGAATCCAGCCTAAAGAAAACATACTGTATAACAGAATTTTAGATTAAACAAAACATGTTACTTCCCGAATCTGCTTGCACCGTCACACCCCATCCCTGTATTTCTGCTCCTTCAGTTGCAAGATTATTTTCTCTAAATAGATTCAGTCACATCTAATAAGCTTAGGCTTATCTAATTACTGCCCAGGTAGGATTACCTCTGTGAACTGTGTGTGACTCCTGGCCCTGGGTTAACTGTCCGGTTTCCACGGGTCCCCGGAGCTTTCCCACAGCCATCAGGGAAGCCAGAGAGTTGTGCACAAAGTGCTGCCTGTGGCTGGATCTGGAGAGAAGTGGGTTTTGAGTGAAAGCAGTGAGATAACATCACTGTCCAGCTGCTTCTGCTGAGGATGTGAGAAAGCCATAATCCTCAGCTCTTTCAGCTCTAGGGATGAAGTTTTGCTGATGAGGGAGACACTGCCTTGCTTTTCATCCTTTGGAAAAGGCTCTGATAACATAATCCTAGTCAGTTTTTTTCTCTGCAGATTGTTGTGCTGTTGCTTTTATGTTTTTTTTCATTAGGGGGTTTGATGGATGAGGGCCGGTGTAGCAGAACCTCGATTGCTCAGGCAGGGCCCTTCCTACTGCCAGGATGCAGCACAAGTTGTTTCAGTTGTAGTGGCAGATGAGACTGCTTCAGTATTTATTGATTAAAAGTTTAATATCTCTGGCCCTTGTGTTGCACTCTGGTGCATTATGTTTGGAAATGAGGGGTTGTCTTGCACCCCAGTGTCAGAGTGTTGCCTGGGACACTTGTGCCTCATGGATTAGCTGCAGTGGTGTTTGCTGCTTAAAACAAAAAGCAGCCGAGTTCCTTGAAGAAAAGGAGGTCTGATAAAGACTCAGTGTGTGCAAATAATCATAGAATCATTAGGGATTGGAAGGGACCTCGAAAGATCATCTAGTCCAATCCCCCCACCACAGCAGGATCACCTAGACCAAGTCACACAGGAACACATCCAGGTGGGTCTTGAACATCTCCAGTGAAGGAGACTCCACAACCACCCTGGGCAACCTGTACCAGTGCTCTGTCACCCTCACTGAGAAGAAGTTCCTTCTCGTATTGATGTGGAACTTTCTGTGTTCCAGCTCACCCCAATTGCCCGTCGTCCTATCACTAGATGACACTGAGAATAGCCCAGCTCCATCCTCCTGACACCCACCCTTCAAATATTTATAAACATCAATGAGGTCACCCCTCAGTCTCCACTTCTCCAAGCTAAAGAGACCCCCTCAGCCTCTCCTCATAAGGGAGGTGCTCCACCTCCTTCATCATCCTTGTTGCCCTACGCTGGACTCTCTCCAGCAGCTCCACATCCCTCTTGAACTGAGGAGCCCAGAACTGGACACAATACTCCAGGTGTGGTCTCACCAGGGCAGAGTAGAGGGGGAGAAGAACCTCTCTTGTTCTGCTAACCATCCCCCCTTCTGATCCACCCCAGGATGCTGTTGGCCCTCTTGGCCACAAGAGCACACTGCTGCCTCATGGGCATCCTTCTGTCCACCAGGACTCGCAGGTCCCTTTCTCTTAAACTACTCTCTAACAGGTCAGTCCCCAGCCTATACTGGTACCTGGGGTTGTTCTTGCCCAGATGCAAGACTCTGCACTTACTCTTGTTATACTTCATTACATTTCTCCCTGCCCAGCTCTCCAGCCTGTCCAGGTCTCGCTGAATGGCAGCACAGTCTGCTGGGGTGTCGGCGACACCACCCAGCTTTGTGTCACTAGCAAACTTGCTGACAGCGCATGCCAATCCTTCATCCAAGTCATTAATGAATAGATTGAAT
>VXBP01008584.1:526784-559390 GCA_013400115.1 Rhinopomastus cyanomelas
AGGCACCTCTCCTGATCCCCAGGACCTAGCAAAGATGATGGAGAGTGGCCTAGCAATGACTTCCGCCATCTCCCTCAGCACACGCGGGTGCATCCCATCTGGGCCCATGGATTTGTGCACATCCAGTTTGATCAACTTATCCCTAACCCAGTCCTCATCAACCAAGGCAGGTTCCTCTCTTGCTTCGACATCCTCTGGAGCCCCAGCAGTCTGGGGCTTGATGTCAGGATAGCCCTCAGAAGTATAGGCAGAGGCAAAGAAAGTGTTGAGTATTTCTCTTTTCTCTGTGTCCTCTGTCTCCAGGGCACCCACCTCATTCAGCAGGTGTCCTACATTGCCTCTAGTTTTAGTTTTACCCTCAGTGTATTTGAAGAAGCCCTTTTTGTTGCCCTTGACCTCTCTTGCAAGGTTTATTCCAAGGAGGCCTTGGCTTTCCTAGTTGCATCCCTACATTCTCTCACCAGAGCCTTATAATCACCCCAAGTGGCCACCCCCTCCTTCCATGACCTATAGGCTTTCTTCTTCCTCTTCAGTTTGCCTAGTAGTTCCCTGGTTAACCACATGGGTCTTCTGGCTCCTTTATTTTTTGTTTGACTGCTCTTTTCTTGTGCCGCAATAAAGTGATCTTTGAATGTTTGCCAGCTATCCTGAGCTCCTTTACCTGCCAGTACCCTGTCCCATGGGATTTCCCCTAGCAATTGCTGGAAAAGGCCAAAGTTTGCCCTCCTGAAGTCCAGGGTTGTGATTCTGCTAGTTATTCTGTCCCTACCACACGAGACCCTGAACTCCACCATCTCATGGTCGCTGCAACCAAGGCTGCCTTCAACCAGACCTGCCTTGTTGGTGAGTACAAGATCCAGCAGCGCTTCTCTCCTAGTGGGTTTTTCCACTATTTGCATCAGGAAATTGTCAGCAGTGCACCAGTGGAACCTCCTGGATTGTGGATGGCTGGCTGAGTGGGTCTTCCAGCAGATATCTGGGTAGTTAAAATCCAGGCAGTTCAGAGAGTGAGCTGAGCACCCCGATTTCACCCTAGGACACCGAGAGGTCACCTGTTTTTCCTTAAGACCAGAGCTCTGTCCCACTGGTGCTCACCCATCAACTATCCCACCCCAACTCGAATCTAGTTTAAAGTCCTCTGAATGAGCCCTGATAGCTCCTGCCCCAGAACCCTTTTTCCCCTCTGAGATAAACCCCTCCCATTTCTATCTGCTAGGTCTGGTGTCTGAAAGAACTCGAAGCCCTACCTGTAACACCAGTCTCTTAGCCAGGCATTAGTGGACTGAGTCCTATTCTGGCCTGTGTCCTCACCCCAAAATGGAACTAATGAGCAGAACACAATTTGTGCCCCAGAGTCTTTCACCAAATGTCCTCATGCCTTAAGGTCTTTTCTTCATTCCTCTCAGGCTATGGAATACAGCTTCCTCCCCACTTGTCTGGACGATCAGCAGTGGGTTATAGTCAGCTGACCTCACCAGGTTAGGGAGCAACCTAGTGATGTCCCTGATTCGGGCTCCCGGTAAACTGCAGACTTCCCTATGATGGGGGTCAGCTCAAGCACTTGATTTTCTCACACCAGCCCAATCCTGTTACTTGTGCAGGAGAGGAAGAACACAGAACCTGGCAGAGTGCACCTCTTCAGAACTGCCTCTCTGGTGGTCTGAGTGCCGCTACCGTGTCAGCTGAGGGAAAGCCACACATGTGGTTCCATGCAGCTTGTGAAAGCAACAAATGTTACCTGGCTGCTGCTCAGAGCGTTTCTCTTGGCTCTCAGAGTGTCTGTCACATCGCTGGGGGCCCAGTGGGATCAGTTTTGTGGTGGGTTTTAGTTGGGGGAATACTTAGATCCCCCCCACTCTGCCAGTGCCCTTCCCTGGATTGGGTGTCCTGCAGGTCCCTGCCCAGAGTCTAGAATCAGGGAGGTCCCCTTTTGGGCAAAGCCAGTGGAGGGGAAGTGGGAGCTCCCCTCTCTAGATCTGCTCTGAGTTGTGTGCCCAGTGAAGCGGGTTGAATCTGGACAGGACTGGGACAAGCAGGAAACCTTGGCTTGGAAGGAAGTTTAGGTTTTTAGTTTCCCCTCTCTCCATTCTCACTGTTGCAGTAAACAGCCAAGTTTCACTGCCTCTGGGTCCCAATCTCTCCCTTTTGGAAAAGGGTACGTTGATGGTACGAGCAGTAAAGGAATGCTGACTGTGAACCTGACTCTGTAGTGGTGGTGCAGCACCTCTGGTATTGCTTCTGCAGCATCTTCCTGAAGGAGAACCCATTTGCTCCTTGTTGTATGACCTCACTCACGCTGCTACTGAGCTTACCTGAGCACGTTACCAAAACTGATTGTCTTAGTGCTTGAAAGTCCCTGTGGCTGGCTTCAGAAGACTTAAGAGTTTTGTGTACAGGACAAAGCAGATAAACCGCCCCCCTTGTGTCTCATCTTCAGCTGATGTCTTCTGGAGGAGTCTGCTGTCACCGAGATTCACAGTGGCTGAATGGCTTGTCTTCAGCACCTGTTTGATAGCTCTGATTGCTAGCGGGAACTAAACAATATATAGGTGTGTGGACAGACCTCAGGGTGGCTTTGCTGGAGTCTGTGACACGGCTGTTAATTCGTGGTGGCTCACAGGATCAGGTCTGACATCCCATGTTGTTACAACAGAGCTGTTCTCAGAGGAGCTTTATATTTGCTCTAAGAAGATGTTCATGTTACCTGGGTGGCTGCACATGCGATCCGTTACTGACGTCTTGCCAGACTCTGCTTTGGTTGCATACAAATTTGGTAGAGTTGACAGTTGCTTTCTGGTGTGTGCTGATGTGCAGATAAAACAGACAAATCGTGTTTCTAGTCCCAGAGTGCTCACAATCCTGTTATTTCATGACTCAATGTTTTCTTTTTTGAAGTTAAATGATTTAGGGAAGGCACTGTCCGGTAGCGGGTTTTAGCTGTCAAGCTCAACTCTTACTGTTTGCTTTTTCGCCCCCTCCCTTTCCCCACTCTTTTTTTCTAACCAAACACTTCTGTTACCTAGCAAGAAGTTGAGAAGTTTACAGACCTGGAGAAACTCTACCTCTACCTTCAGCTGCCTTCGGGTCCGAACAATGGAGACAAAAGGTAAGTGTGTGTGAGAGCGGGAACGTGCAAGTAGCAACTTCTGCAAATGTTAGTTCCTGTGGCACTACTGCGCTGAGGAGTCACTCGTATGAGCTGTTTGGTGGCAGAAGCTGCCTTCATTAAGCACTAAAGGATTATTCTTTTACTGAAGACTTTTATTTTAACTCTTGCACCTTTAGTGTGCACATAGCTTGTAAATATAAACCTCCTAAAATTCAAGAGTCATCAGAGAAAGTATTTTGCAGCCTAACTAATCATTCCTTTGCTGTTTATGTGGGAGGTGATAACAGAGTGACATGAATGTGATGGTGGGGGAAAAGAAGAAACTGGTGGTATTTCTGGTAGCGTTTGACTAAAGAAAGGTCTAGAAAACCAGCGTGCAGATCACAACATCACAGAATGAGTGTATGTTCCCAGCAGGATGGTTATGGGCAGGTGGGTGCCTGCAGGAGGCACTCTGACCATCTGCTGGGAAGTGGGGTGTTTCCAGAGGGCAGCTGGCGGAGAAAAAGCTTCAAGGTGGTCAGTAAGGAGCAATAAATTTAAGAGGTGAAGCAGGGAAACTCTGACCTATCACTGTCTGCTTGTGGCTGTGTATCAGTTAGGAACTGCAGTGTGGAGTAACTGCAGATGAAAGAGGGAAAGAACTGCTGCTCCCCCTTCGGGGAATGGTTAAGAGTGTGAGGTCCTGGCTCACACTGTCTGTGGTGTGGCTGCACTTGTGTAAGAAGACTATATAACCACAAATAACCACAGAGGGGCTACACAACAAGGTCTTGATTGGCACTGCTTCTTCTTTCCCTAGCGATCAGATCTCCATGTCATCCAGCCGTGCTCAGCAGATGCACGCCTTCTCGTGGATACGGAACACCTTGGAGGAGCACCCTGAGACATCTCTTCCCAAGCAGGAGGTTTATGATGAGTACAAGTGAGTGCTCTCAAACTGGATCCATTCACACAGCTGTAGTGAGTGTAGATAGTTCTGTGGCACTGCCTTTCCACTGATGTTTGTGTACAAGTGCATGTAGCAGAACAAGGCTTTATGTGCTAATGTACCTGCTCTGGGGCAAACTATATTCATTGATTCTGCTCCTGAAGATAAGACACTGATGCTTAAATTGTGCTAAAGAAAGGTATGGTTATTTCTTAGCAATAAGTATCTGTATGAATATTGTTGTTGTTCTGTGGAAAGAGCAGTGTAGGTACAAAGCACCAGGACGAGCAGTTGAATTGTTTCTCCTGGAAATGCAGCTGTTGTGCTCAAAAAACCTAGCTTTCTTTGCAGAATAACACATAAGTAGTGGACCTTCCTGCAGCTAACCTGATTTCTAGAGACACAGAATGTGTGAACACGTGTGATCCCAGTAACCAGGGCCACCACAAGTCTGTCTTGTCAAGTCTCAAATCTACCCTGTAACGAGAAAGCGATTAGAAGTGAGGGAGAGGGAGCTGTCTGACGGAAGAAGTTGGATTTGAATTCATGTACAAGACTTTCCCACAGGGGGAGAAAAATAATCGTCCTCAGCTCAGTTGCTTGAAGATGAAGGACAGATTTATGATCTAATATGAGTATTTCCATAATCTGAATGATTACAGTAATTTGCAGTGAGCTGAATCCCTTCACTTCCTCAGTGCCTACAGGATTCCTCCCTCTGTAACTTGTATTGCAGAGTTGCCTTGTGTGAATGCCTTCGTTTCATTAACTCTCTCTGGTCAAGATTTTTACTTGGGCTGAGCTGAGACATGATGGCATTTGCTTGCCCGGGGTTGATAAACATGTACACACCTATTTCTGAGATCTCGCCATCAGCTGGAGCGCTGACGCAGCCTGGAAAGGCAGCCAATGGCACAGACAAGCCGGCTGGGCCAATCTCTGAGCTGCAGCCGCTCACGCAGACACAGCAACAGCGGCAGCTGCTGTGCGGGAGAGGGAGATGGCAGCGTTATTCTTAAATATATTTCTTACTAAATAATTTATGGCCTGCTTCAGCAACAAATCTGCTTGGCTTCCATGCTGTGCCAGGCTGCAGATGCCCAGAAAAATCATCATCTACAGATTGTGGAGTGTGAAATTTGGATGGCTTTTGTGTGTAGCTTCAGCCAGTATTTGCGTATTGTATTTTTTCCCCCCGAACAAAATCAGGGTGGTAAGCAAATACTCAGGAAAATATCAAATGTTTGGAGTCTCTTCTCCTTTGAAAGCATCTGCTCTGTTTTTAGCATGTTCCGTTTCTTTGAATATTTTAATGAGTTATTCTTGCACACCAAAGGAAAAAGGAGTATTGGAGTGAGAGGTGGGGAACAGACGTATAAATAGATAGGAGAGCCAGTCTTGAGAAGTCATTTTTCTTTACCTAATAGTTTTAAGACCTCTGAAAATTCTTTTCTGTCATGTTAACAAGTTGCCATTTATCTCCTCTATGCCAAGGCAGATGTTGCGTGAGCTTGCAGTGAGCAAGCTAGCACTCCACATGTAGAAATTGAAGTGCTGAGGCTTCAGCAGGGTGCTGTGTCATTCCAGCATCTCAGTGCCTCCTGTAAAATTTGGGCAAATTAAGTCTTGCAAAACTAGTGGGCTTTTGCATCATCTTTAATGCAGTGGGGTTTTTGGTTTGTTTTGTTTCTTTTGTGGAGAGGGAAGGACTAAGCTTGCCCTCCGTGCAGGTTCACACCTGGCAAGTGTTCCCAGGTCCTCCACATTTCGCTAACCTCACTTTCTTCGCACCGAGCTAGTTCAATACAGTGGCTTTTCTTTCTGTCTTGTTACTGTCTCTGTGTGAATTTGTGCCTTTAACTGGGTGAAAGGGAACAGATCACCTCCCTTTTGAAAGTGATTAAATGAGAAATGCATGACTGTGTGTCAGGAGCACTTGGGAAGGGAGAGCTAGATAAGTTCACCTCTCGTTGATGCGTTGGTGCCCTTTGCACTGACAGAATGTATTGGGCTGTTGGACACACACAGTTCTACCAGCTTCTGCTGGGAGTGGTGGAGGAATAGAGCCTAGAAAATAGGAGAACTTTTGGGTAGCTGCCCGATGTTTTACATAGCCTGCAGAGAACGGATGCTGCTTCCCATCAATTCCTGTCAGCGATTCCTTGTAAGACAGTTCTACCTGGGTATTTTGTTCCTATTAGTAAACAGCCCTCTGGAGGCAGTCAGGGGTAGATTTAGCTGTTCAGAGAATTGGGTTTTGAGTAGAAGTGCAGTCCTGTAGTACTGAATGCAGGCAAAATCCGTATTTGCCTACAAAATGATTTGGTCAGCTTTCAGTGAATGTCTGGGCCCTGTTACCTTGCTTCTTCTGCAGTGACTCAAGGTAAAAAAGTAGTTCTTACGAAGTGAATCTTCAGAGTTAAACTTGATATGCTTCATATGGATTAGTAGATTTTTGAATCACCCTGTATCTCTGTTAGTCTGTCTGTCATAATCCCTTCCTTACTTGCTGCTGGGCCACTCGATACCGTGTGACGCACAGACTGAACCGAGCGCTAAGAACATTAACCAACGCGTGAGAAGTTAAGTAGCCAGTGTAGGGAGGTTGGTGTAGGAACATCACATCTGTTAAACATTCGTTATAAGCAGCTACCTATATTCCTTTTAAAAACAAATCAAGCTCCATCGAGACTAGCGCTTGGGATCTGACTGGTAATTTCAGTTCTCTAATGGTTTTCAGACATCTGGTTTCTGTCCTGCCTGATTTTTATGATTCATTTCTCTGTCAGCACTGTTCATCCGCTTAGTGAGAGCCTACGTCTTCCTAGGGTTCTTCACTCTGGTCTGATTTTAGAGACCACTTGTTTTGCTGGATTGGACAAGCAAAGATCAATGTTCCATGCAACAAGGTCTTTATCATGTGCTATTTCTGCCTGGGAAGCTGCGTAAGTTGGGCTGCATGGCCTGACTGTCTTCACTGGCTTTTTGGTTTGGCTTTGTGCTTTCATTCAGGTAATTCCCAGTGCATTTTATGTCTTGGGTATATTTAATTTGAATATCTTATTACATTGAAAAAAGCAGCTTTTACCTCTTATTATGTATTATTAAGGAACAGGAGCAATTGCATGTCTGTTGTAATTTCTGACTATGTGGACCTTCTACCCTGCCATGCGTTTCCCTCCCACCCACCCTTCAAATCAGCAGAGCACCTCCTGGGCTCAGCAATGTGCCAAGAGTGCAAGTAGCAGAGAGAAGAGCTTCAGGGAAGAGACTGCTGGTATGTGTTGTCAAGTCAATGAGAGACCACAGATGGACATGGAGGGTTCTCAGCCGAGCCAGGAGGAGGGGCTGGATGCGATGATCTGTCTGAAAACTGAAATTGCACGCTAACAATAATAGCTCAGAAATCACCAGCGTGCAGGAGCTGCCAGTGTGGGCACAGGGGACTATGCAACTCTATGTTTTGCTGGTAACCAGTAATTGTCTTGAAACATGTGCTAGACTTGAGGAATGGATTTTGTTTCATTTTAAAATATTTACTTCCTTCTAGAGAGGGAGTAATTAACTTTCATGTTGATTGTTTGTTAGGTCCCTAACCCTGTTGCTTTGCTAGGTTGGTATTTTCATTTTGTTCTGCTGACATTGTTGTGTTTTGTTGTTAAAGAGTGGCTGCCCATGATAGAAGGATTCAGAGACCCTTCCTTTTCATGCATAAAGCCCTGTGACTTAAAGTCCTGTGATCAACATAAGGAAGCAACAAAGACTCACCTTTTAGGAATTTTCAGAGTGAAGTTAAATTAAAGATGCATTAAAGATGATTTCTGACAAGACGAAAGGGGAAAAAAAGCCTGCAGAGAGATCTACCTACGACACATAAAGCAGCATCTCAATTCCTAAGCAGATGCACTGAGGTAGAAGGATCTGTTAATTTGTGTAAATTACCTTCAAGGGGACATATCCAGAGCCCTGACATGCGACTGACATACACCAAAAGGAAATAGGTTGGTGCATACGTTGGATGAAATTTTGGTGTGCCATACAGAAACTAGACCGCTGTCTGGCTGTACCCTGGGTTGTAGGCAGCCTCTGGTCTGCACAGGGTGGCACTAGCGGAGCAAAGCCGGTGTACGCAGGCTCTTAAGGGAAGTGTTAGAATCAAATAGCATGAATCTTGGTGTTTGTCATTATCACTGTATTTGTGGTGGTGCTTTCCAGAGGTAGGACACCTACACACAGCCAAGGTGAAAGCGTCAAAACACTTGCTCTGTGACAATGCTGTTACAGAGAAAGTTAATGCAGTGGCAGTATCTCAACACTACAAACTGCAGTGGGTTTCAGAGATGACATTCTGACTGGAATGCTCATGCAAATACCATTGCTGATTGTTACTGCTTTTACACCGTGATAGTGGGAATGAAATGTTTTTCAAGAGAGTTGCTTGTGCTTTTTTAGTTTCATCTTTTATGAGTAGAGATTTGTTTGCATGTGTGTACCTGGATAGAGTAGCAGGCAGCATATTAGGTTGTTCTGCTCTCTTTCTCATGCCCACACAGGGTTATGTACAGTCATCTTTGCAGACACAGGTTGCTTTTGTGTGTTGCTGCTAGAACTTCTCACAGAAAAGAAGGTCATTGCTCTACGTCACTAGCCCTGTGACTACAGGAAACCTGAATGAGACTGCTGTAATGGTCTGGTCTGGGCCCGGCTGCGTTGACACGCATGAAATCTCACAGGACAGCGTGTGCAGCCCTAAGAGCTTGCTGTGCAGTAAACTTTCTGGAGCACTTTCCAGGTTTCTCCTCAGCTTTCACGTGTTTGTGATCTTCAAGAACATTCACATTTTGCAGCAAAATCAATGATTCTTGATCTCTGCCTCAAGGCAATGTTTTTTCAATATCTCAGATGTGAAGCATCTGAACAGATGTTGAAGCAAAATTGCTTCTGCTGTTTTTGATAACTGAAGACAAATAACATTGCCTGCTTTGCTAGAATAAGTAGATGTGGCCAAAAAAGGACACCTTTTGTTACTCGGTCCTTTATATTATCAGGTTGTATAGTTGGCATTTGTGTGAAGAACTACATTTGCAGAGGCAGCTGACATTTTTGTTAATGAGTGTTAGGGTGTGTATGAGCAGCTCTCACACTTCAACAGTGACACATGGTAAGGCTGCATGTCCCTAGCACATGTTGATGTGACACCTGTAGTGGTGAAGCTGCCTTCCTGCCAGTGTCTGTTCTATTGAATTCGGTTCTGTTCGACTTCATTAAGGTGACGTTGCATAGGCAGAACCCGTCTCCAGACACTGACAAGTCTCTTCCCTCCTGCTTTTCCAATATTCCTATAGGACTTGGAGTTGAACGTCTGGCTAGAACAGTCTCTGCTTTTATTGTGTTCTACAATAAGTTAATTGAAACCTGTGCTTCAGACTAAGTTGCGGAGTAGAGTTAAGAACTAGAGTTCTTACCTGCCACTGCTTGTTATGTCTCCAAATGACTTGTCTTTGAACTTGGTAGAGAACAAGGCAGAACCTGTGGTATTAATAGCTCTGTTTATACATTTTTCATGCATTCAGCTTGTCGTGGAGAGCATCATTAATGTTAAATGCAGTTCTGAATATGGGTGGGAATAAGTGCTTTCTTCTGAAAACCTTTGATGGAGTCTAGCATCAAGGCTGGCCTCTGGTATTACCTCTGATTCCATTCACACTTTCTCTCTCTCTCTGTTGCAGGAGCTATTGTGACAATCTTGGCTACCACCCATTAAGTGCTGCTGACTTTGGGAAGATCATGAAAAATGTCTTTCCAAATATGAAGGCCCGGCGTCTAGGCACAAGAGGCAAATCCAAATATCCTTTGCTAGAACACTTCTCACTACCTTGCCCAGAGAACATCTGTTGTTGTGGCTTAACTAGCAGCTAAGTGGAGACATAATGTTAAATAAAGCACGAAGATGCTTTGCCAACCTTCTTTAAAAAGTTACTGATTGTGGTAGCGTCAGGTTACAAGATACAGCTTTGGAAACAAGCACTTAGATTCAGGTTTGGACATTTAGGTGTCACAGCAGTGAGGAATTAAGGAAGCCTTATCATACACCGTAGAGGGAGATACTGAAATAAAGGAGTTTGCCTTAGGTATGTGCAATAACGAATACTTTACTGGTGGTGCAGCTCAAAGTTACCAGAATGTATCTTGCTTTCTTTTTAGGATATGGACCTGATGGAGCAGGTTCAGAGGAGGCCATGAAAATGGTCAGGGGGCGGGAACACCTCTCCTGTGAGGACAGGCTGAGGGAGCTGGGGTGTTCAGACTGGAGAAGAGAAGGCTCTGGGGGAACCTGATAACGACTTTCCAGTACCTGAAGGGGGCTACAAGAAGGCAGGAGGTGGACTGTTTACAAAGGCCTGCAGTGACAAGATGAGGGGCAATGGCTTCACATTAGAGAAGGGCAGATTGAAATTGGATGGTAGGAAGAAGTTCTTTTGCAGGACGGGGGTTGAACACTGGAACAGGATTCCCAGAGAGGTATCTCCATCCCTGGAGATATTCAAGTTGAGGCTGGACGAGACTCTGGGCAACCTGTTCTAGGTGAGAATGTCCCTGCTCACTGCAAGGGGGTTGGACTAGATGCCCTTCGGAGCTCCCTTCCAGCCCAGGCCAGTTGGATTCTATGATTACGCTCATGCACACCAGTAATTTTAAAGTTACTGTAAAGCCAAAGATCCTTATTGGACTTTGCAACAGGTATTTGAGACAACTGCTGCCTCTCCTCAACTGTTAGTATTTTTTCAAATTGAAGAGAGAACTGGAAAGTCATCACAAAAGCTGACTTAAGGCTTGGAAGCCACAACACAGGCCTTGCCCTGCAGGTCTGGTGTGGGAGACAGCTTCCTTAACTGCACAGTGCAGCCCTCCTGTGACAGGAGAGCTAACTGAAAGCAAAAGATTCTCAGATGGGGAGCGCTGTCTTTTCTCTTAACTGTAGTCTTGTTCTCTGTGGTCAGAGTTGGAATCTGCCTTCTTTCTTGTGTTAGAGAAATAGTCTGTCCCACAGGGTGTGCAAAAGCACTAACCTGTTTAGTTGTAATTTAATACAACCCTAAAACAAAACTAAACGTAGTGGTTACAGGAAAAGCTATGCACAGTTCTTGAGGCAGATTAGTTCATCGATTAACAGGCCACCACTGTGAGGACTTCTGGGCAAACACTGTGCAGAAAGTCTGTGCATAGCATTGGTGGTTCTGCTGCTTGAGTTGCACGGGCAAAAGGCTCTGCTAGGTAAGTCTAAAGGCTGCAGGTATGTGAATTTTTCTCAGGTTTTTCTGAGGCTGAGCAGCAGTTTCTCTGAGTCTTTAGTACAATTTCAAAGTAATTTTTTCATCAACTAGAATGTAGTCTTTTTCAATTGAGAATTGCATCATCCCTTCATAAAATCATTAGGGATTGGAAGGGACCTCAAAAGATCATCTAGTCCAATCCCCCTGCAACAGCAGGATCACCTAGACCAAGTCACACAGGAACACATCCAGGAGGGTTTTAAATGTCTCCAGAGAAGGAGACTCCACAACTACCCTGCGTAGCCTGTTCCAATGCTCTGTTAACCTCATTGGGAAAAGGTTCCTTCAGATATTTATGTGGAACCTCCTATGTTCCAGCTTATAACCATTACCTCTTGTCTTATCACTGGATGACATTGAGAAGAGCCTGGCTCCATCCTCCTGACACCCACCCTTCAAATATTTACAGACATTAATGAGGTCACCCCTCAGTCTCCTCCAAGCTAAAGAGACCCAGCTCCCTCAACCTTTCCTCATAAGCCAGGTGCTCCACTTCCTTCATCATCCTCAATGCTCTACACTGGACTCTCTCTAGAAGCTCCACATCCCTCTTGAACTGAGGAGCCCAGAANAGTTGTTAATGAATAGATTGAACAGGACTGGTCCCAGCACCGACCCGTGGGGCACTCCACTAGATACAGGCCTCCAACTAGACTCTGTCCCATTGACCACCACTCTCTGGCTTCTACCCTGTAGCCAGTTCACCATCCACCTCACTAACTGATCATCTAGACCAGCCTCAGTTTGTCTGCAAGGATGCTGTGGGAGACTGTGTCAAAAGCCTCACTCAAGTTGAGATAGACCACATCCACGGCTCTGCCATCATCCATCCACCTGGTTATGCCCTCATAATAGGCTATCAGGTTGGTCAAGCATGGCTTTCCCTTGGTGAAGCCATGCTGACTGTCCCTAATGACCCTTCTGTCCTTGATGTGCCTGGAGACAGCCTTCAGAATCCTTTGAAACCACTGTGAAGCAATGCAGTACCTGCTGCCTACTCCAGCACCCGGGATCAACTCTTGTGCCGTTTTGATGTGCTGGGGAGGCTGAAGTGCTGCTGTCATCAAGGCGAGGGTGTGTGTTAAATTGTCAGAAGGCATCAGGGTGCTTGTAGGCTTTAATGAAAACCACCAAGAAGAACTAACAGTGATGATGTGGATGCACTGTCGTACTGACCTTTACCAAGGTCTAACTGGAAGTTGCACTTGCACAGAGAGCTGCATGAACTGGGCAGTGCGGAACCAGAACTGTTTGTCTTCCACTGAGCTGAAAAACCCTTCCATGTAGGAATGAGAAAGTTATCAGTTAAATCATTCCATAAAGCACACACTGTTGGGGTATGTGACAGTGAAGTCCAAAAGTAGCAGTGCTGTTCTGTGTAGAGCTAGAGAAGTTCACAGACAGGAATCATAAGAAGTAATTGTAGCTTGATCTCTCTCAGCTCTGTCTCCTAAGTTTCTAATTCAGAATTATTAAAATGTGGCCATACATCACTCCTGATACCTCTTTAGGTTAATCTTGCTGTAATTGTGCTCCATCCAGGTTACTGCAAGTTCCATGGTCTAGGAGGGAGAAACAGATGGTTTTACAGAATGTGAAGAAGTAGTGACCCTGAAAATGGAACACATCATCTCAAGTGCCATCACACCTCACATACAATCAGGGTATCAGGCCCAGTCAACATGGGTTTATTAAAGGCAGGTCCTGCCTGACGAACCTGGTCTCCTTCTGTGACAGGATGACCTGACTGTTGGACGAGGGAAAGGCTGTGCGTATTGTTTACCTGGACTTTTGGAAAGCCTTTGACACCGTTCCCCACGGAATTGTCCTTGATAAGCTGGCTGCTCATGGCTTGGACGAGCACAGAATCTGTTGGATAAAACACTGGTTGAACGGACGGCCCCAAAGAGCGGTGGTTAATGGAGTTAAATCCAGGGAGGTGGTTGAGTTGCCATCCCTGAATGTGTTTAAAGATTGTTTGGATGAGGTGTTTAGGGATCAACTTGTAGAGTAGGGTAGATGGTTGGACTCGATGATGCCAGGGCTCTTTTCCAACCAGAGTGATTCTGTGAAAAGTATTGATGTGTCACAGAGAAGAGAGACTGTATGTGAACTCCCAGAGTAAAGCTGCAGGGGCAAGAAAAAAAAAAGGCTGACTAGATTTTTAGACCTAGAAACAAGTAAGAGGAATGGATGGAGTATATTTTTATGTGTGGAACTGAGATCAGTGTAAGAATAAGGCTGGGCATCTCCATATTTTCATGAAAGAATTATGGATGGGGAGAGAATCACAGGAATTGTGTGAAATCTTAGAAATGTCATCAGTCACTTCGTCTTGTCTTGGGAAACTTCTGTTTGTGGCAGTCCCTTAGGAGAGGAAATTTGGCAGAAAAGAGGCCAAAAAAAAAGAACAACTCATGATGAAGTAAAGCCTAAATTTGGGAACACGTCTTTCAGTAGACTTTTGGAAGTACGTTCTCCATCTTGATTTGGGCCTGAGTAGCCAAAATTTATGTTAATCTTTTAAATATTGAGTAGCTAACTGAAACTACTTGGCACAGTTTCATGGTTCTTCCAGGTCACCAAATGGAATTAATCATCCCAGCATTGCTTGTTCCTCTGCCGTGGTGGGGAAGCCCAGTTACCTGCCCAAGAATCCAGCCATTTACAGGCTTTTAGTTCTGAGACTTAGTGGCAGGAGTTCCGAGCTCTTAACAATAATTGGCTTACAAAGGTACCAGAGGAGTTGTGCCCTTCCCTTGTGCCCCCCAACCAACAAGCAGAGATGATTTAGACCTTGACTCTTGTTCACATATTGCTATAGTGGACTGAGGAAGAAGGCTTTTGTGCACATGCCAACGCTGCCCAACCTTGACTTTCATAAAACTGGAGATGGGGTATGATACAGACTTTTTTATGTATATTTATGCAAATTAACATTTGTGTATGTGTTGGCTTTCTGTCTGGAGCTTTCAAAACAAAGCAAAGAGCTGTGTAGTTTCTCAGCTTTTTCTTTACCTATATTCTGAACAATTGTTTGATGTTTCTCTGTAAAGTTCAAAATGAATGGCAGTGCTATTAAAGCAAAATTAGGGAGTGAAGCAACCTTCACGAGGTTTCTACCCACAGCGTGTATATTTTAAACTCTGCTTCTGTTTGGGTTTTACTGTATTTTCTTTAAAGTTAATGCTAAGCAAAAGGAAGCCCAGTGAAAGAAGCAGTTCCTGGCTGCTGAGTTGACAGGAAACAACCAGTACATTTATCGAAGATACTTCATTTTGCACTATATTGGTGATCTCATTCTCCTAATTTTATGAAAAACTGTGAACATACTTAGTCAACTTTTTTGTGTTTCTGATCATAGTTTTCTCTCTTTGTTTTCATGCCTTAGTAATTTCAGTAACCCTTCCTCCTTTGTTTGTTTGTTGTAGTTGGATGGGGCAGAGCCATCTGGACAGCTACAGAGTGCTGATGAGGAAGTTGTCTCTGCGGCCTGCCGGTTGGTTTGCGAATGGGCCCAGAAAGTGCTGAGCCAGCCTTTCGATACAGTCTTGGAATTGGCTCGTTTCCTTGTCAAGAGTCACTATATCGGTACCAAGTCAATGGCAGCTTTAACAGTTATGGCAGGGGCACCAGCAGGTAGATAACTTACTGCTGAATTGATGAAATATGGGATCTTCTGAAGAGTTGTAATGTCTTGGGTTGAAGGAGCACTTCTCTTCAGGGCAAGCTGAAACATTGGCTCAGCACTGACCATGCATTTATGTGGTTTTGTCATTTATTGCTGCAGATTACTTTTCTTGCTGGTAGGTTGGTTAAAGAGTTCAGAAAATAAGCAGTGATTGCGGGTTTGGTTTATGATTCTTCCATTCTTCTGATGGGGACCCTGTTCTTTTAAAGTACTTCAGAGCTTGTGAGTAATTGTGCTGTTTTTATGTACTTGGCTAGATCAGGAGTCTGGTGCCAGTGCGATGCTGGTTTGTGGGCAGACTGCTGGCATAGCTGTGTTTCTGTCTGATAACTTGGCTTAATTTAGAAATAGCTGTCTGTCTTAAAGTTGTCTTGAGCAGATTTTCTCACAAGCATTTCTGATACATCAGATACAGATTTTCCCGAGATGTTTGATCACTGTCAGGTGGTAGGAGCACTTTTCTCTGGGAATGTCTGCCCCATCAGTCGGAGAAAGGAAAGCAAGTGGCTCAGGTTTGTGGATTTGCTTGGATCAGATTCAGAAGACTGACACTACAGCTCCACATGAGAGTCAACTTTGCTGAAGTTAATACAGTGCTGTGCTCCAAGAGTAGAGAAGAGAAAAGGGGAAAGGGAAAAAGAGTCAAAAATAGAGTTTCACATCACCTTAGGCTGCATGGTCTGGCTCCTCCTCACTCCTTGGCTCCATAGGTTTTTGGTATCTCTGAACATCATCTTAGTCAGTTTTCTGGCATAGTTGGCTCCCTGGATGGTGATGAGGATGATCAGCACTGGCCTGTATTTGAGCTCCCTATCTGTCCCCTGCTGCGAGGGACATTTTCTTCATCCTCGTTCTGTGGGTGATTCAGTATTTTGGGGATGTCTGCAAATAGAGCAGCAGTGATTCAGGGCCATGTGTCATGCAGCTGCTTCTGTCCTCACCCCAGAACAGCTGTCTGCTCAGCACCTGCAGGGGCTGGGCTGCACATTGCTGCCATTCTCCCCCTTCACTTCCTGTTTATAATGTTTGAGCCCTTCAACCTGTTGACCAGAGTATGGCATTCCACTTCATGGCTCAAAGTGTGTCCACGTTCTATTTCTTTTCCTTTTCTTCCTCTCAGGTGGTGATTGTTGTATAGGAGAGAGGAAGAAGAAAAGGTGAAACGTGAAAAAGAGAGGAAAAGTATAAAGAATGCTAGATCACGCACGTTTTACAGTTGCAACCTCTACCATTGGGAATAAAAATCCACACTGTTAGTTCATGCACACTGATTCTATAGTTGTTCCCCCTACCAACCCCATGAGTCTGGGAGACTTCATTGCTGAAGCTGTCCAGGATCCATCAAGCTGATCAGTTGCTGCAGTGCTCAAAATATTTTACAATTGCTGCTTCTGTAGCGGTGGAGGCATCACAGGCAGAAACACAGCATTGTGCATTTGAATTTAACATCCCTTATACCCCATGTTCTTTTAATAACAATAAGGTATCTAAGAACTGTGTACAAACACAGTAGTGCTTCCAGTGTGCAGGATGGGAATAGGGGTGACAATCTCTGGCTTCATACTGGGAGTATCAGTTACGGACCAATAACACATTTGATCTTGTCAAGTAAAATTGCTGGGAAGTTGATTTGAAGCCTCTAGGTGTTCAGTCCATACCCTGTCCTGTGTCCAGGGTTGAACTTTCTTTCTGATACAGAAAAGAGGACTTAATCATCCCTACACGATTCTGCCCTTGGTTTGGCTAATGAATCCTTCTGATGCAGTACTGGGGTGAACGGCACACATGCCCTACTTTGTTAAGTCTTTGTATCAGCTTCCAGACCATAATCATGGAAAGGATAATTCCATGATCCCCCCATTTTGATAGCAATGAAGAGGAAATAAGTTTTCAATCCATCTCTATCGAGTTACCCACAACCTGTAGTACCCAGGTAGAGATACAAACAGAGAAAATGATTAAGATGGAACAATTTCTCTGGCATCAATACGATGTCACTGTTACCTTGTGCAGCCTCTGGTACTGCCTTTGCCTGTGTGAATCCCTAAGTTATCCAGATCCATACTAGTACCTAGCACTTTCCCTTGGGAAGGTGAAAAGGGCTGATGTTACCTACTTGCCAGGTGGCCCCTTTGCCATCCTTCAGGTGCAGAAGAGTATCCTAGGTGGGGGATTCCCCAGATGGATTGTACACAGAATGCCTGCAGAAATAATGGGATTACACAGTTCTCAACTTACAGGCCATCCCTAAGAAGCCTTGAGTTACAGGCTTCTTGACACAAATCCTGGCTCCATAAGTGATGCTCTTTTCCAGGCAGCCATTCCAATCAGCGTTCCCACTTTCCTCCCTCTCCCTCAGCAGCTAAATGGATCCAGACATCAACTTTGTTGTTCAGCTTATGGGTAGGGACATTATTAGCTTGGTGAGCAGCAGTCCATCCTATCCAGGAGGACTTTTCTTTAACGATATTCAAGATTTCTTCCATTTTTCTTGTTGCTGCACTGGTACCCCGTTGACCTCCCACTGATTTTGTTTCCAAAAGGAGAGATGCTCTGTACCCCCTTAAAATACCAGCACAGGAGTCAGTATAAATGAGATGAATGATGTCAACTGGAAACTGGTGATTAGAGCTGTAGGTTGAGGTGATCCCTGTTTGGATCACGTCCTTTCTCCTTCCAGCTCTCTTTTCTTTATTGCAAGTTGAAACTGTTTCTTGTCAGTTGCAGGTTTTGCTGTCTCTGTGCGCTTTCTATAAGCTGTCTTTGCTTGGCTTCATGGAGTCTGCTTGCCATGCTGCTAGGACAAACACTTGGTATCTGCACTGCCACTGTAGCTTCTGTGCCTTACTTCTTTCCAGAGGCTATTTTCTCCTTAAGAGAAAAGGGCAGTTACTGCCTTGCACGTCTCTGTTGACTTGGTGAGTCATTTCATAGAATCAAGAATTGCTCAGGTTGGATGGAACCTCCAGAGGTCATCTAATCCAAACCCCTGCAGCGAGCAGAGACATTCTCAGGTTGCTCAGACCCTTGCCAAGCCCCACCTTGAGCTTCGCTTTCAGGAGGGTTTATTTCTAGAATGGAAAACGAAACATTCCCATTGCTCTTTATCGCAGAGGACTGCAGGGTCTCTTGAATAGGAAAACTTCTGCCCTCACAGAAACATGCGTGGAGTTCTCTTCTCATGAATGTTATTTGCCTGCAGTTTTCAGCCCATGTAGAGTTATTTTCTAGCAATTGCAATATATTTGGGCTTCTCTGCTGTGTGGTTAGGGAATTGTTAGCCTGGAGATGTGTCATGGTGTCCAGGCTCTCGTGGTGGATGCAGACTGCTGCTGAGAGGTTTGGGTCCTTGGCACAAAAAGGGTGAATGTTTGGGTTTAGATACCCATTGAAAAGGTGTTCATGAGTCTATAATTGAGGTATTTTAAAAACTGTAAAACTTGAAGTGTAAATGAAGCAATCTCAAAGCGTTTTTAGTAGGGTGGTTCAACAGGGCTAGCTGGTCACTGGGAGATCATGCTAATCCTCTTGGCTGTTGCTAAAGAAAAGGTCATAAATGTGCTGTGATTTGATGTGGAGATGGATACCAGCTGCACAGGTAAAATCTTGCTGTGATTCTCCCTGGAAGCACCACTTGTTTTGTGGTGCCCACCAGAAAAACAAATGTTTTCCCATTCTGATTTTAATAGCTTTTTCACCTTCCCTCCTCCCATTTTTCTTTCTTTTCCCTGGACACTTTCCTTCTTGCCCTTCTTCCACTGTTATCCCAGTGATCCTTTTGGGTATCTGATGTCTCCACAGCTTTCTGCAAAGATTTTTCATTTCAAAGCTGCCTTAAACATTGCGAACAAAACAAACCCACGGTCCATTATAATTTTTAAAGGCTCATTCACTGCCCTCTGCTGTCATGGAAAAGAAATGTGTTCGGGTTGAGATTTGCCGGCACAAGAAGTGCATTTGGGGATTGCCAAGAACAAGATGCCAGTACGTAGTCCTTTAGCAGCTAGTGCCCGGGTTGTCTAACAGGAGGAGGTTTTGCCGCAGGCATCGAAGCAAGCGCTGGGTAAATTTGAGCATGAAGTGTTTGGGACCACTGCGTAGAGGATGTCTTCCCAGAGTGGTTGTGGAGATGCCTGCCCTGTGTTCTGTGTGGTAGATACAGAAGTGACACCACAGCAGACAGGTTCAGATTCATTCTTCTTTTCTATTCAGGAATAAAAGGGATCCCTCAGCCCTCAGCTTTTATACCTACTGCCGAAAGTAATTCCTTTCAACCGCAAGTGAAAACTCTGCCATCTCCTGTCGATGCCAAGCAGCAGCTGCAGCGTAAGATCCAGAAGAAGCAGCAAGAACAGAAACTGCAGTCTCCTTTGCCAGGGGAGTCTCCAGCAAAGAAAACAGAAGGCACCCCAAGCAATGGTGTGACTAGTATTTCTAACGGAAGCCCTGCGATTCTGTCTCCTCCGCCTATTGGCATTGTTGTGGCAGCTGTCCCCAGCCCAATACCGGTAACGTTCTCCAGCCGTTCTCTAGAGAAACCACCTAACAAAAGACTTGTAAATGGCCAGTAACTAAGCTGTGGTGACAGTGGGATAGAAGGCCACTTTCTGCACAAAAGCTTGGGTCCCTTGATAGTTTTCTGTCCCAATTATTGTTATAGCACAGGAGTTACGAGATCAGTACAGAGCCGGCAGAATTCTGATCACACAGCAGAAGCCAACTTTATCTTTGAAGTCATTGTCAGTGGGATTTCAGCCAGCAGTAATTAAGGTTATACATGGGAATAATTGCCCTTGAGATGAAGTTTATCCAGACAGGAGAACTGATAGCAGTCTTGTGGTTGCTGAACACCTATCGTGGAATCCGAATTGCCTTTCACTGGCCCAGTGCATTTAGTGATGGCAACAATATTATCTCTGCCTGTCTGTCTGCAGTGTGGAACAGCTTTGTCTTTAAGCTGTACAGGACCAGGCCAGGTGGCTGGTGGAAAACTTATTTGTTTAGAAGGTGTGAACTGTGATGTTGATTCCAGTGGGTAACCTGATAGCAGGTTTGTGTTTAACTGGCTTTTGAAACCTTAACAATGAGCAATGTTGTGAAGGCATCCTCTCCTCTGTAACATTTACATGTGTGTCCTTTTGGTCTCAATGGTGAAGGGTTTTATGAGAATGACCCTTCCATTAGCAGAAGAGCAGACTAGTGTGTACACCAGAGCCTGATGCCTTAACAGTTGAGGCCACATACCTGCCCGTCTGTTCTTAGGCAAGCAAACGGAAATTGTCGTGTCGGTAGTTGAAGAGCTTGTTTCGTTTCAAACTGACGTTCACTAGCTTTGGTGTGTTGAGCTGTGTTGTCCTTCGCCTTTGAGATGCTTGGGCTTGAGGTAGTCTGTAGGCTTTGGGGACTTTATGGCTTCATCACCACACCTTTTCTTTTACTCTCTCTCCAGGTGCCAAGGACCAGGCAGTTGGTGACATCTCCAAGTCCCATGGGATCGTCTGATAGTAAGGTCCTGCCACTCAATGTTCAGGTGGTCACTCAGCACATGCAATCAGTCAAGCAGTCACCAAAGACTCCCCAGAACATTCCCGCAAGTCCAGTTGGTGACCGCTCTGCCCGACATCGCTACCCGCAGATCTTACCGAAGCCAGCAAACACCAGTGCTCTCACCATTCGCTCTCCTACAACGGTGCTCTTTACTAGTAGCCCCATCAAGACTGTTGTGCCAGCTCCACACGTGAATTCCTTAAATGTGGTTAAAATGACAGCAATATCTCTCGCCCCCAGCAGCAGCGGTGTGCCCGTCAAACAGACGCCTTCAGTTAGCAGCAGTGCAGGAACAGGGGAAGAAGGGAGAACTGGGCCACAGATCAAAAATGGGTCTGTTGTTTCACGTCAGTCTCCAGGATTCAAGCCTAGCACTGCTGCAGCTGCATCTGCAGTCAAGATTAAAATGGAACCAGAAGCGTTACCAGATGAGAATTCAGTACAGGTCCAGGAAAGCTCTGATATGTCTAAATCCATAAAGGCAACCCCTGACCTGCCTCCTGCTCAAGTAATTAATTTTGAGGTTGCAGCCTTGAAGGTTGTAGCTGATGATGTCCTGGAGGCAAAACCAGGTAAGGGCTGCAATCAGGAAGCTGAAGAAGCAGGGACCAAATATAAAGCTCAATCTGATGAGATCACACCAGTTTCTTCAACAGGCAATAATCAAAGCACTGTAAAGCTCTCACTTGCCGGTCAAAACTCATCCAGCACCAGCATTGGTTCACCTCCTACTGTTGAGTCCAGCATGAAAGACAAAACATGCACTAAAAGTCCAAGAAAGCGACAACCGTCTACAGTTCAGGATTCCCAGGTACCACCTGTAAAGAAACCACTGGTGGAGCAGCTTTCAGCTGGTGATGCTGTGGAGGGTCAAAAAACCAACAGTGTTAAGAAGTCTCCAAAGGCTGGATTGTTGCCTGCCGGTGACAGTGCAGCGACACTTGCTCAAGTTTCCAGCAAGGTACCTGTGAATGTTCCTGTAACTTCTGCAGATGCACTAGACTTAGCAACAGACCTTTCTTTGAGCACTGATTTAAATACCAGTGATTCTGCTTTAGGACAGCAGCTTGCATCAGCATCATCTCCAGATATAAAAGTAAAATTGGAAGGAAACATGTTTATAATAGAAGACAATTCAAAATCTGATGGCAGCTATAATCCAAATACGTGGCACCATATCACCAAACCCTCTGACTTTGCATCTGTGAATTGTGAGCAGCAGCAGGATATCAGTGTTATGACTATCGCAGGGCACTCTGGCTCTAGTGACTTGCAGGAATCGGCCTGGGAGTCAGTGCGCTGTGAAGGTGTACAGCAGGACGCGTACAACCAGCAGGATGCATACAACCAGCAGCTACAGACCCAGATCCAGGACTCCTCCTTGAGTCAGCTACAAGCACAGTCCTCAAATCAGTTACCTCTGCAGTCTGAGCTGAAAGAGTTTGAACACACAATCCCCCAGTCAAACGAAAACTTCTTTTCATTTGATGATGATCTTACCCAGGACAGCATTGTGGAGGAGCTGGTGCTCATGGAGGAGCAAATGTCCATGAATAATTCTCACCCTTATGGTGGTTGTCTGGGAATGGCACTTCAGAGTCAGGCTGCAGCTCAAGGAGCTCCTGTGTCATCTCACCCAAGCAGTGTGCACTTTTACCATTCGATCCATAACAGCACTCCGATCCACACCCCCACCCCAACACCTACCCCGACTCCCACCCCCACTCCAACTCCAACACCCACCTCCGAAATGATTGCTGGATCTCAGAACATGTCCCGCGAGAGCCCTTGTTCAAGGCTGGCTCAGACAACTCCTGTAGACAGTGCTCTGGGAAGCAGCCGGCATACCCCCATCGGCACTCCACATTCAAACTGCAGCAGCAGTGTCCCTCCAAGCCCTGTGGAGTGTCGAAACCCGTTCGCGTTTACTCCTATCAGCTCCAGTATGGCTTACCATGATGCCAGCATTATATCAAGTAGCCCCGTGAAGCCAATGCAGAGGCCTATGGCTACCCATCCTGACAAAACCAAGCTTGAGTGGATGAATAACGGCTACAGTGGTGTTGGTAATTCATCAGTGGCAAACCATGGCATCCTTACGAGCTATCAGGAGCTGGTGGAGGACCGCTTCAGGAAACCCCATGCTTTTGCCGTTCCTGGCCAGTCATACCAGTCTCAGTCACGTCACCATGACATGCACTTTGGTCGTGTGACTCCTGTTTCACCTGTGCAGCACCAGGCAGCCCCTGTCAGTAGCACCACCACCAAACAAGAGGGCTTTGCTGTTCCTGCTCCTTTGGATAACAAAGGAACCAATTCCTCTCTCAACAACAGTCTGCGATGTCGGAGCGTGAGCCCCGCTGTCCATCGCCAGCGTAATCTCAGCGGAAGCACTGTCTATCCTGTTTCAAATATACCACGTTCTAATTTGACACCTTTTGGAAGTCCAGTGACTCCAGAAGTCCACAATGTATTTGCTAATGTCCATGCAGACACGAGTGCCAATAGCATAGCACAGAGAAGCCAGTCAGTCCCGTTGACTGTGATGATGCAGACGGCCTTCCCATCGCTTCAGAAACAAGCAAACACTAAAAAAATAACCAACGTGTTGTTAAACAAACTGGATTCTGACAATGATGATGCTGTGAGAGGTTTGGGAATGAACAACATGCCCTCAAATTACACGGCCAGGATGAATCTCACTCAGATCTTGGAGACATCCGTCACTTTTCCTAGTGCCAACCCACAAAATATGATCAATTCCAGCACTTCAGTTTATGAGTTCCAAACACCAAATTACCTCACTAAAAACAGCAACGCCGATCAGATTAGTTTTTCTTCTGGAGATAACCAAGCACAATCAGACATCGGAGAGCAGCAATTAGATTTTAGCAGCACTGTAAAAGACCTTTTAGGGGAGGACAGTCTGCCAACAAACCAGCAGCTGGTGAATCAGGTGACATCAGATCTCAATCCAATCTCAAACATCGCGTCCGTCTTTTCCAATGACATCAGGTTGTCTTCCGAGCTCTCAGGCAGCATTAATGATCTGAACACTTTAGACACAAATCTACTGTTTGATCCAGGTCGTCAGCAGGGACAAGACGACGATGCTACACTGGAGGAATTAAAAAACGACCCCTTGTTTCAACAGATCTGCAATGAATCTATGAACTCAATGAATACATCAGGTTTTGAGTGGATGGAGAGTAAGGATCATCCTGCTGTTGAAATGTTGGGTTAATCTTGTTTTCTGATGTGTATGTAGCACACTGTATCCAAGAGACAGACGTATTGTATTTGTCTTAATGGAAGTGCCTCCTGCAGCAGAAACACTTGCTATGAGTCGTGGCATTTGAAAAAAAAGAGTTTGCTGTACCTGTTGCTCACTCTTCAGCATGGAAAAGGCAGTCTGACCAATTCTAAACAAATCTCTGAAGGTGATGAGCTCTCTAAGAGACAGTATTGCAATTTCAGTTTTGTAGTGTTTCCCAGTCTACATTTCTTAATGTAGCACATGACGACATGGTTGACAGCCAGCAGTGACAGCTATGGTTGAGGCTTCAGGAGGGTTTGTGTCAAGCTTGCCAGTAGGCTTTCCATGCTTCATATTGCCTGTCACTCCTTCGTGATCCTTAACGAGCTTTGCTGTTCAGGTCTGAAATGCAGGGTGCCTGCAGGTAGGGAGGTGGTGCTGGCGAGTGGGTACAGGAGAAGCGGGTGCTGTGCGTGTGCCTGATCCTTGTGTAGATGTCTTGAGCGCTGCTCAGTAGCGAACTGTGGGAAATCGCTGTAGTACTGCTGGCATTTGCACCTCTGATGAGACACAGAGAGAGGAAACACTTAACAGGGATTTCAAGGAAAAAGGAAGATGCACTAAATTTTTTATTTAAAAGAAATAAGTCTATGTAGTAGTTTTATCCATTAACATTCAGGACATACCTGATATTTTTGTTCTCACTTCAATGCTTTTTATTGGGTAAAATGTGCACCAAAAAATGTTGAATGCTGAGATTTATCTAGGCATAACACCCTATTTTAAAGTGGTAGGTACTGTTTAATTTATTAATGCTAGAGAAGGAGATGATATTTTCCTTTTTTTCCTTCTTAGGTAAAAGAGCTGCTGGAGCTCGTTAAACTACCATTTTTAAAGATTGATTTTTTTAAAGTTTGCTCTTTCCTAACCTGGGGAAGACTGTAGGAAGATTTTATTTTCTGTGTCTTTCAGTAGGTCGAACCTTTCTGTCTTTCTTGCTCGTTTTCTTTCTCTCAGACAACAGATTATTAAAATAGTAGAAAAACGTGGTTGATCTAAAAATGTTTCCTATGGAGCCATAATACTGCCAGGCACTTTACTGATACTCAGTAAGACATGGGATCTTTCTAAAAGTACTTACTGTTTTGGAAGCCTGAATTCCATTTTCATGAGTGATTTGACAGGACTGGTGAATTGAATTTCTATTTCTTTTCAGGAGTTCTGAGCTGCCCCTTAAGCTTTAGTGTAAAATTGATTATTTCTTTTGCGAACTGACGCAAAGCAGAAAACATTTCCCTCTCTTGCATTCCTTCTTTGAATTAGCAGTCATGGATTTAGGAACGGGGAGGTACAACAAGCCCTACTAAATTTCCTTGAAGGGAAGTGATTCTGGGTTTTTGTGTGATTACTGGTTTTTCATGTTTAAGTCTTTTGGTGGTCTACTGTTTTTTCTAGTTCTGGCTAGTGACTTGAGATCCCAGTGCTGGTCAATTGTTTTGGCAGTGCTGATTCAACTTCTGCTGCTGTACTAGCACTTGAGGTGTTGATGTACCACAGCTTTTGTAGCTTTTGCCCCAATTCAGCACCAGTCTGTGGCCTCTTCTGCAGGGACAAACAGTTGTGCCAAGCTACAGCACCTTACTGGGGCCTTATTTTGCTGTGCTTGCATCAGAAGTGGTGCTGCTTGGTCAGAACATCTGGGGAGTGTTCAGATCCCTCGCTGATGCAAGGGATGCGTGAATGTTGTTTGCTTTGTTAGAGACCAAGAAACCCTTCCCAGTTTTGCTGAGGAAATGAGGAGACTGAAACCACAAGGTAGCTTTCTGTTTGGCACCTTGCCACGTGTCTGTCATTAAGGCTTGAATTGCTTTTCTTGTAGGCTGAAGTTGCCAAAGGCAGAGCTTGACGCCCGTGCCTGCCTGTGGCCTTATGCCAGAGGTGCACTGAACACCCTCTTACCTTGTTGACCTCAATGGGTCTACAGACACACAGCTCCCTTCTTATTTTCCCCCCACCCTGTGGGAAGTGCCAGCACTACTGTGAATGGGTGAAATTTACCTGCCAATGGAAGGCGATAGGGGTGGACATGAGAGCTGGCGCTGTGGGGAGAAGCCACACGTGTGCTGCAGCAGCCTGTTTACATGACATGCTGGCCTCACCCCTGAGTCCCTACCACTGACACTGATGTGGGCTTGGGGGAGACAAGCCTTCACCTAACTCCACTGGGTTGTTTTTTTAAAGAACATTTCTTAGAAGAGCAAGAGTAGATTTAAAGCTGATACGCAGCCGTCACCAAAGGTTTTTCAAAGTGCATTTAAAAGTAGTTTGAAATACAAACATTGCATTGGGCCTAACACAGGACTTAATTAGCAGAAATAGTTTAGAATTGGTGGATTTAAAGCAAAGAAGTGTTTAAAAGTCTTCAATCTGGTAAGGGTTGTTTCAAGTAAAAGCCAGGGCAGAGACACAGCTTCGTCCATTGGTGTGTATTGTTTCAGAGGTGTTTGCGTGTGGGTGTCACAATCAATAGCGTCAGGTCCCTGTACTTAGTGCTAGTGAGTTCTGTTCTGTGCGCTGAGACGGAGCACTACTACACACCAAAGGATGCAATACCCAAAGGAAACTTCTGTGCTTCTCACAAATGGAAGCCTGTCGATGTCAGATACTGCAAAACTAGGAATTTGAGAGCGTTCTGACCCGCTGTGTGTTACTGGCTTCCTGCTAACGTGAGGAATCAATACTTTGGTAGCAGTTGTTGCTACAGAATACAAACTGGTGACGTTGTACCCTGTGTATGGTATGCAGCAAACACTTTAAATTGGGTTGGTGAGCCCAGCAAACGTTCTGGGTTTATGTATTGCACTAACATTCTGTTGAACCTGTGGCAGGCACATTCCTTAGGATAAATGCAACAAATACGGCCCACAGTTAACATTTTTAAAAAAAGGCAAAACAAAACAAAAAAAACAACCTTTTTAATGTGTTTCGTTATTAAAAGGCAAAATGTCATTAAAAGTGACAGGTAAAATTGTCTTATGTAGCAATGTGCATTGATCTCAATGAGATATTTTATTTTTCTTATTCTCTTACATGAGAATATTGCAGCAGGAAAAATTAAGTCTAATTTGATTCACCATGTTAATACATGATCACAAGACATGCATGAGTGTTAATGACTTAATCTTGTACAGTACTAGATATATTCCTGTAACCACTTTTGGTTTTTTTTCTATTCTTTTGCTGTATTGAAACTGGTTCAGTGTTAACCAGGTGAGCATAGTTAATCACAAGTTAATTACTTTTTTTTTATGTTAACTAATTCAGCTTAGTTGAATATATTCCTTTTCTTGGATTATTTTTTATTGTTCTGGTGTTGAAAAACATTTTTGCATCATTTTGTCATTATAAGACTTCATGAAGTAAATAATTTGCAAATAATTGCAATAAGCACTGACTTGTGAACTGAAAAGAAGGAAAGCGTTTCTTGTGCAGTGCATCTGAGGTTCATATAACAGTCTTGTACTATACTGTGCTTTATTTACTGCACCGTAAGGAAAGAAAATCCCTGTTCCATGTTTTCATTTAGCGCAGGAAATCCAGTCTCTTCCCTCTCCCCCAGTGTTTTGTTGTCTGTTGTACTGCTGAAACTACAGTAGTTGAATATTGCAGTAGCATTTCAGTTATTTTTTTTATTACAAGTGCTCAGAAATTGTTTTTTAAATGTTTTCAAAACCAATAAAAACATTTTATATTAAAAACCATCTGGAGGGGTTTTTTTAATGTGAAAAATCTGCGTTAAGGTTGAACTAGCAGAGTTATCTCACTTATGTGAAGACAGGTCACAGCTGCCCAGCTGCAGTTGCTGAGCCCAGTCATACACTGAAAGCTGAATGTGACTGTGAATCTTCCTACCGGTGATGCCTGAAGTCAGTCTGTGCTCACAGAGTTAATCTCCAGAGAGAAATTGGTGGTTATGGTCTTCAGACCCTTCTTTTTCTATTCCATTTCTGCAGGTATCCCTTCTGAATGGGGATGTTCCTACGTTTGGGGGTAAAAACAGCTTATAGTTGAACCTGGCAGTCAAATTTGCCACATTGCAGCTGAGGCTCTACTTGAGCATGTGCAGGTTAAAGTTGCCGTGTGCAGTTTCTCTGCACCGCACACATTTCATGTCTGAGTATTACACATACAACATCCCATTGCTGGTACAGCCATCCACACCAACAGTGCTTGGCTGGATTTGCTTTTTGAAGCTAGCAAAGCGTTCTTATTAAGCTGTGTTACAGTGCAGCTTGACTTAAATACTGTAAAAGGGAAAATGTGTTGGTTTGATCTATGGAGTCCTTTATTTGGGTTTTTAAATTGCATGTAAACCCAGCAGTGTTCCCAGCACAGCTTATGTGAACATGATGCCACGTATTGCCACAGAGAAGAAACTGGCTACAAGGAAGTTAAAGTGAGGATAAAAACTTAGGTTTTCATGCCAGAAAAATAGCTCTGGTTAACATGCTCCATCTCAGACTATGAAGTTGCTCAGATGAGCCGACAGGTAGTGAGACTTGCTGGCAGAAAATCCAGTTAAGTTTGTCAATGAGGAAAAATATCATCAGGAAAACATAGATGAGACAACACAGATGAAAAAACATTTTAAAATTACTTTGGAGGGAATGCTATTAATATATCCCACTGGATTCTAAATTAACATCCTCTAAAGAGTTTTCTAAGAAAGATTCATTGTTTTTCCACACTTGTAAAAATCAGCAAGGCACCTGATGGAGAATAATGTAGGAGGTATAAAAGGCTTTTTTAGAAATTGATAGTTCATCTGAAGTGATAATGGGTTTTAATTGGAACATCTCATCTGTAGGCTGAATTGTTAATTAAATTGTTATTCAATCTAATTATTCTTTAACAGGGTGGTAAGAATAAATACGTCTGTCAATGAAAACAGGCTAACTGGAAATGTCAGAACTGGACATGCCATCAACGTCACCAAAATCACTAGGGGGAATGGAGCAAAGACTAGGGGGAATGGAGCAAAGCTGGAGATGGGTAGATTTAGACTGGATGTGAGGAGGAAGTTCTCCACTGTGAGACTGGTGAGAGCCTGGAATGGGTTGCCCAGGGAGGTGGTGGAGGCCCTGTCCTTGGAGGTGTTTAAGGCCAGGCTGGATGGGGCTCTGGCCAGCCTGATCTAGGGTGGGGTGTCCCTGCCCATGGCAGGGGAGTTGGAACTGGATGATCCGGTGGTCTCTTCTAACCCTGACTGACTGTATGACTTGGTCTAGGTGATCCTGCTGTGGCAGGGGGATTGGACTAGATGATCTGTCGTGATCCCTTCCAATCCCTAATGATTCTATGGTTGTAAAATACTGAAGTCATGAGCTTTGCAGGTTTCATAAAAACGAGATGTTTATATGCTTAATAAAGACATCTAGAGTAAATTGTAAAGAACTGCAACTGGTATTCTGGTAAACAGTTCCCCCTCTCGGGTCAGCACGATTGCTATGTCACGTGTGTAGCTGGTAGGTCATGTATTCTGTGCAGTGCCTCTGGCAGTTAGAGAAACAAGCCATTATTTGATGATTGTGGAATAAATTCTCTTCATGAAATCTGCTCTCCTAAACCCAAAAGATAAAAGCTGAGTCTGAACCCAAAGTCTCAGGGTGGATGGACTAGAGTTCACAGACACAACCTTGCATTCACAGCGTGTGCATCAAGCCTGGAGGGTTGACTAAACGGAATTGAATCAGACTTGTAGTATGGCTATTCTCATTCAGGTAAAATGTAAGTATAATATTTCATGATTACCCAATTAATTTGACAGCAAACTTCTAATTACCTAGGCCTTCTCTCATGTGGAAGTCAGAGATGAGCAATACTTGGGTTTTTCTGCTCTTCTGCCCTTATGAATGGTGTGAGTAAAGCTTGGATAAGGAGAGGAAATAAACCAAAATGTATAGCAAGGCTTACACATAAGGCTTACACATTGTGGAATGACTCTGGAAAGCCATTCCAGGCTTAAGAAATGAGCACTGACATGACAGTAAATATTTCTGAATAATGCTCATAAGGGCGTGCAATGAAACTTGCAAACTTGGTGGTTTATGTAAAATACTCAATCTGCATAGCATTTATAATAATTTCCTGTAATCATCCAGACCACAAGACTGTTAGACATCAGGGAGCATCACTGTTAACCATTGACCTGACCATGCTCAAGCCAGCGCTGCACTGGGCTGTCCCTGTGTGCTCTTGTACCCATGCCCTGGCTGCAGGCTAAATTTGGCAAGGTAGCCATAATAGATGGGCCCACAGGCAGCTCTGTCTGTACTGTCCTCTAGCAACTGGCATTTTAAGCAAAACTTCAGTGAATCTGAATGACTTTGTTACTGCTGTCTTATCAAACCAGCACCTCCTAGGATGTACTTAACATTACACAATCACAGAACACGAGGGATTGGAAGGGACCTCGAAAGATCATCTAGTCCAATCCTGACACAGCAGGATCACCTAGATCAAGTCGCATAGGAACATACCCAGGTGGGTTTTAAATGTCTCACTGTGAAGAAGTTCCTTCTCATATTTATCAACGTGAATGAGGTCACCCCTCAGTCTCCTTTTTTCCAAGCTAGAGAAACCCAGCTCCCTCAGCCTTTCCTCGTAAGGGAAGGCTTTATTTGCTAATAAAACCACAAACCTTTCAGCACCTTTTGCCATTCCTGCTCAACTTGCTGAAAAAAGGGTGAAAAATAAACTAAGCCAGGCTAGATCAGTTAAGTAAAAAATGAACAGAGGGTAGGAGAAATTTGCTGAAGAGTTACACAGTGCTGAAGAGACTGCAACTTCGTTCTGCAGACCACTGGAACAGAAGAATACTCTGATGCAATGTGGAAATCACATCATTTTTGCTATGTGCTTTGAATATTTAGAAGATCCCTCACAGTAATGCATTGCCTTTGAATATTGGCTTATCTGCTCTCCAGTGGCTTCATCGTGGTCCGTTCCTTCCCCAGTCTGTTCTTCCTGGGCTTGCCTACCATATACGGTAATGCCTCGGCTCTGAGCTCACTGAAAGGGTCCATTTTTACCCTTGTAGCTCATCTTTTCTCTGTCGTCAGCTTCCTTTTGATAAATTGTTGTTATATGGATGATGGTAAGTTATTTCTAACACGTAGATATTTTTTGATGCACACAGTGTTCTTCATACTTTTGGTCAACACTGTACTTGGCCCCCAAAAAAAATTGGCCCAAGGATGGAAATTAGTCTCGGGAGCTTGTGAACACGTTCCATTTTAACCTACTTATGTATGCAAGTAGTTAATTTTGGTAGAAATAGTTTGGAAATAGTATAGAATTGACACTAATCTAAAGCCTTGTGTCTTAAAATGTGGAAAAAGGAGATGCACAGGATGTGGAAAATTCATCCCCATTTATTCAAGAGTTGATGGCCTTATGTTCAATTATTAACTTGCTGCTAGAGGGTTTTTGTAAAGACTAAATTGAACAGGATGTTGCTGTAACTGAGTCCATCTGTAGCTTCAGATTTTCGGAGCATCATGTGGAGGAGGGTGGCTAATGAGAGTCAAAAGAAGCGGTCCCTGCAGCCCTCCTTGTGTAGCTGATGTATACATTCCTGCAAATCCGTGCTTCTCAATGCAACCTATTGGAATCTCTTTTCAGACATTCTTGTTTTTCAGTGTGGATGCAGAAGCACAGCTGGACAGCTGTATTCTGTTATGAGCTAAGTGATTAACACTCATTTCCTCTCTCTATCAAAAATACCCTTGAGTGTTCAGTTTGCCGGCTCCATATTGGTACAACAGGACTCTTGTTTCTAAGGATCTGGTGATCGGTTCTCAGAGATATCAATCCCGATTCCAATTTGCGTGGAGATGAAGCGTTTTGAAACGTGCTGCTTGCAAGCTGTGTATGAGCAGTGATTATTTCTGACTGGAACAAAATGTTATTTGGTTCTATTTCAAACTGCTTTGATAATCAGCAACAGTCTCTCTTGCTACATACGTAAAGATAAGCAAGGAGATGAAGTGCTTGTGTCCAAGAGGCCTCATTCAGAGGTTCCTGTGCCAATGGCATAACCCAAATGTACTCTGACATGGATTATTTGTGGAAACCAAAACTAGTGCTGGGGCCTAAAATGGTTGTCTCTGCAAGAGCAAAATAGGAGACCTCAGTGCTTACAAAGAAGGAATTGCTTAAGCCTTGTTATGCTGCATATAACTGTAGCATTATTTTGCTGCTGTTTTAAGGTTTATCTGAAGTTACTTTTTTAAAAATGACATTTGTAAAAAGGGCAGCTATGTCACACAGAAGGATATTTGCATTTCCCTTTGTTTGACAACAGTAACAGTCTTACAGCATGCACAAAGCCCTACGTCCCTGTCAGACGTGCTGTTTTCTACAAGTACTTCCTTGTGGGACTCTGTTCCATACCAGGTGGACTTGGAGACATGCAGACACTTCTGAGATGGTGTGCTGTTGTGGCGTGTTTGGCCTGCTTGGTAATTCATTCACAGTAACAACACTGGAAATTTCATTGGAAGCCAATCAGTGGACCAAGGACAGACAACACATTGAAAATCTTGTATACTCAAAACTATTTGAACACTACAAAATCCTCAGAAGTGATTTAAACCTACATATAATGGCAATTACTTACTATTTCCTAACGTAGTAAGGGTGAATACTGGGGGGGGGGGGGGCCCCTATGGGGGGGC